>JAJEKV010000210.1:757500-1215563 GCA_021234155.1 Isoetes taiwanensis
TTCTTCCGAGCGAAAGTGAAGTCCGAGAAAACAAGTGGACAAAATTAGGAGGAATATACACGCCCATGGAGCTGGGAATTTGTTGAGTGAGGATGATATGCTTGGACGGCAGGCGCTTAGACGCAGTACATGATTTGGTTGGAAACATGCCATTTCACCCTCCTACAAGTTCATGGATTTATTTGATTGGTTCTTATAGGATATTAAGAGGATTGGGTTGTGCTAATACTTAAATGATTATTATAAGGGCCAACTTTGGAAGACTCATCACAAAATGAAAAAGTCCTAAAGCATGGTTCCACATGTTCTATAGTGCCCATGCATGACAACCATATTGATCATATCCATTTTTTAGTTACATATTCCTTGCTTATGTTTGTACACGTAAAATGTTGGTGATATAGCATGCCAGAACCATCATATGAGAAAAGGGAAAGAAGCAGATAGAAACCAGATTTGAGTTGCTGTCAGAATCTTCATGGGAATAAACATGCACAGGAAAATCATATAAGATCAATCTAGTACTTTACGATATTGTAACTTCCTTATGAATGAGAATGAGAGATTATATATTGTAATGTCTATTTGGTCTTTTCTCATTGAACATGAAGGTCGAGAAATAGGATGGCATGAATGCGACCTAAGGCCGAGAAGATTACCATGATTACATTGCGAGGGGCATAACTTTAGAAGATTTTTAGTGGCCATCTTACATCTAATGGGCGGTATAAGATATTTAATTGGTGCGCACCATCCACCTCACTAGATGGTGTTGTCTCAAGTTTTTGAAGGATGTGGGCAGGTCGAGATGGTTGAGGTATGTTAATTCTCATTATCTTTCTGTATATTGTAGTTCCCAATTTTGTTTTTAATAAGCTCTTATTCTGTAAACTACATTTCTATATGATACCGTGGCCCCAAACTAAAAGCTCGGCTTTACCAAAGCACTTACAGATCAACTAATAGCCCCAAACTTTCTAAGTTATGAAGGATTTGCATATTTCATTGATGGTGTTCTATTTATGACAGATGGGTACTGCAGATGCCATTCTGGACCTTGTTAGCAGTGGGACAACACTTCATGAAAATAATCTTAAGGAAATAGAAGGTGACAAAGTTATGTCTAGTTAGGTAAGCTTTTACTTCTGGAAAATATGTTGTAATCTCTTTTTAAACTGAAGGCCAGCATCTTAATATTTCAGGGCATTCTAATTGCTAGTAGGAAAGCACTATTGGAGCGCCCAGGAGCCTTGGAGGTTGTCCATGAAATGCTTGAACGTCTGGATACACATCTTAGAGCTAGGAATCAATTATTGGTAGAGAGTTCAATTACTTTATATAACTATCAATGAGAGTATTGGCTATTTTTTTTCCAAAATCTGAGGCTTTCTATTTTACTATTCTCATCATCGGTTTTTTTGGATGCCATGTAGGTGATGTAACATGCGGGGTGACTCTGCTAAAGATGTCGCTTTGCGAGTGTTGAAGAGTTCACAAGTTTTTGGTTTACAGGTAAAAGCTATCGGCTATAAAGGGGCACAATCATGGAGGGTCAAAGATGTTTTAACAACCTTGAAGTTACATCATGTGGGGATTTTGCGGAGTCCAGTGTATAGTCAAGAGGATAGTCTTAAAGTCAATTATTCTACAATATTAATTTGTGTAAATAAGAAAGATTTATACAATTCTGTGAAGAAACCAAGAGGGGTAAGCCATATGTTGGTTGTTTGTGAATTATAATAATCAGTTCCTTTATCTCTGAAATCCTTATTTCTAAAACCTTCCCAGATGTCTGGAAGTGGTGTGCTTGTGGCACCCTTGACCTATATATTTGAGGAACGATGGCACGCACTGGTTGAAACAGCGCAAGAGTCCGCCAGGTGGTATTTAAGAATATTTATTAGCCATGGAGAAGATGGCACTATTTTTGGTCATCATGTATTTGAATTTCTATTTGGTTCTCACTTTGCACACCAGTTTATTAATTTGAATGCCAACTGCTTAGCTAGTATTTTGTATATTGTTCCTGTCGGAGCTATGGGCCTCCATTCTAATATGGATTAGGGCCTCTCCACCTGTAGAACTAAGGCAACGAAGACAGCAATCAGGCTCGGGTGCAGTACTTTTCCCGCCCAAACACCCTTGATTGCTAGCAGCATATATTCCTTGAGCTTGTGCCAAAAGGAGAAATTCCGGTGGAAAACCGTCAGGGCTTGGTGTTTTCTCATGCGGCATGGATTTCAGAGTTCTATGAACCTCATCAAACGTAATGTTCCTAAGAAGGGCACTATTATCCTCTTCTGAGATTTCTGGTTGAAGGGCCGGTAGGAACTGCTGAAGGTCCGCTGCATAGGTACTAGGCAAAGTTTTTTCAGCAAAAAGTTTCTCGTACTCTTGGAAGAAATATTCAATAAAGATTGGCATCCATAACTAATGTTATTCCATTGCTGATCAGTCTGTTTCCAGCCAGCCTAAAGAGCACTTTCGAACTTTCTTTATTTGCATGCTCATACCAATGAGCCTTTTCTCTCATAGCAGCACCTCTTGCTTCATCCTCCTTTGTATCCTTGAGCTGAAGCTCTAATCCTTACTCCAGCGCATCTAGAGTCTCAAGGTTAGGCTTAAGGTCGATGTGAACATTTGTTTTGTGAGGCTAGAATGCCATGGACATGATAAGGCATTCATTTTTTTTTGCATTTTTAACAGTCGATTTGTGGCATCTGCATTTATATTATGTACTATAATCCTCTTAATGCTGGTAATTGATGAAGGGTTTTGCATCAAAGTCGCAAACAAACTAATGAATGGTCTGTCAAATGGTTTTGCATCAAAGTCACAAACAAACTACTAAATATTTAAATGGACATGTAGAGTCACACGACATTGTCCATGGTCTGGCCATGACAAATGACGTTATTCTAGTGCTAACAAACTCCCTTAAACGATATCAAAAAAATTTCCTTGTGTTATTGAAGCTTTTCAAGGTAGCTTCTATTTGACTGAAATTGCAAAGGATATAATTACAAGGTGAATATTCATCAAATTGTAATGGGTTCATGGCGTATCCTTAACAAGCAAATGGTTTGAACATCCTTAGCAGCTTGATTGTGGTGAGCTTACCTAGTTCCTGGCTGTTGTAGATAAACTGCTAGCATTTATCCCGTTTTAAAGGATGCAAATTGTTGCATAGTATATTTTAGCATACCTTTTTTTCCACTTGTGGTTTTGTATTCCTTACGACCTGCTTTTGCTTTGGATTAAGTCGGATCTCGAATTATGCAAACCGGAGGTTATAGTGAATGGCTATAGCCCTTTGTTGAAAGGCTCATCACTCTGTGACCCTAAAATTTACCGGACTGTGCTTATGGCTCCCTATGTGGATCAATCTAATTCAAAAATCATCTAGATTAAAACCCTCAGCTGGCGAAGAAAGTAAGAAATTCGATAAAAAGATCGAGCTAGACCAAGCAAAAAAGGGTCGGAAACCATTGTTCTTGAGCTGTGATTAGTCCCGTGATCGATAAAGGTCAGCCTCTAGCACAGTTATGTAAGCTTTGGCAAGAAAACCCATAATGAGTCTCATTTCCGTGCTGCACTCTATACCTTGCTCGAGAAATTAGCTATAGCGGAATGCCCGATTACTCTGACATCATAAACAAGCATTCTGCTCGATGTCTTAAACATCGTCAATGGCCTGAGACAAAACTATTCAATTCAAGATCCTAATATAAGTGTTGGTTTTTGGGTTGCCCAAAGGGCAAACCCTAGGTGAATTTGGAATATGCTTGTAATATGTGTGACGAATGGCATAGATTAGGGTGTAGAAAGGAATAGGAAGAGAATATCCCAAGTGGAGGGCTAGAGATAGTAGAAAAGAAAAAAGATGTTGTACTAGCAGTTTATTTCCACATCGAGCTCAGCCTAGAATATGTGTGGAAAGTCTCAAATTGCATGAGTTGTTGGGGTGATCGATTGGAGAGGAGTTTTGGGATAAAACTTTGCGAACCCAAAACCTCTGTTCTACATTCGGTTTCTGACAGCCTCTGTGTCTATAAGCATTTTACTTTGGTTTTTTAAGTCGATCTCCTTCTTGGGTGTCGTTTCCTCATCTACCATGTTCTTGGTTAATGGAGTTCATGAAATACTGATGCCTCAGCATCAAAGATGGACATGGTGGAACTGCTGCTAAGGAATCTCAAGAGGCCAAGCAGAGCTTGCTAAATGCCTTCAAGAACTAGGGACTTGCAAATCAAATAATTCAGGGTTCTTATTCCCCACTAATTTATTTGGTTGAATTACCTAATGAAATCTAATTCAATTGTCTACTAGGCTACGGAACCAGAGTTGATCTTTAAAAGGGGAATACTTGATGTGCCTGTGCTTCTTCAAGGGTATAAAAGTTTTGTAGTGCTCTTGGAAGGTATAAAAATATATGCAGAATGTGTTCCTTTTCTTAACAAGCAAGCAGTCAATATTCTTGCGTCTTAGATGTTGTGCATGTTCTATCTCCTTCCCTTGGACAAGGAGCCAATCTTGCATTTGAAGATGGAGATGAATTTGCTTTCCAACTTCCATCTTCAACAGACCACGGGTTAAAAAGATAAAACAGTGATTTGCCATGTTGTATGGATAACTTTGATTGAGCTATAAAGCATTTGTTTCAGGAATGCATTATCTACTTACCAAGAGAAACAACTTCAATAACCGCGATGCTAAGAAGATATGCATATAGCGGTCATACGCCAATACCTTGTCTAGGCATACCGTCTCTACATTTTTACCATGTATATTATTGTAGGATCTCGCAAATTATGGCACAAACAAACATTGCTCCCGCCATTCAATTTGTGCTCTTGCCCACTGTTACTTGTCTCTTGGAATAAACACCTACCACAACAACTTAAGTCCCACCAAACAACAAAAACATTGTATTGAAAATATATATTACAACAAGTTGTAGTCCTACTTAGGCATTAATGAGGCATTGAGTATACTTTGTCTCACGACATCAAAAAGTCATTACCACAAAAAGAGTACTTGTATTACAAACTCACGTAGAGAAGGATCGACAAAAAAAAATTGATCTCTTGTTCCTCTATTTCGATTCTTCATAACTTGTTTCGTATGTTATCAACTATCAAACTCCAATGTATATCATCCTATTAATAAACTCATGGTTTCAAGTACTCTATTGTCTAAAAGTACCAATTTCAATAAAATGTCAAAACATAACTTTCAACTACGATTTAAGCCACTTCACAAAACATGTACATCCATTCTCTCCTTTATTACACTTCTCTTTATGGCCACGCCATCCTAGTTCCATATCAAGCACCAAACACCAATACCTTGCGCTCAAATCCCAAAGTCCATATGTCCAACTACATCCTACTCCAACAACACCTCAACACCTAAGCAGAACTTAGTAATGCAAATGCGTACCAACACGTTCACAAAATGTCAATGTCTTAAAGTAGCAATTTCGATTGAAACACTCTATTGTCTACAACTACAACTTAAGCCACTTCACTCTCCGGCCATGGAGGGCAACCCTCCGTGCGCAGCACCTTGTTAATTTTTTGTCAAAATCTAAATGTCCATTAATCTGGCACAATATTGGAAATATCTCGCAAATCAACGGCTCAGAAAGAAACCAGCGAAAGAACCCATAAACATATAAACATGTGAAAAAGCACTATCTATAGGGTTACTAATAGCCTCTCACTTAGTAAGCATCGGCTACATTATATAAGTAACGATTTATTCATCTCACATGATGGGGGTGGATTTCAAGTATTCATCTTGGCAAATGACCTCCATAGAGCATCGTAGATGGATATCTGTATGTATTTAACAAGATCCTAACGCATCAATGGGTTGCCCTTTAGAGGAGCCATTGACGCATGCACAATGATTTAGGACATGAAATGGTGGCAGACCTTCGTCGTGCCAGAAGAGCTCTAAATCTACTAGCAATGGCTGATAAATATGTGACCACATTAAAGGGGTACCTTTTGGAAATGATAATTCGCCCAATTTGCAAGTAGCAAATTTATAAGCTCTAATTCTGTTTTCAGCCTTTGTTCTTTTGATTCAGAGGTCAGATCCCCTATTTCTAGCCTGAGATCCCTTATTTCTAAGCTAAAAACCCATTCTGTTCTTGGCCGTGGTAGAAACCAGGGCTGATTTGCTATCGGAGGTGGAGTTTAAATTATGTTGCCGATGTTGCTCGTGGCTTGCGACTCCCATATAGAATACATGGTTTTGCAGATATCTTCGAAATTAAACAAATGGTAGTGACCGCCTCCTGCTTTTTATTTCTTTAAGCTTGGATAGCAACAGCTATTGAGGCATTCGTTTCTTTGCCCAGAATCACTTTAAAACTATTAAATATTAAAGCCTGATCAAAAGCGCCAAAGGACCCAGTTTGTGCTTCATCATTTGCCAGTAAGCACAAATGGGTTTCTGCAACTCTTTAGGAAGATGCGAGGCGCAACACCGTTCCGGGCGATTCAACAAATCCAACAAGTATAAATTGATCTTCGGCAGCAAGGACACAAAGTTCAGTAGCATATTCAGCACCATTTCAAGCAGATCTAGCATCGACACCATAACCCAGCCTGTTCTAATGCCATCTCTGGCGGGAGCAACCCCTCCTGCTTCTTACCAAAAGCTTAAGCCCTGTCACCGCAAGAAATTGGGGAATGCATATCCACCTTTCGTTGTCTGCCAAAGAAAATCTTTGTCGTCTAACCATCACAAATGTTACAAAAAACTCTAACTAATCCCAGACAATCGCAACTGCCTATTTAGAATATTTTATGGGATATTATATTCAAATCAAATCAAGGACTTCTATACATCACTCCACCCTCCAACAAGAGGGTTGCCCCTTATGGGCAACTCAAAAAGAGAAAAAAAAAGGGGGGAATCCACCAAATATATATGTATAAAGCCGCATTTATGCATTGGTCTAATTTTGATTTGTGTATGCCTCTTTGCACACGTTTACAACTCATTATGGCTGTTCATAATAAAGCCCTTTTCCCACGGCATGGGTGTCCCATTTTCTAGCCAATTAGTTTTGGACATTTAAGCAAATAAGATATCGAGATATAAGACATGTCCTAAGCTAATTTTGTACAAATATGGTGTCACTTTCTCTTTCAGGGGAAAGCCCCCGCCACAAAATGCGACAGCAAATGAGAGCCAATCGATTCAGTTTATCTCCATGTTTTTAGGGAGCTCTCAAAATACGACATTGTAGAGATTTTTTACAGTGTTTTGGAGTAATCAATAATGAAATTGTTTGCTACATCTTTTTTGGGGCCGATTTGAATGCTTATTACATCTCTTTTGGGCCGACATGGCCATTTGATTCTTGGATGCATCAGATTTATCAAAAAGATTTTTCAGATTCTTGGCTCAGCGGACTCCCCAGGCTGGAATTTTCATGGCCCAAGCCTGTTCGATTTTCTGCAGACCGTGTTTTTGGTGTTCTTGGCAGAGCAGTGGAATAACAAAACATATAAAGAGGTGTCTTTATATTAAAGATAGGTCACATTAAAAGTAGTGGAAAAGGTTTTTATTTGAGAAATAGCATGGACATGACATGGCATCCCATATGTTGTCTTATTGCATTGTGACAGCCATATTTTATGCCTGCCATGGAAAAAAGGCCTAAATACCTTTAAAATTAGAGTATTCATCTAAATAAATGCCTGCCTATCGTTCAAGCAAATACCACCCTTTTCAAAATTCTCTAGAGAAAGTCCCGTAGCATGAAAGAGTATTCCAACGATAAAAAAGAGTACTCCCAATGACAATCAATGGAGCCACTGGACCCGCTATCCTTGCTTTTATTTATATTTTTTTTATTTATTTTTTTTTTTTTGAGGGTAAGAGTATACTTTTATTATTATAAGGTATAAGATACATCAAGTCCCCATATTTGGGAAGATAGGAAGAATTATGAGCAAAGATAGGAATTATAGGGATCCTCCATCATCGTGTACTCTGGAGGCTACCACCTCTTCTTCCCCACCACATGGGTACTATAAGGAGGATCATCTATCTTCTCCACATGGGTAAGTACTATAGAGTAAGGCAGCTTCCATTCCATGGCTGGATCATCCCTAAATTTAACAATTAATCCCGAATAGCTACATCACTTACCACCATTTCGGGGTTGCTTCCATATCGTCTCAGATTGAGAGCCTTTTGGCAAGAAGGAATAGAAGCCTTCCAAGGTCCCGACTCTATCAAGTTCTCTATTATACCTCATACCTTTTTGTCTATGGTGTGCAAGAGCCATCATTGCAACTTCCAAATTGAAGTAGTTTTTCAATTTTTCCAATGGATCCCCGTAGACAACATCGCGGCGGTGTTTCGGACTACCCATATTGCAATGTTAACTAGCTTAAGCTTCAACGCAGATTTATGTCCGAGGCTCAGATCAATTCTGGCCGGCACCGGTTGTTGCATTGATAGACCAATAATGGGACCCGACCCAATGCCGAGAATCTCGTAATCTTTGGGCGTAAAATGAGGTGTCCAATAGATTCCCGATCTTGACAACCAAGTGGACATTTATCATCCCCTATGATATCCTTGTTATAGAGCTTCTCTTTTGTGCTAAGCCCCTCCTGAAGGGCCAACCATCTGAAGAATTGAATCTTTCTAGAACATAAAGATTTCCAGGAGTTGGCTAAAACTGCTTTAGCTTCCCCATTATTTAATCCAAGCGTAATCTCAGCTTTTAATGGGGTATCCTCACCAAGAGATCGATATATCCTTGCGACACTATAGTGCATATGCCCCTCAAGTAGCCAACTTTCTTGGGCTCCAGTAATCCCTGACACATTGATGACTCTTTCATGAATTTCTTTTAGCACTGCCCTATCTCCTTCCCCTGCAGAGGGTACTCTCTTTTTAAACTTGGTCCAGCAGATCCATCTGCCATTCTCCCAGAGATGTTGCAACTGTGTTATTCCATGGCTCTTCCATTTAATGAAAATACGAGGATGAGAGAGGGCTAGGGGCAGACCCTCCGGTCCCAGACATTCGTATTCCAGAAGATACTGAACCCTCCCGCCTCTTTTGGAGGGAACATAGGGGTGAAGATGTGCTGAACTTCATTCCATGCCTGGAGAATTTTCCTCATCACTGGGGACGTCCCAGGGGCCGGTTTGAATTTATAAAAGAATGCTCCCAGCTCATCTCGAGGGAGAGAGGGCTTACCTAGTAGTTTTCCTTGCTTCAGCCAGGGGCTTGAGCTTGTGTAAGAGGATCCTTGCAACCTAGCCCCCCATCTTTCTTATCATGACACAGCTCATTCCAGGCCACTTTGGCCATGCCTCCCCAAATAAATTTTCTGATGATCACCTGTACTTGATTGTATATTCCTTTCTGTGCCACCAGCACCGAAGAATAGTAGATGTGAGAGGCAGCCAAAATTGCATTGGCCACAGTGACTCGCCCTGAAGTAACTAAGGCTTTGGAAGACCATAAGCCCACCTTTTTCTTCATCTTGTCCAGAATAGGGGCCCACAATCCCGTCATAGAGTCGGATAGGACAAGAGGGAGACCCAGGAGTTTAACTGACTCCCCAGGTGGCACCACTGGAAAGCCCAGACCTCTGCCTCGCGGATCAATATCATTGTCTAATGCCCAAAGTACCGAACACTTGTTGGCATTGAGGCCTATCCCTGATATTATCTCAAAGGAAAGTAGAATGTGTCGAAATGACTGGAAACTATTATCATCAAACCTGAGGAACATGAATGTGTCGTCAACATACTGCATAATTGTCAGCTTCTCTGTTCCATCAGGGAAGGTCAGGCCCTCCAAATTTCCTTCTGCCTGCTTTAATAGTACCATTCTTGTTAGCAGATTCGCCATGATGAGGAACATGTACGGCGCCAATGGGCATCCTTGCGCAATACCCCTCCTGAGATTGAAGGAGCCTGTAGGTTGACCATTTACTAGGACCGAAGCAGAGGCTAGATTGTTCATCCCCATAGCCATTTGAATAAATCGGAGGTCAAATCCTAAGTAGCTCATAACTTCTCGCAACCCTTCCCATCTAAGAGAGTCGTAGGCCTTTTCAAGTCCATTTTGATAAGGACACAATTTTGCTTTGAGGCGTGACACCAATGCGGTCCTTCTCTAGTGCTGCGTGTAATTATCCAGAATGTTTCTTCCAGGTAGAAACGCAGATTGCTCTTTCCCGATTACTCTATTGAGAATAGGCTTTAGACGGTTAGCAATTACCTTCATAACCACTTTATACAATACATTGGTGAGAGCAATGGGACGCCACTCCCCAATGTCTTGAGGTCTGGGTATCTTTGGGACTAAAGTAATGAATCCAGCAGCAAGAGATGGGTGTAAAGAACCTGAGATCCAAGCCCCCCGCACTGCTCGGGTGAAGTCATGGCCCAACACATCCCAGAATTCTAGAAAGAACTCCGGAGGAAATCCATCTGGTCCCGGAGATTTTCCTGCTGCCAGGGAACCAAGGGTTTTGTGAATCTCATCCCCCGGGGAATGCGGCGGGAGTTGGTTTTCTTCCTGAGTGACACCATCCCTCCAGTCAATTTTGCTCATTCAATCAGCTAGATTGGGATGGAATGAGGAGGGGAGGGGTTCCTCCTGGAATTGGTTCTCAAAGCTTCTGCTGATGAAGGATGAGATCTCTAGAGGATCCTCCAATATTTTCTGATTATCATCTCTAATTGACGAAATACTGTTACCTGCTAGTCTAGCCCCGGCCATTCTGAAGAAGCATTTCGAGTTTTCATGGTCCATCTCAGCATACCATTTAGTTTTGGAGCGAACCGCCGCCCCTCTGGCTTCTACTTCCTCAATCGCCTTAGCTTTCCCTTCGAATTCTTCCTCCAATTGCTGCATGTCAATATTATGGGGGTGTGTCAGCAGCTCCTGCTTAATTAGGCTCAACTGGTTATAGACCTCATTCTTTTCTCTTTTAAATTCCATAGCTTTCGATTCACCGCCCCACTTTTTGGCCCAAATCCTTCATTAAACAGAGCTTTTTTACCCAAGCTTTCATACTCGGGGAGTTTTCAGCATTGTTAAGAGAGGACACAAACTCTCTGAAGGGTTTGCAAAATGCCTCTTTCCCCAACGGGATGTGTTGAATTTAAAAGGCACATTTCGGTCTTCCTAGTTTGAGGAATATTTTTGAATATCAAACTTTGAGGAACATGATCAGAGTGTGAGAAGGCCAGCTCCCCTTCAACATAGCATTTATCCATGAAACAGGCAGATTTATTAGCTATGTAGAATCTGTCTAATAAGCAATATACCCGTCCTGACCCTTTTACTTATTCGACCATGAGAACGCAGCATTAGAGGGAGGAATAAGAGCAAGCCCAACATTATTTAGCAGAGAGTTCCAAGTAGAGTCCTCAGCATCTGACAAATTTCTGTGCAACCCAATCTTCTGATCCCAAACATCAGTCATGTTCAGATCCCCCCCAAGGATCCAATTATCAATAAGATCCGCCTGTTGATTAATCCAACATTCAATTTCTTCCCACATAATAGATCTTTCTGCTGGCTTATTGGAAGCGTATATGTTGATCATTCCCCATTTACACTCATTGCCTTCAAACATGACTGCTTGCCAACGTCCATTCCTTCCAGCATATTGCCCAAGCTGCACAAGACCTTTCCAAAGTATACTGGTGCCCCCTTTGGTTCCTCGCGCCGCACAGCTGAAGGAGGTATAGTTATTGCAAGGAGGACTGAAGCCTTTCTTTTGCTGGCACTCCGGGCAGTTTTTTTTTTGCTTCTTTTTTCCCCCGTGTGTAATTATCTTTTTGATGAAGTCTTGAAGCTCCATGAGCTGTTTTGGCGGGTCTTGGCCAGGCATGTACTCTGTTATGAATATTATTATGAATATAAGAAACTTATTGTCTCAGATTTTGTCATAGTCTTAGTGTTAATAAGAACTTGAGAATCTTATTGTCTTAATGTCATATGAACATTATGAATTCAAGAATCTGGTATGAATATTATGAACTTAAGAATCTTATTGCCTCAGATTTTGTCATAGTCTTAGTGTTAATAATTTCTTAAGAATCTTATTGTGTTAGTCTGATATGAACATTATGAACTTAAGAATCTGATATGAACATTATGAACTTAAAGAATCTTATTGTCTCAGGTTTTGTCATAATGTAATTGTCTCGGATTTTGTCATATCTTTGTCAGATTTTGAGGAACAAAATGTTGGTGGCCAAAAAGGTCTTCACATCTGTTTTGTCTGTTGTGGTAAGACATGCGCATGGACAATGCATTGTAATGAACAAGTTACACTTTGGTTTATACATTCATAGAAGGCAAGTCCCATGTTGTGCAAGGGGATGCAATGTTGTCAACCCTGTTGGGATGGGCCTGACTATAGGTATGTGACCACCATTGCTGATTGGGGGTTGGCTGGAAGGCACATAGTCTAGTTCAGTTGCACCATCCTGTGCTTGGGTAGCATCTGCCCAATCTAACCCTCCTTCTATTCAGAAAGCACAACCTTCTCTTCTTGGCTTCCATATCCGTGGGCCTTTGAGTGCTAAAGATGGATGCCACTCTTGACTGGCCATGTGGATACATGAATTCTCTGAACCTTTTGGTCCCAAGCTCAAATTCAGCCTCAACTCTTTTTCTGCTCTCTCTTTCTTCCTTCCTAGCTTGGCCCTTTTCTTCTCTTCTTCTCTCAATGCCCTCTTCTTAGCTGCCTCGATTTTCTTAGCCTTCAACCTCTCATTTTTCTCGAGTTCAGCCTATACCCTCATGGCTTTCTCAACCCTGAGCTTCTCACACAAAGCAGTTGAGCTAATGTGAATCAAACCTGCCATGTCAGGACCCTTACCTCTCTTTTTGCCACCTTGTGATTGGAGTCCTGCTGTCTCAACATGGCAGCCAGAAGGCTCTTCTCTCTCAAATATTGGCCTGGACAACTGGCTGCCCCCTTCATGTAGGATGAGCTGTTGAATTCACTTCAGCAACCAAGCCCTCCATAATGTGCTGGAAACCAGGGGCATTGGGGGCATTGGGAGCGAGATTGTAAACTTCATACATCCTTTCATCCATGTCAACATGTATGTCAACACGAGGATCTTCTTCCAAATCCTCGTCATTACCCTCACCTTCTGGTTCACTCCCATCATCACTTGTATGATGAGACTTCCCTGCAATATGCTGAGACATATTGACTTCTGGTGCACATGCCATGCTGGTACTAGATGCCACCACCTTTGTGCTATTGAAGGGGTAAATGCCTAAATGCCTGTGGCCCTGAACCCTGCCCTAATGTTGCCAAGCGTTAGCCCAATATGAATTGTCTTGAATATAACCTCAGCAATCTCTTCCCTCTTGGGCTCCAGCTTGCCCCTCATACACATCCATTCAGCCCTCAATTTCTTGAAGGCTGACTTGAATGGTGCAAAACAAGCCACATCAAGTGGCTGGAGTTTATAAGATGTGTGTGCTTGGAGCAGTGCAAAATGAATACCAAATTCTGTTGCAGTCAATATAACCTCTAGCTCCACATGGCTACTGTGACCATCCAGAAAAATTAGATGTGGATTTTCTGGGGACACTCCTCTAGGAACCCTAGATCGGAAGTGTGTCAACCATGACTTAAAAAGTTCAGGTGTCATCCATACATGCTACTGATCTGCCTAGATTGCCTTTTCCTCATATCTGCTTATGTAATATGCCTTCATCCTCTTATTTTTAAAGATGTACAAGTTGGGCAATCTATACCCTTCAGCATTAACACATACCAGAATTGTCACCCACTCTCTAGAGTTCATGACAACTTCATTGACATCTCGTGCACCCTTCCTTGCAATTATTTTTAGGCCCCTAACCTTGCCTGTCTGTATCCCAGTCTCGTCAGCATTCCAAACCCTAGATGGTGGAAAATCAAATTCAGCATAGATGGCTTTGAGGCCATTGTAGAACATGTCCAAGTTTGGCTGATTCATGGCAAGAGCCCTTGCCCTCTCCAATGTCTGGGCACTCCTCAAAGTTATGTTAGGATGCCTCTTCTGGAAGAGCTTCCACCACTTATTGCCTAGCATACCATCTAATATCTAATGTACTTATGTCCCCAGCATTTGCCATTTGGGCTGCCTTTGCCTTGACTGCACTCAAGGTAACCCCCATACCTGAGTTCACTCTATCAAGAGCCCAGGCAACTAGTTCTTCTTCCTGCTTGGGAGTGAGAACGTGACGATGCTTCTTTTGTTTATGGGTAATTCTACCATATTGTCAATCACATATGGTAGACTCGGGTATACCGAATCTCCTAGAGGCCTCTCTAATCGAGATGCCAGTCTCTTCCAAGATGTCCTCCATCTGTCCATTGGCCTCTCTTAGATGTTGAAGGCTGCCCTGCCATGGTATTATCCGGAGTTTATTTACCCTAACCCTTCTGGTATTGGCAGGTACTCGGATTGGCGTGGCATTGCCAATGCACCCTGTTCGATCTGGTCTGCGCCATCAAGCTAGTTGAAGCAGTAGAAGCTCTTGGTATGGCGATAAAGAGCACAATTTGGATTCAAAACATTTGAATTACCAATCCACTCCATTTGGAAAAGGGTCGATCGATCTACCCAATTCAAAGTAGAACGCATTGAATTGCCCTATCTGCCGGCTTTACCAAACGTGTTGTGTCTGCCAAAAGGGCAGGACATGGGTTCGAGAGGCCTCGCCGAATGCGCCATAGCCATCGATGTCGAGTGTGACATGTCACAATTGTAATTTATGTGTCAGGGCCCAGCATACGTGCAGGGCTTTTGTAGGCTGGGCGGTACTTGAAGGCCTTGCAACGTGCTGGCAGGAGCCTTGGTCCCAAGTAGAAGCCAATCTTTAAGATAAATTGAAGCACGGGAGCCTCTTAACATCATCTTGATATCACAGCTACTTTGGATGCGCCAGAACAACGTTCCCCTGAACTTAAAAGTTTTTTACTTCGTGTAAATCAAAGCAAGAGTTTGACATTCCCCATTGGGTTCTCCATAACTAGCTTTATTCGTAGGCAAACGACATTTAGACCATAGGCAAACGACATTTGGACTGGCTGATTTGCTATTACAGCAACAATAGCACCAAAAAATTAGCAAGATGCTAATAGACACAACAGATTTCAAAGCAGAAAGCTCAATAGAAACAAACCAATACATGCTGGCATATCAGGGCTTATTTTAGAATGGTGCATCAGACACCTAATTTTTGCATTAGATTATCTCAAATGGCCATGTTAACAAACATATCCTTCCCTCCGTAATAAATCTGGAATATTTACCAAAATGATGATATCCATGTGTCAATGCAACTTTACTCCTGCAGCTTCAAGCAAGTCTGCTAACTTGCCTTGCTGATGAAGAGCCACAGTAGCTGGCAGAAGAGCAAGCGATTAAACACAATACACAATTTATTTGAGCAAGTCTAAATAATACAATTATGGTAGTGCACGTACCATCACAACCTCCTATATGTTTTCCTCCTGGCAGAACATAGCCATTTATCAGTCTAATAAATATTAAAGCACAAGGAAAAGATTAAAAACAAGCAATTTCAGAGCTTCCTTAATAGCCTGTATATGTAAGATACCACGATACAGGTTTAAGGATCATCTTACCAATAAACACATTTGGAACTGTCGATTGCCCTGTGAGGCTTCTCAAAGCTGCTTGAATTTCTGCCCCATCCCCTACAAAAGAAATAGTTCTATTCTTTCAACCAATCTGTCTAATAAGTCAATCCCAGACTTCTTTTCTAGCCTATGATAACTAGCTTAAGCAAGTGGCAGATTGAAAAAACCAATATATAATAGTTAAGAAAATTATCTTCCTCATATCTTTTCTAGAGTAAAGACACATACCACGTTGGTCAAGCTCCACAGACAAAAATGCAACTCCAAGTCTTTTAAACAGACTTTTCACGTTTCCAGAGTACCTGCGAAAACAAACAATATGCAGCTCAAGTTAGATGCACATTACATGATAAGAGAGATTAAGAAATGTAAACATGAACTGTGAATATAATTTCTTTTCCCTTGCCCCTTCCACACTGTCTGAACAAAATTTGTGGCCTTTTAAAGACCAGGATTCTCATCAAAAGCTAGGTACTGGCCTAAGAGTAACGTTAAACTAGTAATCACCCAGAAAGAGTGCAAACCTCGTAGTCCAACTTGTAACATGCAACATGCTCTTGATGCTGCATGGTAAAATATGAGAGGAGTAGAAAAGCCGAGGTTGCTTCACGACAGCATTACAAACGTGAAGTTAATTACTTTTAATGTGGTGGATGTCTATTCTAATCTGTCCATCAATTTCCCTGATTTAAAAATATCAAACAATAGCTTCATATATCATTCTTTTCGTTCTCAAAGTCTTGAAGAATTAAACCTATTCGTGAGTTATAAGTTCGACAAATTTTCTCTCTTACATCTTCTTATGCTAGAAACCTACAATCTGCCCCGAACCGTATCCAAGGTAATTTCTGGAATGTGAAAGACATCTTCTATAGACATTGGGACCAGAAGCATGGAAAGCTAAAACTAGGATTAAAAGCATGACTTGACAACAAAAGCACGATGAATAAGGAAAACAAATCACGTACGAGCACCAGGTTTTAGAGTACACTACAACAGGGTTGTCTTGATTCCTCTGCCTAATGGCATCCTTGATACTAAGCTCCTCTTCCGATTTGCTCTGGCTCCTTATTCTTACAGTGCTATAACGTGGCCTCTGAGAGTGGAGGACAGAAGTGAAGGATTGACGGCCTCCGCCTCCCGATGCCTTAAAGCCCAAGTGGGTACCAGGATACAAACAAGACGGACCTGCAAGCACCCGCCCTAATACGTTGGTAGGAGTGGTTCCGGTGGATATGGTTAGGCGGAGCACCATCTCCTCTGCAAACATGCAACTCCATAGCTTGCCCCTTCTTTACAAACATATGGGTAATTAGAGACATAATATGTCCCATCAATGTGCAATTGTTTAGAAAAAAGTTTAGAGTATTTCGGCTTCCCAGATTGGGATCACAGGTCCATAACTCCTTTGGACATCTGAGATATGGTCCAAACTGTGGACTTCAACCTGTCTTTGTTGTGGCAATCCAACTTTGGGAGCCTTTATCTTGGAACTCATATCTCCATTGGAGCATTTCATAGGCTCATCATGAAGATGAAGATTAATAGTACTTGCAACTAAAGTTTATGTTGCATAGAAGGCACCCAATAATGAACTTTATCAAAAATCAATATGAAAACCAGGAAAAATAAATGTGGTTTGTTTATACATTAATTCATAATCTCAATAAAAACCATGTGCCCTTCTTACTTTTGCAAATCACTACTGCTTTATGCCATATTTTTTGTACTAATGTTAGTTTCTTAGAAGTCTCATTAGTTAAAGATGGTATTTTAAGCATACATTTTCAATACTATGTTTTATGAAAAATTTTCATGCTAATTATCATTATCGTTTGTGTCCTTTAATGCAACGTAATAAACGTTTGCTTGAAATTACTGCTAAAATCATTCACTTTTATAAGGCAGAATATCTTGCAGGTTTCGCGGAGCGGCGCCTCCTGCCATTGGAACTTTCATGTCCCTGTTTTTTGCAAGCACCTCTGTTTCATGCTTTTGCATTTGCATCTCTGGTTTACATGTTTCGATTCTGGCAGTTTCGTTGCTTAGATCCGGCTCTCGTCCTTCTTCTCTGCTCTAACCTAGCCCGTCGCTGTTTCAGAGCCATTTCTTCGTTCTATCTTCTCTGCCTAGCCTAGCCCATCGCCCTTTCAAGCCATTTCTTCTTCATCCCTTGAAACGGATATCCCTTTGTTTATCTGCCATATCCATATCCATATCTCCATATCCATATTCCATATATCTGCCATATCCGTTGAAACTGATTACCCTTTGTTTATCTTTGCCCATCGTTGTTTCTTCCTTCTATTTTCTCCGCCATAGCCGTTAAACAAGAGTTTCTGCCAGAAAAATCTCTGCCGAAAAAAATTTTACCGTATGTAATTGCAGCAAACATTTATTATATTTGTTAATTTCCGGCGGTCGGAATTCCGCCGAAAAATTTTTCTCGATGGAGCCGCCTCGAAATTTTTCTCGCAAATTCCTCCCATCCAGAAATCATCTAATACTTTATGCGTGTCTATTCATCACTAATAGTACTGTAATCTAGTTTTTGTTATTGCTTCATTCATTTCAAGCGTTATAGCCACTGTTTCCCTTCAATATAATCTTTTATATTAGCTTTACGAAACAAACAAGGGTTTTTCAACCCTAGTGAACCTAATGTTACTATATTCGGATCCCATAAACTATTTGGTCTCTATGATAAAAATCAATTTAAACCAATTCCTAACTTTGTCTAAAGCTTGTCGTCCTTCAAAAAAAAAAAAAAAAAAAAAAATCCTAACTTTGTAGAGAATTGAATTTAAAGTTACAAGAAATTTGTCGCTGCGGCCTTAGCCGCTGCGAACATTTCTCTTTCCTATGAAGCGAGTATTGGGAAGATGAGTAACTGAGTAACTGATTGTGAACATTTGCGAGCAACAGGAGAAGCATGTTGATGGGCATCAATCACAATTTTACATACAACCCAATACATTAGCCTAGGGCACACATGATTTTGATATATATTAAAGATGTAGATATTTGGTTTCAAATTGAGCAAATATGAAGTACCCATTCATGTTTGTGGATAAGCATTGGGGCATATAGAAGATGAACATGGAAAACCTAAAATATTAGCATATTTCAAAGTCAAATAATGCATTATCCCTTATGCATAAGGGCTTACTATTGAAATAAGTCACGGGGCAATTGTCAAGTTCACAACATATTACTTGTGGCCAAAGAAATCGTCCAAACTAGTTTTGTTCTTCACTTGCGTCGTATAGTATGATAATAGGCAAGATAGCCTTTCTTATCACTTTAATAAATATCTATGCCTTCAGTGAAGATTTACGCACAAGCCTTTCATTTTGTGACCCAATGCTTTAGTGCCTTGGGTTTTTTCAGTATTTAAGTTTAAAAGTCAGTGGCAACCTCTGATTACACAGGGCATTTGAATAGTACAGTCCATATAAATCCCCCATCCAAGGGTTGAAACACAAACCTTATTCAGCCTCTCATTTATCACAAGGGCTATCAAAGATGATCTTTGTTGCGATATAGAGTACACGCATTGCCTGGCTAATGGGAAGGCTTATCACTTTAATAAAGACTTGGATGGATTTTGGCAGCGGAGTTGCTCAAGTGGGCGGGATGGACCCATGGTGCCCGGTCTGACTGCATTGTTCAACAATTTTGCAAGAGGGTTTTTCCGGTCATGGACCACGAAAGGGGTTGTTTCGATCTACAAGGCGGGGGACCCACAGCTTCCGACCAATTACCGAACCATCATGGTCATTACCAATTTCGGATTTGCCAAGGCCTTGCGCGGGCATTCTCGAGCAATGAAAAACGGATGGGCAGAGGCGGCCAGGGGGCACTTACCGAGGCGGGCTTCCGACCCAGACATTCGACCATTGATCACATCTTCACACTCGGGACCACGGTGGGGAGCCGGCAGGAACCGTCGGGAGGACTGTCTTGGCGTTTTTCGGACTTTGCAAAAGCTTTCGACCACAGTCCAGGGGAAAAGTTATGGGCGAGATTGCACCATTTGGGGCTCCCTATAGATCTGCGTTAAGCAGCGGTGTCTGGACTATATGAGAGCCGCACAGCCGCGATGCAACCAGGAAGGGCGGTCATTTTGCCGGTAGCATTGGAGTTAGGCAAGGTTGTCCTCTCTCACCTACACTCTTTGGACTTTACATTGACCCGGTTAGGCTTTGGCTAGATGCCAATGGGGGAGGGGACGGTATCAGCTCTTGCACCGAGGTCATCGACTCATCTATGCGGATGATGTGGACCTCTTGGCCCATACACGGAGGGAATGCAGGCACACCTAGATGCCCTGGACACATTCTCGGCGGCGGACATGACATGGTCCACTTTGGCCAAGACTAAGGTGGTCCTCATATCCTCCTCCGTCATCCAAGCACCTCAAGGCTCATTTACCGGGGCGGATGGTAGAGGTCACACCCGGCTACAAGTACACGGGGTGGAATTCGAATCCTCAATGTATTGGGATGCATCCATTCGCCGGTGTGACCCTTGAGTTGGAAGGCCTTGTACGCAATGCAAAACAATAATTACGAGGCGGTAGTTGTATGGCGGGGCCACGGTCACATTTGTTCAGGGCACCGGCGGGTCGAGCTAGTTCTTTTGTATGGGGTCGAGGTGTGGGGCCCGGTGGTGTCTTCGGGCGACTTGGAGCGACTTAGAGCAGGTCAGGAAGGCATTTTTGAGCGAGGCTTGGCGTCAAGCCCCCGATTCCATACGGATCTTGTTGCAGGAGACAGGATTCATGCCCCTGCAGCATGCGGCCCTCGATAGGCACATTGTCTATTTCCAGAAGGTGGCCAACATGGGCGACACTTGGCTCCCGCACTTGGCTTACGCTGTGGCGATGAGCCCGCAACGACTCAGGGCTTGTTGGAAGGACAAGAGAGCCCGGTCGGGCGGCGTTGGAACGTAGGCGCACATAGGTGCGTCAGTGCACTCTGACAGCCGTAGGGATGGGCTGAGGGGGTACTTGGACTCTTGTTTCCTGGGGAAGCTCTGGAACCACCATGCTCTGGAACAGGTAAAGGTGGCACACTACAAACAGCACATAAACCCCACCCTGGTTCGAGGCCCACAACTCTACCTGCATTCTCAGTTGCCCATGAAGAGGCGCAAGATTATCGCGTCCATTCGAATAGGGGCCCACCATCTTTGGCTTGAAACGGGTCGGTGGGTTGGAGAGTCGCGCCAGGACAGGCTTTGTCAGTGTTGCCCGCTGGGGGTTGTTGAGGATGAAAGCCATGCCTTCCAGAGTTGTCCACCCTATAGTCAGATTCGGGCTCGCTACATTCTCTTGGTGCGACCTGGCCTGCCCCTGCACGAGCTACTCAGTACGCCATCAGTTCGATCCCTTGGCTCCTACCTCCAGGAGGTTTTGGATCTGCAGACTCACCTCGCCCCGAGGTGCCACGAGGTGCGGGAATTCATGTGTATATATGTATATTTTGTGCGTTTGCCAGGGTTTGTTCTTTGACGACGGTTTTTCCCTCCTAAGGGGGGAGGTTTTAATCCGGGTAGCAACGGGCTTGCTGCACCCGTGTAATTTGGGTCCCATAGGTTGATTGGCCTCCGCAGACTATAAAAGAACCTTCCTTCCTTTGTCCTCAATAAATAAGAAGATTTCTCATTGGCTCCATTCCAAGGTATGGTCTCCTTTAACAACTATATACTATTTTACTCAACACTAGAAACGTGTGCCCGGCGATGCCGGGCATTAGTCATGGACGCATGGAATGAATTTATAGAATTATATGTTTCAGGTGCAATAGACATGGATTGTAAACAAAGTACGAAGTAACTTGTATAAAACTTGTTTAATGTGGGCCATTAGTCTTCTGAGGTTTGAGTTTCAGATTTTGCAGGTGCAATAGAGTGTTATAAATAGAATGATCACTATGAATGGATGGAATGTTAGGAGGTGAAGGGTGGGTGCTCGACACTATTTTACGGAACATATAGAATATATAGCTTCATTGGAGTATGTATGTTAGAGCCTGAACTCTAACCTTGCAAGAAGGATGAAAAACCCAATACTCCAAGCTTCAATTTACCCAATCTATGCAATGCACAACATTATCTCCATAGCTAGATCAAGCAAAATACTCTCTCTCAATACACCGTCTCTCTGTTCTTCTCTCTCTGCTCAGATAATACAGTGATGATAATCCCTCCACAATGCATATGTGCAAATATCCTGCACGCGTGCATGTGCATATATCACTCCATATACAATATACGGTCTCCTATACCCCCCTCAATAGTGGTGAGTGTGGTGTATAATGAGTGTGGTGAGTGGTGACAAGTGTGGTGAGTGGTGACCACCCCAACAGTGACGAAACAGAACCTCTGTAACTATGGCAAACTTTGAAAGCTGATATCTTGAGTTCCAGACCTTAGACCCCAGATCTGCTCCCAAATCTAAAAACGAAATTGAATCTTGATGCAATTTTGAGTCCAAAGATTGAGTCACCGGTCCTCTTCTTGTTACGATGGAGCTTGGTGGTATATCCTTCTTACTTCTCTTGGGCATAAAACTATGCTCCCTTTGTCAAATTGTACCCCACAAATCAATTACGGCAAAATCCCCTTCACCCAAGAAATTGCTCCTTCCTCAATGGTGTCGTTCTTTACCGACGATCACCAACAAAAACGGTAACAACTCCTTTTCTAATGGAAATTCTTGCCAATCAATGGTCTGTCGAGCACCGTGGTCGCCAAATTGTTAGAGCCTGAACTTCAACCTTGCAAGGAGGATGAAAAACCCAATACTTCAAGCTTCAATTTACCCAATCTATGCAATGCACAACATTATCTCCATAGCTAGATCAAGCAAAATACTCTCTCTCAATACACCATCTCTCTGTTCTTCTCTCTCTGCTCAGATAATACAGTGATGATAATCCCTCCATAATGCATACGTGCAAATATCCTGCATGCATGCATGTGCGTATATCACTCCATATACAATATACGGTCTCCTATACCCCCTTCAATAGTGGTGAGTGTGGTGTATGATGAGTGTGGTGAGTGGTGACAAGTGTGGGTGAGTGGTGACCACCCCAACAATGTAGATGGAACAAAGTGCGTAATGTACGGAGTAGTCATACAACAAAAATCCAGCGAACCAGACAAGCCAATTGAAATGCTTGCTCGTCTGACAAATATTGAGAAAAATTAAAGTGAAGTCATATTTGGATAAGTTATCGAATGTTCCTTATGGATTGGAATGGTGGTATTACATCAGTTGTTGCAAACATAGATGTCTAAGTGTAGTCTGGGTGTGAAGATGTATGAAGTAGAGGTTGTTGAAGGCTATTATGTCTAGGGATGAATGCATGCATTTGGAATATAAATGTTACTACAAATATAGATTGTTGATGGTGTATGAGGTTGCTCAAGAATATGATATATAGATGTGAACGTATGAAACATATGTGTTATTCATATTCTTTTTTTTTTTTTTTTTTGAAGGCATAGTTGGTGGGACTTGCACCCACCCACGTCTCCCACCCGATGGTAGCCAGTGGGTTTTGAACCCTGGTGGGGATTACCCCAATCCAAGGCCTTACCACTAGACCACCACCGCGATGGGCTGTTATTCATATTCTATATAATCATATGAGCATTTTTTATTAATGAATTTCAAAGTAACATGAATAGGTTGAAATAATAACAGAACGCCCATATATCTTATTTATTCTGAAATAACCTTGTGTACAACCCATTGTAATGAGTCCAAAAAATTCTAGCTCCGAGCCATTATCAAGATACATATTCTTTCAGAAAACCTTCTTGATACGAGCACTAGGGGTGAAGTCCACAGTCCCATATCAAATTCTAATGCAGGAGACGGGATTCTTGCCTCTTCAGAGGGCGGCCCTTGATCGCCACATTGTCTATTTTCAGAAGATGGTCAATATGGACGATGCTCGTCTCCCTAACCTAGCTTATATCATGGCAATGGGGCCGCAGCGCCTCCAGGTCAATAGTTGGCTAGATGGAATGTGCAGGAGCACAGGTGCATACATGTGCAAACAGAGGCAGATCGCCATAGCTTGAGGCAATATCTTGGCGCTTACTTCCTCAGTAAGCTTTGGGATGCCAGTGCCCTTGAACAGGTCAAGATAGCACACTACCAGCGCCACATAAATCCCACATTGGAATGAAGCCTGCAATGCTACATGCATACCCATGAAAAGGCGCAGACTCATTGCCTCCATTCGAACATGGGCACATCATCTTCGAATTGAGACGTGCAGATAGATTGGTGAGCCATGCGGGGCAGGGGCTCATCAATCTTTGCCAAATGGGAGTCATTGAGGATGAATCTCATACCCTTCAAAGTTGCCCAAAGATATGATCAAATTCGGGGGACGCTATCTTCGAGTTGGTCAGGCCTGGCCAGCCGCTACATGTGACATTACGACGTCCATACGGGTGCTGGGATCATACCTTCAGGAGGTTATGGACATGCGAGATCAGCTATGTCCTCGGGCACACACTTGACATGTATATATACATTTATTTCGTGATGATATATACTTGTACAGTTTGACAGTATTCTTATTATTGCCATGGTTTTGCCCTCGAAAACCCTTCGGAGCGGGGGTTTTTTAACCCGGACAGTAATAAGTTTGTTGCGCTCCTACTGGGTCCCATAGGTCGATTGGTCTCAGTGGACGATAAAAATCATTCTTATTCTTATTCTTATTCTTATTCTTTCAAATAATTTTTCTACATGTATATTTTGGCCTACACATGTTTGCAAAATTTTAACAACCAGTTCTTTAAAGGAAGACTAATATTACAGAGTAGACTAACTTGTTGCAATCGAAATAATACCACATTGCATGCTTCGCCCTGAAGACTTGAAGATTCAGGCACAGATGGTACCAACATTAAGATTGCATCTTGCTAGATATCTTGCTTATTTGAAGGCATACCAACATTAAGATTGCATCTTGCTTATTTGAAAACATAACTAATGATTGCTGGCCCGTAAAGTCGATGCCATCTGCTAATCATCTATAATCTATATCATTCACTTGTAGAAGGTAGCATTGAAGTTGAATAGAAGTTCAACATGAAATTTCTTACAACAAAAACAAACAGTTTCCCACAAGTCAATCAAATATTGTTATGCTCCTAAATCAAATGAATGTGTGAGACTGTTGAACAGGAAAAACAAAACAACATTGTTGCCACCGTGATAAGAAATGAAGATACTGTATTAAAGAGCCCGAGAAAAGGCGTTGTGTGGTGATAGCTGTCTATATCCGTCTGTCTGTATTTATCAATTTAACAATATGACAATAGCAGAGAGATGTGTCATGCAAACCTGATGCATGAGTATACCTAAGTCGCTTAAATTATTCAAATGGAGATCAAGTACATAGATTGATAATGGGTGAAATGGCATAATTACTTCTTTTTCATTTCATCTCCATGCCAAGATTTAAGCATAGAGGATGCAGAGATGAATCTCCACAGGGTAAACAACAATGAAAACATAACCCATGCACAATAAAACCTTCATTGAAGCGATTGCTCCTCAATGAAAAGATAGAGGGTTGAGCTACATAAAAAATTAGTTGCGATTAAAATAAATGGTAGAATGAATCTTCAATAAGTGATATTTTGAAGTACAGGGTTGTATTGAGCCTTGATATAATAGACATATGATCCTCTAAGTAGAAATGGTTTGTAAGGCAATCATCCAAAATTGCAGGCTTGAATGCAAAATTAGAAGCTAGCTTCACCAAAGAGATAAAAAGCTGCTTGTAACAGCAGATGAAGGTCCTGCTACACAAAATCTAAAAGGACAAAAATGGAAAACATAACATGTGATTCATCTAAGAGGTAAAAGGCTTGTTGGACCAGCAGATGGAGGCCTTGCTTACTACACTACCTCACATGTTTGACTGAAAACGGCATAAAAGCATAACTTTGATAATAAACAACAAAGCATAATAATAAATCAAATTACATGTTAGCTGTTGCGTTAAACCCAGCAAACATTATTCTCAAATAGATAAAAACTTAATATATATAATATTATTCTCAAGTAGGTTGCACCTTATATAGCCCCATCGACCATATACATGTTTTATGCCATGAAGCCTGTGCAAAAGTACGATATCTTAGATAGCGCATGTGAAACTGAATGCAATGTGAAACAAATTTCTAATACTTCACTTGCAGGAGCAATGGTTCTTGTTGATAGAGGAGTCTATTGATGAATTTGACAAAATATTGGGTGAACATCAGGTTAGAATAGTTTGCTAGCATACTATTTTGCTTAACAGGTGAAGAGTGGGTGCTCACATGCCCGACCGTCCATGCCATTTGGTGCGATTTTTGGCATCCTGGAATAAGCTTTGTGTGCTACAGCATGGGAATCAGCTCAAGCGCACTCACTTTTTGGTACCAGATGACCTTTTCCCAGTTCAATTAATTCGGCGACATGACGAACTATGCAAGGTCCGAGAGGCGAGGCTCCAAAGAAAATGGGCAATATATCGGGGAGGGATATCACTTATTCTTGGTCACTGACCTCTAAACCCGTGGTTGGGTTATCTCTAGTTGCTTTTGCCCCTCTTGGGGGCTCTGTTTTGGTTTGTTTTATTTTTATTTTCTTCTATTCTTGTCATGGGGCTCGGTCCTCAAGTTTCAATTTGGGCTATCGCCCTTTGTATATACTCTTTCCCATAAGCTCATTGTGCTTCCGGTGGACGTTAAAAGTATTAATTTATTCTATTTTATCTGATCTTATCATATCGAATAAGTAAAGGAAATCTAGATGAACTTAACAAATTGTCAATGTCACCAATTATGCAAGTGGCAATGAGCTTGTAATGATTATGTATTAGCTTCATCAATTATACAAGTGACACTTCATTTGTAATGGTCTATGTAAAACTAGTAAAAATCTATCACTTTAACAAAAAGATTGAAGGAGAAGAGGAGGAAAAGAGAGAAGTGACAACTAAATGCATTGGAAAATATATAGAAAAAAAATAAGCTATAGTGTCTTAAATTTGCATGAATGGCAAAACCTGTTAAAAATAAAAGAATTATCTCTATTATGAGATTGGGATACCTTTATCCCTGGCATCCAACTTATTTCTAGATCCTATTAGAGCGAGACCTTCAAGTCAACCATTTGTACCAGAGAAGGAACGCTTCTTTAATGGCTATGGGGTGGGTGGTTTTTTGGAGGGGAATAATCAACATGAAAGTCATCCTCATGTTGTTTATAGGGGGGAGAATTTCCTTCAAGTCCAAGTATCTGCATTAAATCAAGAAAACTAGAATCATTGGAAGAGTATAGTTCTGTACAACACGAAGAATAAATAATTTATACATAAAGATTTCATACCTTCCGATAAATATGTTGAGGTCTATCTTGAGTTGATAAGCCTGACCCAAATATATATGGCTGATTCGCTATATGGCTCCCCTCTACACCACTTACTAAGATGACATTGAGAATCAAACATACTCCAATCCATAGACTAACTTCATTCAAAATCTTCCCCATATTTCTCATTTTTAAACATACATTTAGTTGCCTAGGCTTTTATATAGTACTACACGTATCAAGAAAGTAGTTTGCACGACCTGCCACCCAAAGCTTCCATAACGCTACCCAAAAAGAGTCTTTTTTTCCAAGGGTTTGAAGTTCAATTCCAAATATAATGCGCATGGAATCTATGCTTGCTTTAGAACACCATCGCAAGAATGTGGTTATGATGTGGGTGCTCTCCAAATTACCATATGTTCATCCAATTTATCAAATTTTGGAGTTATGCTATTTACTAAGGCTATATATGCATTCCAGATAATCTTCATGATTAGAGACCAAAATTTTTATAGTTGAATCTAGCATTTTGATTCTAGAAATCCTTAGTAATATAGAATTACACTTACGAGTTTACATTCGTTTGTGAACCTATCTATTATAAGCATTCCATTCTACATTTGTCTTGGAGTGAGACACAAAGTGGAATGTGTATTACAATATAAATCTAACACTAAAAGTCATCTATAATGTTAAATGTTCTAAACTTGTATATCATCTAAATCATTTTAATGTGCTAAGGAAAATACACACATGCATAACGAGTTCATGCATGACAATGTAATAATGTTGCATTTACTTCATTTCTATCTACATTAATGGCATTTCACTGTACAAAAGTATAAGGTACACATTATGTTGCCAGTTTTCTATTTCTTTTCTGCACTTTATGTCCATTTTGAAATATGGCTTTGGGGCATTTGGGGGATGGGAGGTGTCCAATTCATAGATGGACGATGTGTGATGGGACTTGAGAAGGTGGCATGCACTGTACATTATAATTGTTATACAAAAGGGCCCAATGATCAAAGAGCTCCATCACGCATTATCATGTATTATAAAGTGCTTAAGAAAGGGCCCATGTTCCATGCATTGGAATGACCAAGGTAGTTATCAAATTATTTTTTGAATATGCTGGTATATGACAAGGCAACAAATTCACTACATAAATTCATAACCAATGTTTTTGTTCATAGAGTTTAGTATAGATGTTCCTTAGTTTTCAGTGATGTATGTACAAAACTCATTGCATAACAGTTTATATGTACTACATTCAATTTTTTTTATTTTTTTTTTTGGGGGGGGGAGGGGAGGGCAAGACTTGCTCGTCATGTCATCCGGCAGCTAATCCATGCAAATGATGTGGACTTCTTAGCCTACAATTCAGCGAGTATGCAGTAGCATCTTGAGGTCTTCAGCACTTTCTGCCAAGCCAATAAAATGCGCGTCAATTTGGCCAAGGTTCTCCTAGTGTCATCCTCGAGGTAATAGGGGCCGCCTTGCTTCACTTACCAAGGTCAAGATGTGGAACTGATGCAAACATACAAGTATCTTGGAGTGGAGTTCACTACTATCACATATTGGAGTACAAGTACACTACTATCACATATTGGACGAGTATCAGGCAATGACTAACAAAAAATTGGAAGGCTTTTTATACAATGCAGAACAACTGCCATAGAGTGGAGATCTACGAGTTGGCATATCAGTCGCACTTATTCAGGGTATTGATGGAGTCTATACTATTGTATGGTGTGGAAGCATGGGGGCCTTTTTAACTCGAGCACGGTCCCATATCAAATTCTCATGCAAGAGACTGGCATCCTGCCTCTGCAAAGAGATGATCCGAAATGACATGCTATATGATACGAGGAACAAGCCACCTGGTTCTTCAGATAGAATGTGCAACTAATTTGAAAGGCATAAGAGATACCATGTGGTTTTTGGGCTATATGTTAAGTTTAAATGGTCTAAAGTTTTGTTCACATGGTTGGCAGAATAATATACCTAAAACCATAAATGTTGAATGACATTTACTTATAATCAAAAGTGAAAGTAATTGTGCTCTAAGTAATGGGTTGGCACAATGGCCATCTTCCAGCTGCTGCACTTGTAGACAGGAGAACCAAGGGGGCGGTTCCAGTGTGGTGGATTATCTGCTGATTGAGGAACAGGATCTACACCTGGTTACCCATTTTTCCATTGGAACGGACACTCGGAACGAGGAAGCGGACTCGGACCACCAGCCCATGTTCGTGCATCTCCATTGGCAAGCTCCCCGTGCATCTACTGCCTCAACACCCGGGTGCCCATTTGCGCTGGACTCACGGCCGTAGCAGGGACCTATGCCCATTTGCTTGAGCATGACTGGCGGGGGCTGGCTGCAACTCCCCACACTTCAACGGCAATGCGCTTTCGGTTGACTAACTGCTGGCGAGAGATGCTTTGGGAGAGGCCGTTTACGGCGAACCTCGAGCGCTACCACCTTTCCTCGCAACAGATGGTTCGATGATGAGTGTCGGGAGGGAGCTCAAACGCACACTCCGGCAAGTCATTGATCCCACCTCCTGCCCACAGGCCATCAGTCAATACCGCTCCTTCCTCAAGAACAAGAAAGCGGATACCTCGCAGAGCAAAGCAGATGTTTGGTCTCCTAGATTGGCACCCCAAGACGATACGGAGAAGGGTCTTGAGCAAGGCTGCCACGACCCACAAGGAACATCACCCCTGAGCAATGGGGTACAAGATTTTGCAATGGATCTTACGACCGGCCGGGGGGGCCACCCGATCCCTCCATAGATAGGCATGGCTCTGGTCATCACAGAGGGGAATGTCATCATGGGCCTACATCGTCTAGCTAATGGGAAGGCAGCAGATTTAGATGGCATGCAGTGAGAAACCGAAATGGTGGGCCTCCATTGATGTCTGTCCTCACGGCATTATTCAATAAAGCATTACAAGAAGGCTTCCCTCCAGTGGACCACTAGTAGAGTTGTGCCCATATACAAAGGCGGGGACCCTCTTCGCCCGCCAACTATCGTACTATTATGGTCACTCTCTCTTTGCAAAAGCTGTTGGTGGCATCCTTGAGCGGTGGTGACAATATATGGGCAGAGGCAGATGTGCAAGCTCTCACACAGGCAGGTTTTCGGCCCAGGCATTCCACCATTGATCATATCTTCACTCTGCGCACATTGATTGAGGATAGCAGGAATCACCGACAAAACACATCTTGTTGTTTTCGTGGATTTCATAAAAGCTTTTGACACGGTGCCCGGGACACGGGTTATGGGACGGACTATGGCAATTTGGGGACCCCCTTGACTTTAGAATCAAAGTATATAGGCTATACGAGGCATGCTCAGGCCGTATCACATCGTCAGGACAGCCGATAATCAGTAGTATTAGAGTGCGTCAAGGTTGCCCCCTCTCATCCACACTCTTTGGCCTATATATTGACTAGCTGGAAGATTGGCTCTCTGAGCATGGAGGTGTGGGCACCCATCTCATGCATCACACAATCCGGCAATTCATATATGCTGACGATGTCAACCTCGGCCTATACTCCGGAGGACATGCAATGTCACCTGGATGCTCTTGACACTTTTTGCGATTTCGGCATGCGAAGTTAACTTGGTCAAAACGAGGGTGCTGCTAGTTTCATCATCCCGTCAGCCAAGGCTTCCCTCATTCACTTACCAAGGACAAGATGTAGAGGTGGCTCCGACCTACAAGTACTTGGGGATCGAGTTCTCTACTACCACCCATTGGGATCGCCATCGGGGTTGCGGCTCCGCGGGTTGGTTGGAAAGCATTATATGCCATGCGAGAACAACGACCACAAAAGCGAGTTGTATGCACAGGGCCACGGTCATACTTGTTTTGGGCCTTGATCGAGCAGTCCTTTTGTATGTGGCGAAGTGTGGGGTTGGTGATATCCCTCAAACACGGAATGACCTCGGCGGGTGCGAGAAAGCCTTCTTGGCACGTGCCCTTGGGGTAAAGTCCACGTTCCATACCAGATCCTACTCCGGAAGGCGGGTTTTCTACCCCTTCAGCGGGCTGCATTGGGCGCCATATCATTTACTTCCGGAAGGTGGTCGCTATGGGTGATACCGTTTGCCCAACCTTGCTTTGGCCATGGCGATGGGTCCTCAATGCCCGAAAGCTTCTTTGGAAGGACAAGCAAGCTTCGATGGTTCTCCTTGTTTGGGGTGTACAAGCAAGCAGATCGCGTACATGTAAGGACAAAGAAAGATCACAAGGCACTTAAGTTGTACCTAGATGCTACTTTCCTTTGCAAGCTCACGGGATGCGGATGCTTCGGCGCATGTTAGGCGGCACACTATCGCCAAAGACAAGTCAATCCTAGGCTCACGAAAAGGCCCACACGGCATTTGTTGTACCTGATTTACCCATGAAGAAGCCTTGCCAGACTTATAGCTTCCATTTGCATCGGTGCACATCGCCTCCGACCGAGGACGGGGCGTTGGGCTCGGGAAGCACAAGAGCAAAGGCTTTGCCGGTGTTGTTGTCATCGAGCCATTGAGGATGAATGTCATGCCCTCGGATCGCCCGGCGTTTGCCCATATCAGAGGCGGTATGTTCGATTACTAGTGCCCCGCCAACCGTTGCATGAGTTATTGAATACTGGCGTCGGTGGGTTTGTTGGGGTCATACCTCGAGGAGGTTATGGATGCACCGGACTTCGGTTGTGTCCTCGGGACGGTATTGAACTGTTTTATACAATTGTACAAAGATGCCAACATACTTATTATCGCTAAGGTTTTCCCTCGAAAACCCTTCCCGGGGGAGGGTTAATCCCTGTCAAGTCGTTTCTTGTTGCTCTCTTTTGTTTGGGCCCCATAGGCGGTCGGTCTCCGTGGATGCTAAAAAATCTATTCTATTCTAAGTGTCTATTGCAACTCATGCCATTTACTATTGTTGGGGGCATCCATAGTCCTTGGTAAAAACCTGTGTTATAGTATATAGCAAATAAAGTATTGCTATGCATTTGTTATATTTTGCATTGAAAGACGCTAATGGCCATTTCCTCCCCCCCCCCCGCCCATCCTTCCTTTTTTTTGAAAATAAGAGTTGGTTTCATCATTAATTATAAAAAGTCAAATACAGGAGCAACATGCTTGATGAAGGCTAAGACATGTAGAAACAAGCTAGGTATATCAATATGGTGTGTGGACACTACATAAAGTATCAGATCCTAAGTAGATAATATAAGTCGAACAAGTATTTATAAGGAAGAGGGAATATGACAAGTGAAGTCAAGCACATCAATACAGCACCTCAGCATCATATCAGCATCTTGGAAAACCTTGTGATTCCAAAATCCAAATGGCAGCAATTCTTGTTCACAGAGTCTAACACAAAATAATTAAACAAGATAAAAAAATTTGATTTGAGCACATCATTTGAAGCAAAAATCCAGGCTGGAAGGTATGAAGAGATCAAAGGACGTAGCATCATATTATGGATCAGAAGGCAAAGAAGAAGTGAAGTGTTCATCAAAGAAGATGAATTGAAGTGTCTGCTAAAAGGTTTTGTTGTCCCAAATATGTAAGAATTTGCAGGCCATCCATTGGTTTAGAAGAACTGAAATGTGTCTTCATCCCCTAGCAATATAATAAGTGATCCATATAAGTCTGCAATCTTCAATCTTCTTATAGTTATAATACATAGCTTGGCTATCAGACCATGGTATTAAACATTGGGTCTTACACTATGAATTTCCATACTTCCATGGTTCTTGCAAGCTATGATTTTTGACATTCAACTTATATCAACCAAGAAATATACACATAAGTTAGAGATCTATTAAAAGAATGTTACTCGGGAGCCCATTCCAATAGGCAACACATTGATGCATTAGCATCTTTATTGGACTCTATTTTTGGCCTTTTTTGCAGGGTTGCTAGTTGGGCTTTTGTTGTAGTTGAGAGGTTCTAGTCCTTTTTTTGCAGTATTTGATCTTCTTGCTTTCCGATTGACCATTTTTCCTTTCCATTTTTTCATTTTTCCATTTGCTTTCTAATTGTCCATTTATTCTTTTTAATTGACCGTTTTTGCCATTTGCAGGTTCAATTTGCTTTTTAATTGACCATTTTTTCCTTTTTGCAGGTTCTACTTTCTCTCTTTACTTTTTGCTAAAATCACAATCGTCCTTCATACTAGGCTATGCTTAGTTCGGCCAGAGGTGGTCAAGTGGGGCATAACAGATGCAAACTGGCCAGATATATGTGTTGTAAGCAATGTTTGAATATTAGGGATAATTTTCTTGTCCATTTAAAATGGACTATGTGATTGACCAGGTTTTATGAAGTATTTTAAGTATGTGTCATTTACTATATATACACAATTTATAAGACACCTTAAACTTTATACCACATTTAGAAGACACAAAAATGCTTCAAATCTTATGGGCCATGATGCAAATAAGACTACAAATATCTATTCCAAAAACACTTCCCAATAATATCTCGCAACTAACCTTTTTCTCTAGTGTGAACTCCATTACGAGAGCTCACATTTAGATCACAAAATTTTCGAAACAAATTTTGTTGTGTTAGGATGTACTTAAAGTAGCAGCAATGAAAATAAACAAATGAACAGAGAGTGATAATGATAATGATACTTGTGTTTTATATAGTCCCAACTGGCTTCCAATGAACATTAAAATACTAATTATTCTATTCTATTTTAGAATTTAGATATCTGATTTTTCAACAGATTCATATTGTATGCTGTTAGCGTGTCAAATGGGGACCTAAAATCTCAACTATATAGGAGCTTGGAGTTGCATATAGGAGTTAAAGAGAGCGAACTGAAATGACGGCACAAAGAATCTGACTTTGTAATGTCATATGCAAAACCTCCCAACCTTTAAAAAACTGATGAAAATCGCCCATTGCAAGCCTTATCAGTTCATGTTCTCCTGGATTACAACCGCCCCAGGAAAAAAGTGACATTGTAAGCAGTTTTTGTTGATTTACAATGCTCATTATCTACGACTCATGTTCCGTCCATTAGGGGGGCCAAACAAAGCATCTTCGTCATCATTTTCGTCATCACTCCCAAAGAGAAGGGATGTAAAAGCTGGAATATAAGGCTTTTTCGTTTCAATTATGTCTTTGTCTTTTTCAACTGTGCCGTCAAGGGCTTCCACATCTTTTACTTGTAGCATCTCACCTGAGAATGTTTGAGAAGGGCCACCAAATATGTCTTCTTCGTCATCATCATCCTCAAAAAGAGACCGTAGCCGACTTCTGGTATTGGAAGTCCCTGACACATCATAAGAAAAAGTTAAATAAAGTAAAAGGAGTTGGATGCAACATCTCTATGGCGATGACGTTAGAAAATTTTAGAATTGCCAACATTCTCCAGAGGATTTCCAGGGCTTTCTGAAGGCGTGCAATCTTATGGAATACAAAATGGTGCTTAAGCATGGCAATCCCGTTTTTGATGAAAAGGATGCAGATGACTGATGGGGATTATGGTTAACAAGACTTTTGCATCTTTTTGTTTGAAGAGGGCTGTTTTGACTGTCCTTTCCATTGCGGATGTAGATCAGAAAAGACAACACAGATTGTCTACGGCTGCCCATGGATTGTTGGAAGGGCCCCATATCATTCAAGTATGACCGCAGCATATATAAATTGAAAAGAAAATAAATATTTAGCATATTGCATATACCTGTTTCCAATGGTGGTGAACCTGGTAATTCATTTGCAGATTGGGAAGAAGGTAACTTGGATGACACAGATTGTGCCATTGGTGATGCGTCCATTTCAGCTCTATCATCCCTGTAGTTGGTAGAGTATTAGTCTTTGTGTTTTATTCCTTCTAAACTTTAATTTCAGAACAAAATCTTGCATTTCTATTGCGCTTATTAACCTTATTAAGATAAATTCTGAATCCATCAATGAGTTTGCAATTTATCTGTTACCAGACTATCATTTCACACCAACTTAACTGCTACAAGACTATCAGTTCACACCAGTAAATTCACAGACTGCACTGTTAAATAAATTCGGCCAAACAGAGTTCTTAAGAATGAAACAATCCATATCTACTGCAAATGTTGTGCAGTACATACTTATGGCAGACAATCTTTTTTCTTCAATCTTCATGCCCCAGTCTAAATATTACATCTTCCTAAGAAACCTACTGGAAGGAAATACTTTTTATGTAAAAATAAAGATCCCATTTACAACATGATTTAATAAGGCATACAATGTGCACCTTGGTGATTCTAGGAGGCCAGATAGGTTCAGCTTTGGCATCAAGTGACCTTGCCTGAACTCCTCTGCTGATGGACCCATGTGTGGCCCATCAAGAAAATCTTTACGTCTATCTTGTTCTGGGGGCAATGGTACCTCAGGATTGATTAACAGTTGAGTGCTTCCATTAACAGGTTCAAGGCCCTGCATGATAGCATCACCAGCAAATGAAGATGATTTAACTTTGGCCGTTTTTATGCTGGTTTGGGATACAGAGGCTACATATTGGCTTGAACTATCGCCAGAAAATGAAGAATCATCGTCTGATTCTTCATGGGGGATATGGTTTCCAAGCAGGCTACGAGCATGAAGAGATGGTAAGATATAACTTGCATTCGTGTCCAAAATAGAATGTTCTGAAATCTCATCATTACTTTCTGAAACTGCCTTGGAAGGAGACACATCTGTATTTTTCATTCTTCCATCCTCAGCCAAACGTTGGATAATACTTGTTAGATCCTCCTCCGACTCAATGCTTACCTCTGCCTTGATAATTTCATCGTTTCCTATCTGGGACACACTAATTGACTTCAGGTCAGTAGACATTGTAAATGGTGGTTTATTTATCCTTTTTTCATTTTCCACATTTTGAACCGGTTCTTTCGCTATACTTTTCCCCAGAACATTGTTAAATCTGGACTCCAAAGAATCTGCGGTGTCATGGGTTTGCATGAGTTGATCATCATTATTGTCAGATGCCACTGTCTGAATCCTAGGTCTGTCGAAAACTTGAGTCCTGCCTTGCGAGACCTGATGAAAAAAATCATTGACTTGAACCTATACAGAAAAAAATGTTAAGAAAAGAAAATATTAAATGCTTACTTTCCTACTTATTGGGCGAACTAAAACTTTTGAAGGGCTTTGTGTACCCTGGCTTTCATTCTTAGAAAATGCAAGAATGTCAGGTACATCTGGCTTCTCAAGTACCTCATCTAAAACAGCACTGCCAAAAAACTTTAGCGAGAAGAAAACAAAATGAAAATATCAAGCATAGCTTCCCAACCATGATTTCAAGAAACTCAAACCTCTTCCTTGTGTTAAAGAGGTAGCATTCATCTACAAACAAATGCCAAATTAGAGGCATCTCTATGACCAATTTTGATAATAAACTGAAGGGTTAGTACTAACATTGACTGAAGAAGAGATCATGGCAAGGTTGTTTTCAATATTCTTATCAGCAGGACAATACCCAATATAGGTCATATCAAACCAGCAAATCACTTGCATTGTTATGAGTTGTGCAACAAAGGAGAGGCTTGCTTAATGTTTTATGGCATTATTTCCATTCACTTTAAGACCCTTTATGACATGCTTCATGTTTTATGTTTTAAGGACCCTTTAAAGCGCCTCACTCAAAATAGGAAAATCATAATCTACCATATTCAATATTACAGCAGTGATAATATAATTGCCTGTGTTGTTTCATATAACATAGATATTCGTGGTCAACAAATATCTGCAAGTGCAAATTCATTGACCTAAACCATATGCTTGATTAGATGCTCACCCAGAAGTACTGCACACGCCGCTTGAAGAAGTAACTATGCTCTCAACAGTTTCATACTTTGCATATGGATGGCTCTCTTTTGAAGCAGCAACAGTATCATCTTTTGCAAAAGACAAATACAAACAAAGATAACGATTACTATTTCTTAAGTTTGATACCTAAGTGTCCAATGAAAAATGTGACTTAAAGTTTACAAAATCAAAACTAGACATGGCCAACCACCTAATTGCTGCCCTTAAAATCATGTCATCCCTTGAAATCATCTGAAGTTAAGATACACAACTAGAATTGAGTACTTAGAACGACTTGCACGTCTTTACAAGACACATAGGAACAGCTGCTCGCCAACCATTCTCCCCTCCTGTTACAATTCGACTATTTTTCTGCTGAGAATGCTCCCTGCCTACTTCCTAAACACACATTTTCTTGTGTTGGTTTAAGTATGACATGGGACAGCATAGATTATAGGTCGCGAAACTTCCTTGCATTACATGGACAGTATGCATTATGTGATTTGCAAAATCCTTCAGTCTAGTGCCATTGGGTAAGTCATCTATTCTAATGTAAGATTCGAATGAAAAGAGAGAGTAATGATGCAATAAACCATACCAAAAACGTGGAAGCTCTTTCCAAGTAGTCGCATACAAACATTCTTCTATGCCTTCAAGAGAGCTTGGGACACGTACCAAGGTTAAGTATCAGGTGCTATAATAACTGAATATGGTACTAAAGAAGACTTCTAATTTGCCCAATTTTTTGTTGCGAACTCCATGTCCAAACTGAAGCACCCTCAATGCTAGCTCAGATCGGTTTCCAGAGAGGCGGTCCTTGCAGGACTGGAATTATTTGGAGGCTTGAAATTACAAGTGCTATAATGACCTGATATGGTACTAGACAAGTCAAGTCTGCTTCAAAGTTCATCTCCAGACTGAAGCATCTTTGCTGGAACATCCTCAATGTTAAATTGGATCAGAAACATTTTCCCAGTAAGCCATGCAAACTTCTGCTGGAATTGGCAAGTCCATGAAGTGCAATGCATACATAATTGGAGGCTTGAGTTGGCTATCCATGAAGTTTAATGTATTATTATGCACATGTGCCTACTATGATGTGTTAAAACGTTGTTAAATGGGCTTAGATGAGATATTGCCATCTTGAACAAGTGAAAAAGACATAAATGCATGCTCACAATGAGAACAGCCTTTTGCTTGTTCACCTTTTTGATACAACTTCACAATTCTACACTTTCGAATGGCCTAATATTGTAAATGATGGTTATACACTGGGCTAGTGTGTGAACCTTAATGTTTTTATTATTACGTGTTGTGGTCTTACATGGGGAATATGAGCCACGTAAAGCCGCCTCAAGCATTGCCTTAAAGTCAAGAGCAGCGGATACAGCTGGTTCTAAAGGTCCTTTCTGCAAAAATCGAAGATAAGTCCTTACTCAGCAATGCCATAAGTTGGACAACTGTATAATACCTGATCCTCAGACACCTCACTTTCTGTTCCTGACCAGTCGCCTTCAGATAAAACACCAGTCCCACTACCAACCATCTCTGCGGCTAAATTTGCTCCGTCCTTCTCGACATTGGTGTCATAATTCATCCTACCAGCAGCATCGCTCCGAACAATATCTGCAAGTTCAGACCAAAAATTAATCACATTATCTTGAACTATGTAAGTGTTTAAGTGTAAAGCCAGGGAGTATGAACTAAGAACCATTAGAAAAGTAAATATTTTACTAATCTCCGCGGAGAAGGTTGAGTCTATGAAACCAATTATAAGTGTGATACATAAACAGGTACAGCCCAGAAAAATGCCTCCTAGAGAGGACGATCCCACCATTCATATGCCTCTAGAGCCATATGCGTTTAAGAGGCTCATATCTGGTGTTATGCCTTCCTCATATGTATTATCATAAAAATCTAAAGCAGAAGTCGCAGCTTCATGCTGGGAATGAGCTGAGACTATCGTGCTCCAGAACACAATTATCATGTCTTGGCAAAACATCAAATGCTCTGCATGCTTCATTCAGGGGCCCATATTTGTTATGTATGTCTCTCGCAAGCTCATGCATTTTGCACACAAATGAATTATTGCCTACGATGGCATCATAATTCCGTCCATCTTTTATAATTAAACTATGCTGTCTTCGTCTATGTTTGTACTAAATACTTGCACTCAGCTCTTGTACGATGCAGTGACCTACTGTTTAGAATAATCTATGGCATGCCTCATGGCATTAAGTAGTAGTCATCCATGCTCGTGTTCTGCTACTTAATAAGTCCTTCACATGCACTTTCAAGTTTAGCTGCATGCTTCAAACCCGTTGCCTGGTGGAAACCCCCCTAAGGGAAATACAAATCACCTCAACACTAAGCTGCTTGGTTTCACGCTTCCAATCAAATAACAATCAATCAAAAGATACTTGCATTGAAAAAATACCCCTTAGACCACAATAAGGATCGTGGAGAAAATCTTCACTCCCCACAATAGAGGGCAGCTTTAGCTCTTGGGACCTCTGGAAAAAAAGCAAAAGACAACAAATTACCAAAGATGCTATTACTTTCTAAATACTGAAGAATGTAAAAGTTAAGAGATAAATTATACACATTTTGCATTATCTTTCAGATACCAACCTTCCTCGTTTATCTTCTAGTTCTTTCAAACAAGCACTTTTCACAGCATAATCATTTAAAAGAGCAGTAATGCAGCAGCAACAGCACCCTCCCTTATCTTACAACGTCTTCAGTATTTTCTCACTCCTCTTGTCTTTTCCCTTGCGACTCTAGCTTAAGGCATTTTTTTTTAACACAATAATCATTCTATAGCGTAAAGAATATGTTTCTGAACTGTGCTAACTTGGTAGAATGCATTTCATAACATACCTTTAAAGAGCCAACTGGCACAGAGATATCCTTTCTTACAGACTGATAAGCATCCCATGCTACATGAACAGCCTCCTTATACCGAGGGATGATGTCATCATCATATGTGTCAAAATGCTTTTGCCCCTTAACATTCTGGTGCCCACTTATTGTAGCCGTCTCATCCTCTTCATAAACACGCTGGAGAATACAACTGGAGCTAAGTATGATGGTTCAAGTATTAAAATCTTCCTGCTGAAATTTATTATATGTGAAGCTTACATTCTCAATAAACTGGGTATTCGAAAGCAATCTAAAGCTGTTAAAAGTGTTCTTTAGATTTTGCTCCACTGTAGAAGTATGATCGGCCAAATTCTGAACCTTGCCTGCAATATCGTCAGCACGTGCGCTAATTCTTGATGTAAAACCTTCCAACCATAATTGAAGCTGCAAAGAGGACAACAGGAATTAAAGGATTATTATAGAACTAGAAAAGTCAACAAAAGAGACCAATGTCGATGTATCAGATCCGTAATTGTTGCTGGTGTGGTGCAAAGGAACCTTTGCAAGACGAAAAATGGGAGAAACGTGCAGAAATAGTAAACCTGTGCACTGGATTGAAGAGTCCATCCCGATTCTGAGGCAGTGGAGAAGACGGAGATGAGCTCCTGCGTGCTGTTGTCGCCCATTGTCAGGAACGCTTTCGAGGAATGGTTTGATACGTATATACCGCCCCTGGAGCAAATATGCCACATAGCTTGCCACGTCTGCTTGTCATGTATTTCCCAAGCTGTAGTGTATTGTTGTAGTGATTTTGAGTTTTGGCTTTTGGGCAGGGATTTCCAGCCACGCTGCCACTTTAGGGCCGAGTCACATGAAGATAACATCTTCCATTAGACGTCAAAAACTCAAAACGGAGGGGTTACATGGAGCTTTTTGACATGAATCCCTTCATGTTCCATCCCACAGGCTCTCTCCTCGGTTGGACGGATTCATGTCAACATGATCTCTTAGATATCAGCATGTGGCGGATCTCAGGGCACTTGGCAACAATCCAGAAATTAGCGGGCAGAAGATGAACGGCAAGAACGAAAACTGCCTCCGGATCTTCATGTGACCCTATTTCTACCGCTGCGTTCATGTTGACATGAAAGAGTCCTTGTTGACATCTTCATGTGACCATACCCTTAGTGGCTGCCCAGAAATGGCCACCCCAACATTTATATCCCACCTAGACAACAGCGTTAAACCCTTTGCTCGAACTGCCGAAGTACCCTGTTGGCACCATCTAGCATTGTTTACGCCGTAATGTTAGAGACAAAGCTATCGCCATAGATAATCAGACTTTCAGGTATGTGCTTCATATTTTGGAAGGAGTAATTCGAACGAGCTTAAAATTTCGCTATGAAATTTTGAGATGATCTGGCAGGTCACGAGCGGCAGAACCACGAGTGGCGCCGCCAGGTCACCTCAAAATTTCATACGAAATTTTATAGCTCCTTTGAATTCTCCGACGAAAAAGAGGGAGGGCGAAATTTGCCCTCCAAGATCTGCTGTGCCCTTTTTTCTGATCTTCTGCAGTTTGTTCTCTTCAAATCGGCCTTCTTTCTCTTCAAATCGATCTGCAAATCCTTAAATTGCTCAAGACATGGCCAAAAACAAAGCTCCAGATTTTTTGCCATATTTTTGCTCAAGAAGCCGATGCTTCTTCCCCTGCTCTGAATGAATCACACTCTGATTCTTCTGATCTCCACTAGCGGTGCTGCTTATCATAGGGAGCAGAGCGCCAACAAGATTTCGGCATCAAATTTCGCTGAGAAAAAATGAGGTGAATATGGGCGAAATTTTGCCCTCCCTCTTTTTTCGTTGGCCAAATTGATGCCAAGACTGTTGGTGAAGCCTCTAAACATAATGTTGTCATATTTTCGCACAATGGATGATGAGCCTCTGCCAATACACAATAATTCACATTCACAAACTTTGATAAACATAACACGATTTTTGGAAGAGGAGCATGAAATACGCCTTTGGGAGAATTTGCACAAAGCCGAGCAGAGAAAATTCAGCTATTGCAATCGCTATTGTTCATGACGCTGCAATAACTGGAGTTAATTGCAGAGGATCAACTGAGATAATTGCCACTTATTGCACGCCCACTTTATTGGCTCCCGAAACCAAGTTCGCGAACTGCGGTTCTCGCCTCGCGAACTTTGGGCCCGCCTTAACCGGCAGTGTTCGCCTGGCTAACGCGGGCGGAGCGCCGCGCGGGGATCGGGTTTGGCCTTCCCTACCGTTCGCCGGGCCAACCCGCAATCCGTTAGCGTGCTTGGCGTGCTTGGCGTACGGCCAAGATAAAGCGGGTTCGCCGGGCTTAACCCTGGCCGGGAGTACGGCGCGTAAGGGGCGGGTGGGCTGATCGTGGGTACGGGCGACAATACGGGCGGGTAGAAGCTTCACCGGGTTCGGGCGAACCCGCAGTCTAACGGCAGACTGGCGGGCGATGTGCGGGGGCGGACGGCGGTTTTGTCGGGGCCTCCCCCGGGTTCCGTGAGCCCGTGAGCATCGGGCCCATGGAATCGTGCCCTCCAGCCTAGATCCCCGGCCAGGTTCATAACAATGTTAGGCAAATGAAAGTCACATATTTTTTCTAGAAATTTCTTCGCGCTTCGGCTTCTCACTGTCATTCTCGGACGCTCGTTGTGCAGCTCTAGAACAAGCTCCTGAAGCAAGAAGAAGCTCCAGAAGCAACTCCAGTAGTGGGATCGATTGGAGAACGTGGCTCCTTAGCCTGTTAAAAACAAGTATTTCGCCTTCCTTTTTCTTTTTTTTTCGAGCGATTTTTGAGATGCATTTGGCGATTTTGAGTCTTGTTTTGAGCTCCATTGACAAAATTATAAGTGTGCTCGTACAATTGCATCTAGGTTCCCTATTGCCATCCCTATTGCTACACTTGGTGAGAGTTGCCCATCATAATAAAATTTGTTTCCCTAAGTGGGCGCTTATTTATATTTGTTGAAGCTTATTTTTTATTTCTTTGAACGTTCGAACTTATTTTTATTTGTTGAAGCTTCTTTTTATTTGTTGAAGCTTCTCCTTTTTTTCTTAAAGCTTCTCTTCGTGTGACTCATAATCACCTGGAATTCAGATATCTATTTCAGAGCAGTCTACATTTATCCGCCAGAGACCATGTCCGGCCCAGGCGATTCCCGGTCGGCATGGATGGCGCCCCTTGCCATTTTGGCTCAGGCAGAGCTACCGATGTCCCCGACGATCGGTAGCATTGTCGAATGGTACCCCAACTAGCACCGCCTTATCCCGCTATGTATGTTTTTGTGTGCTTGTTAAGTATTTTATTTTTGTGACGAGGGAATACCATGGCATTTGGTGCCCAGTCGCGCAGGGTCACGTCTGTTGAGAGCGGTCGGGCCCACACCGTGGCCCAGCGGTGGATTTGCACAGCACCTGGGTGTACACACTTTGTGGACAAGAGTCGGCGCGACCCCGGATTTCCAGGATTGACCCGCGATGGAGCATGGGGCCACCATCGAGCCACCATGCAGATCAATGGTGGCCTACGCACGCATTATTAGGGCCGGGGGTGCAACCCCGCCAATTGCAAGAGAGAGTGGTGTCCGGCGGGGAGGGTCGCAAAACGCCGAGAAGATCCCGCAAAAAAGCCGCACGCATGATGGAGGCCGCGCCGCATTATAGAGAGGCGAGGAGACAAGGCGCAACAACGATGCGCTTTACAAAGATGTCCTTACCCCGAGGCGGCCCTAGAAGCCTTCCCCGAGGGGCCGACGCCATGTTTTATGAGGCCAAAGACACAAAGACAAAGCGGGAGCTTGAGAGGATGCAGCCCTATCATGAAGGTCGATTAGAGTCGGAGCTAGTGGCAATGTGGCGCTCGGCAGAAGACGGACCGCACATGCTATGCTCAATGACCGGGCCATTGCATGAGGATCCGCCATTTGCCCACGAGGAGGAGTTGCTAGTCGAGCTCCCAGATACGGAGTCTCACCTGTGTTACGATGGGGAGACATCTTTGCCACCGTTTCTTTGGATATGAGCATCCACACTCTAACCGATCCCTCCTTCACCGAGGTGAGTGGCTTGCGAGGCTGACGGGGAAGAGTTCGGTCGAGGTAGGGACCAGTCCCATCCAGGATCCCCACTCATGAGACACGCCCCACGCCGGCCGATCATACATGGCCACCCCCTCCTTCCATAGGGCTGCTTGGCGGTGGCTGGACTGACCAGCCGAGGGCCCATTGTGTCCTCGATGATATCATGAGGACGGGCGATGGCGACACCTGCATGGCACACACCTTGACTTCGCCATTTCCAGCCGACGCAATGTCGAGGGAGCAGAGGCATGGATAAGAGACCGAAAGCACGCGGTTTTTCATGTACCACGCTGGAGAGTTCGACCAGGCACACCATCTGGAGCTACCCGGTGTGTACCCATTCGAGGATGGTCTATTACGACGGCGGCCGACACAGTTCCCAGAGCACTTACAGATCCCGGCTAGGTTACATCTTCAGTCCCTTTTCTGGGAAGAGGTTAGGGTGTTCACGCACTTTTACGGCCAGCAGATCACCGAACACCTTGCCATGGTTGCGAGCAGGGCGTCAGATGGTGCGGCGACTTGGATATTGCAAGAGGGCGCTGGGCCAGCATGCGGCGTACAACTAACATCTGACCTCCTCGAGGCGTGCGCCCCTGATGGACAGTGGGAGGAGGGGCACATTCGAGTGTTGATGAGGTACGTGTCGGGTTTATGTTTAGTTTGTATGGATCGACGAAATCTGACCACTGGATGTGCTTGTATGTAGCGTGTTGCGGCAGATGCTTGGAGAGGCTGAGCGTCGTGAGCTGTTGATGATAGACCCCCGTTACTATCACGACTATGTTCAGTCGGTGTCAGGAAACGTCCCTCCCGAGGAGTGCGTCTCCCACCTTCTTCCCGGGCCGAGCATCCCGGACCGGGTGCACTCACGCGGTGCTCGCCCATCGTCACAAGGTAAGTACTCGATTCTTTGCTTTACTTTCAATTCCCGAGGCAATCCTCTGACTTAAGGGAAGCGAAAGTCATACATCTTTGGCGTGTGCAGTGGTCATTGGATGCTTGTTGCTCTCATACGATCCGCCGACGTGCGCACTCGCCTAGGCCTCGGAGATGACGATCACGTGGGCTGGTGGTACTTCGACAACATGCCTTCATCACGGGGTTTCAGAGTAACGCATCAACCCACCAGCGCTTCGGCTGCGGAGTGTTTCTAGTCCCCTCGTTTTTCCCATCGCGTCTCGCCACTAGTGATCCGACCCGCACTCTCTTTGTACAAACCGCTTTGGGTCTTCGGCGAATGGGGGCACCAAAAGTTACATCCGATGGGGTGCGGCCTCAAATAAAGCGGCTGCATTGTGCCCGCCGGCAGGTCGACAACAATAATGGCATGCACATTGGTTTCACTGCGCGCCACCCTCGTGCGAGGCGGTGGCAAACCCGAACGGATCTTGTTATACCGATAAGCGGGGCCGGGTACACGGCTGGCGATGCGCGACCGTTTAGGGAGTGAGTGGCCCGTAGTAGTCCGGGCTGCTATATTGTAGGGTGTACCGGTACCAACAGACTCGATGGTCACCGTTAGTCTTTGTTTGGGATCTATCTAGCTAGAACCTTTTTCTCCGTAATCATGTATGTATGTAACATTATATGCAACATTATTTATGTGATAATGCTATGAGTGATGGCATATCGTTTCTTTGCCGTGGTGGCCTCTCATTCGCGCGCGAGGTCGTGGTGGTTGGTCCCTCATGGGCGATTCGCCTTGCACGCCATCCGTGGACTCCACCGCGGGCATGTTCTTGCCGTCTATCGTAGCCGCCATGAAAGACGTGGAACCGGGGCGGCCACGCGTCTCTATAGAATCGTGATTCCGCTGCGAACCTTGGATATAATTTCACGCACATCTCCGGGTCAAGAGCATGAGCATTTTGCATAGTGGCTTTACCGATCGGCGTTCGCCATGAGCACGCGATCCCATTGTTGTAGCAGCGGCATGAGGACGCCGACGCCGCGTTCATTATCGCGCGGTCGCGAGGCATGGGCGGAATGAATTGTCGGTTGGGAAATAGCTCATTGTACAATGCGGGTGGCCGGGCCGGTAAGGAAATAGTCTCCCCGCTATGAGATGTTTGCACACAAAAACATGAGGGCATGGGCAAGCCGCAATATCGCATCCTCATATGCCGAAAGTGTATCTCGGCCCCTCCGCTGGACCGGCTAGCCATAGATAACCCGACGCTGCAAAGATCTTCCAACCGGATGGCGTTGGGGTTATCGCGGCAATGATTGGATAATGGAGTGAGCACCAAAGATGTCTCTTTGGATATGAGCTGCTATAGCGCCCAAACTCCATTTGCATGGAAGAAGAGAGGTTACGCCAACACACGAGAGAGAGTTACACCCTTTGTACTTACCAAGACTCCATCTTCTTCGCGACCGAAGTCGGGATTGTGCCTCCTACCGGCATCGTCTCCGTCCGAAAACCAATAAGATGAGACACTAGTGTGTACATCCTTATATTGACTTTGTACCGCAAGGTTTGAGTCTTCAAACTTTCCAGCAGTGACTCCACGTAGTTTGTTGTGTCGACGTTGGCGTGGTTGAACATCCGTTTGTGTCTCGCCATTTACCATCCCACGCCGCCCCATTCAACCGCCAGATCCAAGTACCTACATCGGGCGCAACAATGTGTTTGGCCAAGAGTTTGATGATACCACTAATCTACGCTCCGCACTCACCCTTGGATGATGTGGTTTTGTCCATAGAGAAGCTGAAATTGTGCCACCGGCATTGTAGGCGTTGGCATTTGGCTCGTCATCAACTTCGATACCGCAAGGCCACGTCTTTTCTTTAGCATCTCCCGGCGCCAGCGGCAACAATGATATTTTTGCCATCCACGCCAGATGGAACCAACATGCAAGAACATTGCCCGCAACCTATTTGCAAAACCTAGGCTATTGTTACCAATGTGTTGATACAATCAATGCACGGTCAAGATACCGCCGCCATCTTCCCAACAATGTCGGTCTTCCGACACAACCTCGGTGATAGCCCGCCTCTCACGACCGCCCATGTCAATGGTGATTGACCTCGGTCTGATTGTGCCCATTCGCCGAAGACAAGGCGTAGCGCTATCTTGAGGGCATGTCGTTGGTGCCCTCGTCGGCCTCCACGTTGCTGAAAGCATGTAAAACACCGGGTACCCCACACCCCCCGCAATCGGGTACAACCGCCCGCATTGGGAAACTTCCACAGATTTAGGGCTGCGAAGGTTGAATCCATGGCCCAACCACCACCGGGCGCTCCATCTTACAAGATAGCCTCCAACATCCTGTCATCTTGATGACTAGGATCCATGGTCGGTCCAACGGCTCTAAGAAGATGCGGATGGATTCGTGGCTGGTGAAAATCACCTTCCCGGAGGCTTTCCAATCGTCAATCCCGCTCTCGAGGCTTTCCCAAATCCGCACCCAAACTCCCCGCCACGAGGTGCAATGTGGATAGATAAAATGATAAAATATTTACGGTGCATATCCGTAATGACAAAGTTGAGCGAGAACTTCAAATTCATTACTATTCCAAAACTAAGCATTCTCTTAAATCTACAACAACATCTTTGTTCCGAAAAAGAATTTTCAGTGGAGCTTACCGAGTATTCTCTGCCGGTAGGCCAATTGCCACACGTCCTCCTGCGCCATCATGAAGCGGTATGTGACTCTCTCAACTGGGCTTACTGTCGTACGTATTTGTGGTCCTCGTGCCCTTGCGATGTCCCACGCAGCACGGGTCATTCCAATACTTCTAATCTCTAGTGCGACGGTACCGCAAGGGAGTTCAGGATGCACGGGCATGGACCAATCCTCTTGCATTGGTGAAAGGATCATGGCGGTGTGTTCGGTGCTAACGATATCCGCACCATTGCCATTATCTTTCACCGCCCGCAAACGAAACAGGCATCCCTGCGGTGGGACCGCGTCGATTTGCCTATCCCCGGGTCCCTCTCTGCGTGGTTGCCTCCATCGGTGGCGGGCATAGTCATCCACAATCCCGCCCGTTGCAGCCCTGACACGATGATGTCCATGGACCAAACGGACACGATGAGTGGTTTGCAGCTCAATCACCCTTTGCTCGAGGAGGTCCACGGTGGTCTCCTCCGCGTAGTTGAAGTCGTTGTCCTTCATGGTGCGACCACTTTTGCATGCACACTTCCATGCATGCGATTACGTATTCCCGTGGGATGCCATGGCGCCCTTGAACCCGATTTCCCATTCCTCCGAAATCTTTTCAAACGTGGGTACGGGGACCGATGGGTGCTTCCATTCAAGTGGCCCATGGCAACCAACGGCCCCAAAACTCCACGTAAGGGACCAACTTATGAGGCCCGCCATGCCGGTACAGCCAACCGTTGGAGTCATCATCAACCGCAAACTCCTCACAATATGCGCATTATCCGGTACATCAACCCGACATGGTGCTCGATGGGTGGCCTCCTTCAGGGAGACCGGGGCAAGCAGGGATCAGCAAAGACTTATTTCGGACGGGGGGGAACATAGTGTTCTTTGTAGGCACGACCTCATCAACCCATACACGTAACTTCGTTGAGGGCATAACCACCCGAGGGGCAACATGGAGCCATTGAACTGGTCCGGTCGTAGGTTACGACGCGTCCGGTACCTTCTAGGTACTTACCGTACGGGACCGGACGCGACAAGACGGGAATGGTTTTTATGAATTCGCGATCAATTTTTTTTTTTTGGAGCATTCACGTTTTTTGAGGTACAAGACGCTTTTTAAAGGTTTTTACGCTTTTTAAAGGTTTTTAAGTTTTTTCAAGGTTTTTTAAGGTATGCAGACGTTTTTATGCGGTGACGCACCGCATCCTCCGAACTTTTAACGCACCGAATTTTTTTTTAGATGCGTTAAATTTTCGAGTACGTTAAGAGGTATCGACGTAAAAACGTAAAAACTTCAGACGCATTTTATGCGGATTCTACATCGGGTCGGGTAGAGACCGGCCAGTTCATGTACAAGTAGTTCTTGGGAATTTTGGCTGGGAGTAATTTGTGGAGCAACCCTGACCAGCGGGTTCAATGCGTCGTCTACATTATCCATGGTGTCCTCCTCCGACATTGTGTCCTCCTCGGTGTCTAAAAGGTCATACTCACTATCATTTTCATCTGACATCTCTCGGACCGAAGCGGTGACTACCTCTCAACCATTCTCTGCTAGCAAGCACCGCTCGCTCTAGCACCCGGCGATCTCGAATAGATATCTGAGGTACAGTAACATGAACACAAGCCTTAGTACAAACCTATAGATACATTGGGGTCTTGACAAAACACAAATATGAATTATAAAGCAACACATTATACTACTTGTTTCCCATTCATAAAAAATATTATACATTGTTTTTGTCCATTCTGAGGACTTGACAATTGGATGCAACGACTTGCATCATTATTCGCACATCCAACATTGTTTCATCCTTATTTGGCCGGTGAGCCATTCTACCGATCGTTCCCAGGAAGGAACGGACGTTAAAGCAATCGAAGCTCCCTTTCACTCATCGTTTGCTTGGCTGATTGAAAGGAGCTGGAGGAGTAGGGGGATTGATGTCCCTTAGAGGAGGAGGAGGAGGAGGAAGCGGGATTGCTTGGAGATGTCCCGGGAGGAAGAGGAGGAGGAGCATTCACGCTAGAAGGGACACAACGCGTCGCGAAGACGGTCTTCAACCGGGCGGACCATTGTAACAAGATGGGCAAGAAGAATGGCAACAGTTTTCCACGTAAAATGACAATATCAAGCAATTTCCCGCCATTTTAGAATAAAACGTTTTAACAAAATATGGACCGTAACAAGAAAAAAATTGCCCACCAAGCGGATAGAAACTCGCTTGAGCGGATAGACGTTGCCGCGGAGATTGGCTTCAAGATCGGACGGACTTGAACTTCGCTGGGGAGAGCGCCACCAAAACTTCACATACAAAACTCAAGAAGGGTCGACTCTCGAAGGTATGAATATATACCGGGAGACGCTACACTCAAAGTTCAAAATATTCCTTTTCTGATTTTTGCAGCACCGGTGCGTCGAAGTTGGATTGAGCACCACAGTTGGATTTCCCTCCGCAAGCGATCAGTGCGGCCGAGGGGCCACGGATTCGCTGAGGGCGGGCAGGTAAACTGGCGGTGCGCCACGCCGCCAGTGCCATACGCCTACGGGCACGCCGCTGTTAGGCGAACCCGGTGGGTGGCGGGCACTTGGCCGCACCTCTGCCATCATGCACGCCACCCGAGTTAAGCACAGGCGAACCGGTGGGGTGGCGAGCCAACCGCTCACGCCATGCTGCCGAGGGTAACCCGGGTTAGGGGGTTCGGCAGGCGGAGCAGGTAATAGCTCCAAATCGCCCGGCCGCCATAGCCCGCGTCTGCGGCGAGGTTAGCTGGCCGAATCCGGTCTGAGTTCGCAGGCGATTTCTCAAGGTTAAGCAGGCGAACCGGTTGGATGGCCAACTTCCTTTCGGGTGCCATTCGAAGCACCGCTTATTGCATGGAACAGGTTAGTGAAGGCATTACTTGTTGAGTTTGGGTCTCAAATTGTATGGAATTATTGGCATATGAAAGAGGCCCTGGATTAGATTTGATGCCTACCATGATAATGACTTTTAAGAAAAGATTGCATGTTTCTGGAGCTACTTTTAATCACTTGTGTGAAACACTAGGGCAGTTGATGATGAGAAAAAATACTACACAGCGAAGGCTTATAAGAAATTACGACCATCCACATGGCCATGTTTGATAACTATCTTCTTGTGGTGGTTAGCATAGTCTTCTCTGCTCCAAAGTAAAGTGGTGGTGCTTCATGGTTTTCTTGGTTCATAGTATTTTTATTAATGTCCGGTGAACCAGGAAGGTAAAAAGACTGTAAAAAGAAGAGGGATATTATTAAAATGTAATAACCGTTTGCTTAAAATTACTGGGTTTTTTTCTTAATTTTATACGGCGTAAGCATTTCTCCGTTGTTTGCGGAGCGGCGCCGCTAGTCGACTGTTTGCTCTGTTTCTTTCTCTATTTTGCTGGATTTCTTTGTTGTGCTTTGCACCAGACTTTGCAATTTCTAAAGATTGCTTCAACAGATTTCGTAAATGAGCAAAGATGGACGTTTTTAAGTTTTAATCCGGCAAATCAAAGAAGAGATGGACGTTTTTGAAGCTTTAAACCTGTAATTGCTCTGCTTATTTGTTATTGATTCTGGTGAAAGGAACAGAGCTTTTTTCTTCTTAAAATAATCTGACCGAGAACGGATTCATCTATGGGAATGCCGCAGTCGCTCCTTTATCAAATATTTTGAAAACGAACAAGAAACTTTGGCCATCTCTGATCTGGAGGCATCTGATCTGGAGAAACTTTGGGAATGCCTTTCGCCATCTCTGATCTGGAGGCAAGCTACATTCCGCCAATGGTACGCCTCTTTTTTATCCTCTGTTATAATTTTCTTCTATGCCGTTTGGTTTTTTAAACTAAAATCTTGCCGTTTTTGCAGTTCAATCGCAAGACATTTCAAGCAAACAAGATTGAATAAACATCTTACCCTCCAGTCTCCCATAGCTTCTCCTCCATAGCTCCAGTCTGCCATAGCTTCCCTTTCATTTGCCATAGCTTCTCCGCCATAGCCGCTTAGCTTCTCCGCCATAGCCACTTAGAGGGAATTTAGTCGCCACGTGGCAACGTATTACTGGACGTAATTTTAGCAAACGGTTATTACGTCCTGTAATTCCCACCACTTGGGCATTACGCCTGTAAAGGCCTGGCGGCGCCGCCAAACTCGGCGGCGCACTCGTGGCTCCGCCACTCGTGCCCCGCCTCGTTTGGCGGAGCCGCCAGGCCTTTACAAGGCGTAATGGCCCTCGTGATGGGAATTACCTAGTACAAAAGTAAATGTACTTTACTATGAATTTAGACTTCTTTTAGATAGTTTAAGTGTAATTTCAATAAAATACCTATTTACGCTTTATAGAAAGCCCTTATGGACTTCTATGTTGTGTAAAGGGCGAGGGGCGGGGCTCTTAGCGTAGTCGTATGACATGTCACCCTTACACAACGAAAGCCCACAAGGGCTTTTACATGGTATATATAATCTAATCAACATGAAAGACATGGTAACGAACTGGTCCCTTCAACAAGTTTTGATCTTCCCATATAAGCTCATATCCATGACTTTCTAATCTGCATCAGAACAGCAAGGGGTTATCATTTTATTTTGCTTGTTTTATTTTGGTTTCTAATACAAATCAAAACTAGCAAAAAGGCGCAACAACAGGCTTGGGTAGTTTTAAGCATTGGGTGCAATTTTGCATTCAATTGGGTTAAATATTGGGGAAAATCTACAGAAGAAGATATGCAATAGATGTATTATCTAGTAAAATGAATACTCGATCTAGGCATCTATATATATATATTCAAGGTTGGATCAAAATTATCAGAAATTATATAGAATATGCAGTTGTATAGGCACGTGGATGTTGATTTAGAAATGTCTTGTTTTTTTAACATTTGATATTATAATTGTTGATGTTAGGTTCGTTGATTAACTGTGATGTTGCCCAATGGGTCTTCTAATGAGTTTTTGGCATCTTGTGTTATTTCTAAATTGATACATGTCTTCTTTGGTATCAAGTATTCTATTGTGGGTAAAAGCATGTTAGGGTGTACCACTTTTGGAACCTGCAAAAGTACATACACTAGGTACTTCAGAACTGGGTACTTTCTCATTTTTATTTTCATTAAAACTAGTACAAAAGGCCAAAATAAAAGTCAAGGACGCATTAATATTCAAAGTTAAGATAAAGATAATGCTACTGGAGACCAAAATATATATAAAAGTTCTAGAATGTACCTTTTATTGAGATATTACACAGGTACCCAATACCCAGTCCTGGGTACCTTTTTAGGTACTTTTTTTGTCACTAAATAATACTTTTTAAGGGACACCCTAACATGCTTTTACCCTTGTCTAGAAGTAGCAATTTGAATTAATTGTCAAAACATGACTTTATAGTATGATTTAAGCCACTTCATCCTCTTCCCCAAGGAATGATAGCTACATATGGGCATTGATGCAGGGGATCCGGTGCAATTTCTATGTTTTAAATTTGGACCAGTGAATGTACATTGCATTGTGTGGTTTTGATGGAGGAGTTATGTAGGTGATGTTGTTTTAATGGTTTTGTTTCGGGTAGTTAATGCTTGATTTGAATTCTAGAATTTGGAGTTCGCAGACAATGAATGCATGAAAGTGAAGTTACATTTATTGCGTCATGTGAATGAAGAACCATGTGAAATAGATAGTGGAATCATCGGATCCTTAGAAACATATGAAACAGTGTATGAAGAATCCAAATAGAAGAAAAAGAAGGGGAGAGGGGGTTGCAAAAGAACTTAGGAACTGTCAATTGTTTTGCATGTCACCTTTGTTCAGGATATGAAGGAAGAACTCAATATTATAAATTAAAGAAGACTGCTAAGAATTTAATAGCATGAAATACATGAAAGTTGCAAGCAAAGTAAAGCTATTTAAAAATGCTTAGACATGTCCTTTGTTGCTGAATAGTTATGGGTCGAGTTTTGAGCCTAGGCTCTGTCGAAGGCAATGATTTGGAGTCTGTGGTTCAGCTCAAACGTGCATTTACCCCGGCTTTTCGATAAGCTTTGGCGCAACGATCGAGGATCTGCCTTCATTGTAGCTAATGTGCCTCCTAATGGATAACCGAGGAATTTGTCAAGCAATGCTCCTACCATTGTGACATTAGCGTCGGTATTCCCTTCTTCTTGCATTTATGTAGATGTTTATAAATTTTAAAATAGGGATTGCTCCATTAAACAAATAAATAATGAGCAAGGCTGTTCTGAAGAATCTGGTGTCCATTTGCATACCAAGACTATACTAGTGTACCACAGACTCAGAGTTCATTTAATTAAGAACTTGTTTAAAATCTAGCAGATTATATTTATTCAACATTCGAAATTATACGTCATGTTAGAATCAACATAATTAATGATTATTCTGTTTCCACAGGGAATTATATAGTTTCCTTGGTTGACAAGAAGGCCATAATGTATTGAAGTATTGTTTTTGGATCTTCAAAACGTGGAGAAATGAGTATTACAATAACAACGTCTGACTAAGAAGTGTGTGCCAGAGCTCATAGCGAGAACAAAATAACTAGGTAACTGCCTTGAAAATTACTGTTACGAATAGAAGATGGGAATGTGTGGAAGAATCTGGTGTCCCCTTGCAAATTAAGCTCTTGTTAATATAAGCAAATCTTCATCATTTAAGTTAATGTAAAACAATGCATTTGAGAATTAAAATACAACTACTCTTCAACATAATTAATGTTAAGTCTGTCTTCACAGAGCACTATATAGTCTATAAAAAGGCAGGTTACGCATTAGATTTTGTTTTTGCTTACTTAAGTAATGTCGAGGAATGAGTGAACTGTAACATGAGCACAGGTAAAATACTTGCTTCATAAATTTAATATATAAGCACATGCAAGCAATAATACAAGGTGCTGCGCACAGAGGGTTGCCCTCCGGTGGCCCGAAAGTGTGTTTTCATGTTTCTTGTTGTCTTTTCGTTTTCATGGTTCTTGTTTGGTCATTTCTTATGTCGGGGCTTATTAATGGTTTGAACAGGGAATTTTATTATGAATTGTACATGGACCAAGAAGAGGCTTGCAAAGCTCAGTGCCTAGACCAATTGTGATTGACAAGATTATGTTACGTCTAAAACATATTAGCCATTCATGAATAATGCTTTATATTACTAATAAAATTGTACACGGCCTGTATGAATACATACTTCTTTTTTTCTTAGTGAATGCACACAAATGTTAAGAATAGAATACCCAATGGTAAAAAAGAACCAATTCGTGCTTTGGTAATATAACAATCCCGTTTCAAATATGCGCGTTTAAGTGCTTTGCTAATGTATTAATCCCATTTCTTTTAAGTTGGTTGGTGTCAATTAATTTTGGGTACAAAACATCAGGAAATTTAACAACATGCCAAATTCCATTGTTACGATATAATGCCATTGTTATGATAAGTTGTAAACATGCCAAATGCCATTGTTACAATATAATGCCATTGTTAGGATAAGTTGTATCCTATACAGCAAGAAGTAGGAACTTGTGTACCACTTGAGCCTTTGCAATCAAATAACATATTACATGACCAATTGTAGCATTCAAGACATCCAATCGCAACCTTCACATTCATTACAAAACCAAGAACCAAGGGGGGCCAAATACCAAGAACGAAATTGAACCCACAACCTGATGGCCCATAACATTGGGATTAGACCCCTTGATCAGGAGAAATTGTAGTGAAAAATGCCAACCACTAGGGAGATAAAAAGGAAAAAATGGCTAGAGGGGACTCATACATCCACCTGCCACAAATACATGTCGACACCCCCTAGGGCTGTTATGTAGAAACCTAACCTTGAGTACATAGGAAACCTTACTTTAAAAGTTATCACCACAATAAACGGGTGAGACAAAGCTTCAACGGGAAAATTGCAGGGTAGGTAGGCACGTGTGGGAAAAGAAAGGGAGGACGATCCGGCAAAAAGTATGAAAACCGACCAATGTCTGAATCCCTCTGATCTAGGTAAGGTTCAGAGCTAGGGGCCTTACGGTAAAATTCAATGACATCCGAACGCCATGGCCGGCCATGGCACCACTTCGGCTCCCGGTGATGCGTAACCGAGCTTCGCTATGGCGCCGCTTCCGACCACGAATCCGGCTCCATGCGGTGCATGCCTTCGAGCTCGCATGCTTATTCCGGCTTTTGCATGTGCCAATGCATGCACGCTTTCCTATAAATCATAGATTTCCAATTTGGCTTGGATTTCCAAGAAAGAGATCACCCACCAATCTGCGGGCGATGGAGTTCTAGCTTGCATAAAAGGTAAAAGCACTCTTCTATTAATCATATATCGTTATGAAGATCTCTCGACTCTGCTCTCTATAAAGCGGGTAATCAACCTTTTGCGGTGAACATAAGACTCGGATTGTTTTCGCCGACAGTGAACAGGACCTTGTTGAAGAGCAATCAATCATTCTCGCTATCGTTTTGAGAGAAGTCCGGAGCTTTTCCTTGAAGTCAAGCATCTAAGCCCAATCTAAACCATGATCACCTTGGACTCAAACAATTAATGTATCTGTAATTTTATGCTCTTGATCCTTTGGTTATTTCCTTTGAATGATTCTAATCAAGATTTCCGCTGCAGATCTTTTTTTTTTTAAATACCCTGTTTGGTCGAGCGAGGTGTAGGTTACGCGACGTCTGCATTCACGGCACCTTCTAGGTAATTTTCACCAGATCGGATTTGGACGTCAAAGACGTCTGGAATGGTTTTATGCGATCAATTTTTTTTTTTTTTTTTTTTTTTTTTTTTTGAAGCACGTACGTTCTTTTTTGAGGTACAAGACGCTTTTTAAAGGTTTTTTACGTTTTTTAAAGGTTTTTAAGTTTTTCAAGGTTTTTAAAGGTGCCGTGACGTTTTTAAAGGTGCGGTGCGTCTGCATTCTCCTCGAACTTTTAACGCAATTTTTTTTTAGGCACGTTAAATTTCGGGAGATGCGTTAAGAGGTATCGTGACGTAAAAAACGTAAAAACTTAATCAGACGCATCTAAGTACCAGACTACTCTTAAATTTGAACAAAGCGGTTGTTTTCCTTCGATGACCATCTCTCGATCTTTCGCTAACTTCGTTGAACTCGTTATTGAGTCCGTTTTACTTGTCGGGGATCCATGGAGCTTAAGGATTTTTCAAGATTTCACGACCCCATTCACCGTAATACCTTTCGAGCCTACTTGAATCAAATTTAGAGCAAAAAATTCCTAGAAGTCCAACAAGAATCGAGAACCGACTATAGCCCCGACTTCTCTACGCCATGGGTAGGGGTGCGGAAGGGAGGGGAGAATCCGGGCGAGGATAGAAAAAGATCTCACATGCTTACCATCTCGAGGAAGGATCTTGCGAGTAAGCGAGGCTATAATCGAAGGAAAAGTCCATCTGTTGTATCGTCTTTGGACCCCTTCGGTTTTTCGCAGTCGCCAAAATCTAGCAACTTTATAAAATCCATTGTTGAACAATTACAAGTTCTTGGAGTTCACCGCCTTTCGAATCACATGAGAGAATAGTGGCTTCCGGCCTCTTTCAAAAAGTGCTTTGCTCTCGGATTCAAGAGAAACCGGTTACCGGCTTTGCGACCTCCGCCCAACGACACTTTCGCGACACGGCATTTATTGTGCAACAAGAGGTTTTAGCAGTCACCAGCATATCTTAGGTATATTCTCGCATATACCTAGGATATGCTAAAAACCCACATAAACGAGGGTTTGCCCCCCTAGGGGCAACCCAAAAATGGACTTTTAAAGATCAAATTTTTGTGGACAATGCTCTTACGAATTTGTTGAACTTAAAAAAACCCTATCCAGACTTTAATAAAACGGTTCCTATTACCTACTGGTGTATTTACCAATGCTTGCAATGCATATGCCACTTTTTTCTTCAAATTTAAACGTCATATTCATGTATGCATAAATGCAGGGGACAAGCGGTCAGAGTTAAAGCATATTTATATGATCCTTAAATACATGCTTGTTATAGTAAATGATCAACTGAGCCACTTAGAGGTATGTTTGTTCTAGTACCTAATGAGATGGGTTTGTCATGGGCCTTGTATGTTGTATGTCCCCATTGTATGTATGATATATCCAAATGTCCCTTTTAATAATATCCCGACTTTGAATTCTTGAGAGCACTCCCTCGTTATGCCCCCTAAATGCATGTTTGTTCCATGATGCAAACTTTTCAGGAGAACTTGTACCCGGGGGATGCGCCTATCCTATAGGGGATATGCCACCTGCATACATAGGGTTGTAAAAACCCCAGATCACGACAATTTTTAATCAAAAACCCTACCATACGATTTTCAAATTTTGCATTGCATATACCCCTCCCAATTTTATCGTCATTTATCAATTAAAAACCCCTCGTATACGACCTTCTGTGAACATTACATATACCCCCAATATGTATACGTAACATTGGGAAGCCAAATCGTTTTCAAATTTGTAATCCCATCCAAGGAAAAAAAACGAGTAGAACAAAATAAAAACATTACCAGTAATCTTAGTGTTGCAATCGGATTGATGCCTCTACGAATAGGCTGCCAAATCACTAAGCTCTCTCCGTATCATACCATGTTCGGTTCCCCCCCACGGAGCACCCCTCTCCGTTAGTGTACGAAGAATTCAAAAAAAGAAAGTACATTGTACCGTAGATATACATACTAAGAACCCACAAAAGTAACCCCTTCATGTTTACGCACGTGGTTTGGGGGGTTCTTCTGAGTGACTCCCCCTTGAACTTGTAGTGCTTGGTATGCTTTGGATGCTTGTGTTACCCTCTCCCTTGTAAGGACACCTTATATCATGTTGAAGAAGGAAAGCAAACATACTAAGCAAACGTACTCCATATACAGAACTTGCCTTCTATAGACATTTTATCTTATAGCATCCTACTTGCACTTGTACTACCTCTACATTTTCCTTGAAGCTGGTAAATAAGTACTCTTCATTTTGCCATAGCCATTTCTTAAGAAGGAACTGCACGATGCTAGGAAACCCTGTTCTTATTGGCCAAGCTGTGCAGGAACATGCACCCATGCTTCACATATCAGTAAGGAACTTCTTTGCGCCTGTATAAGTCAAACAACAATGTCCCAAGTATGGAACTAGACTATATACCCCATAGCAACTCTGAAACGTGGATAAATTCTATCTTGTTCCTGCGAGACTGCCAAACTCCTCAAGGTTGTGCAACCAATATTCTTTCTGCTCCCATCTTCTTTTGGGCAGTCCAAATCAAAACTAGTTGCTACTGCAACCTATATCTTCGATCTAAGCACTAAATGTCATTTGTAATGGCAGTATGAAGCTCATGTTCTCTTTCTGGATCCCAAACAACGTTAATGGTCATCAGCTGAAGTTAATGCCAATCAACAGATCAAAAACATATATGAAAGATGTTGCCAAAAAGAAAACTTTCAACAGAAAATAAAACACAACCTATCTTGCCAAGGCAAATAAGGACAGCAGGCTATGACTATCTTGAACAAAGAAAAGGCAAATCAGCTTCAATACATCCTTATCAGCTGTCAAAACATGAATGGCCTGTAGCTAGGCCAAATGAAGAGCTTTCTGAAAATGATAACACTTTTCTCTCATGTATGATATTAATTCTTGGGGCATGCATGAAGCAACTCATGAAAATAGTGTATAAGACATATCAGCTTATGTCCTTGACTGCATGCGGACGCCTTCAATATAGGCAAAAAAGAACTTATAGCAGAGAACTTCATAAAACTAGCATTAAATGAGTATTTGTCGAGCATTTGAACAAGAAAGCAGGAGAAAGAAGAAAAGTTCATCAACATAAAGAGGAAACAACGAATGCCTAGCAACAAGCATCAACAATATCAAAACGTTCACATATTTGCCAGTCTAGCCTCTCAAGAACAAGCCCTGATGTCAACATTTGGTGTTAATTGTGGCTTTTGCTTTTTGCATGGCTTCCTCTTGTAAAATCATATTTCTGACTTTTCAACAAAGTTACCTTTGATTGCTTGAATCAGAATGAAGGATTGATTATGATTCTTCATCGGCTGGTGATATCTTTCTCTTAAGGTATAGAGAAATGCCAATTATATCCAGATCACACAAGAATTGTTTTTCTATCTACGTTGTAGCTCAATCTCCTGCTGAAACTCATTGCCCTATTGTAACCTGCTAGATAAGTTAGAACTTACTATAAAGCCATCATCCAAATAAATCCTTCTATTGGCAGTCAATATTGTGGCAAAATGGCTTACCTGCTACAAATCATGCTGCAAATCATGCCATATAAGTTGATACCATGCCAGTTTTGTAATTGGTGCTGCTAAGTTGTATTGACTGGCCTTTTAGAAAGCCCAAGGAGCTAAACCTAGCTATCGTTGAGGTATCCTTCATTTTCAAAATTCATGCATCTAAAGCATTTATGCATTTATTTAACATTTTATATGGGTTCCAACTTCATCTCCACTAAGGAAGTTATTACAGAAGTTTTACTTTTAGGTTTTATTTAATTCTATCTATATTCTAGTGATTTGTTAAATATACAACTTCAAGCACGTCCTGAGGCTTTCTTTTTTCATGTCTGGGGAAACGCAAGGGCATTAAGTTATTCACAAACATGTACTGACTATTTTAGCTTTAACATCAATGTCCATATTATGGTTACGTGTTCCTCCACAGATAATGCCTCATTTCTATTTTTATTGACAATTTGGCACTGGGAAAGATAGGCACATGCCAATGGCAACTTGTACAAGAAACATCTCATTTTATAAATAGTTAAGATTTCAGGCTTATGCAGGAAGATGGACGAAGTTAATAGATGGAAAATAGTTGTCCCATCTACTTGAAGATGGATAAAGACAAAAAAAAACGAACATGCTAGAAGTGATGCTGCAAGTTCCTAAGACCATCAACATGTTATTAGATACTGCATGTTCAACAGGCTTATAATGATCAAATACAAAACTGAAATAAAAACTAAAAAATAAGCTACACACCTGCAAAGGTATTACAACACCAGTTTCTTGTTGTGATAAAAGCCACAAATGAGAGAGTCTGTGCAACTTATTACTTAAGTTGCTTGTATACTCCACATTATTGTTTAACAGACAAGGCAAATGAAGTGCCAATTGAGCCATTGCAAGCAATATAATGCAGAAAAATTCTGCTGATACAGAGGCCAAAAAATGAAAATTAAAATGGAACTGATAGCATATAAAGGCATCTATTTATTGAGCTAAAGCTAGAAATACCTGATCGTAAAAGAAGGCCCCATAAAACATGAGTAGGTCTGAGATTTCATTATGGTCTGAAAAAACCCTGTGAACCAAAGCCCTGTTGTAGATCATATCAGAAAATCTTGCTTTTAGAACAGTGCTGCAGATCAAAATCCGTTGTAGATCACAAAGAAACCTAACTAGAGGAAATAATGCGGGCTAGGATGCTGCTACTGGATAAGAATAATTTTGGCATGCTCAATCTGGTCACATTTCTTTAGAAACGAAATCCTTCAAATAGCACAATGACAATGGTCCACAAGAAATTTCGTAAAGCTTTTAAATTTTGGCTTCAAATGCGTCATCGAGTAAGATTCCTTTGTAAGTAAGGACCTAGGAGGAAGCTGGAGCTACAGCCTGAGCCACCATCGCCAGAACACCGGTTAGCCGGTTTCTGGAGTGGCTGCCCAGCAACAAAAATGACCGCCAGTTTACAGGCGGCAATGGGTTTGTAGCAGTTTGTGGTATATTCTAAGCATATAATGGCATATGCCTGGAATATGCTACAAGCCCACATGGACGAGGGTTTGCCCCCTTAGGGGCAACCCAAAAGATACCAGGTTTAGGCTAGCTTGTTCGATGGAAAATAAATTATGATTGCTTTGATCAGGCAAGCTACTGGAGACACACTCAAGAATATTATCATCAAAAAGGCTTTCATTCTATATAGTTGCAGCTCATAGTTTCCCGTGTGTCTTGTGTGGGACTTTGACGTTGGTTGATCCATGATTAAACGTTGTTTCAGAGATCATCAGGAGGTTGATGTTATAAATGACGTCGTTAATATCTTTTGTCTTGTTAGAGATGCAGCTTATCCTCCACGGCACTTCCTGCTTAGCCCATTCAAAGGACATAAAGTTGGTTTAAGCAGGGAGCAATATCATTGGAACAATATATCATGCAAGCAAATGTCAGTCGATCAAGCCTTTGGAAGATTGAACGCAAGAATTAGGAAATTGCTAAGAAGAAATAACATGGATTTGTAGAATGTTGTCAAGGTTGTATCAGCTTGTTTAGACAATGATAATCATACATTAAACAAGTTACCGAGTCACATTCTGTTGATGCTACTAGACACAATGCCCTTGTGAAGGTTTTATTTGAGAACAAAACTGTTGAGCTTGTTAGCAAATGTTACGGTACTGCAAGCAAAGATTCGAAGTCAGGAATGGAGTCATAGATTTGTCAGTTATGTTTTCTGTAGAATGGTTGGATATTTACAAGATATTTACTTTAAAGGAATCTGAACTTGAGAAATCTGAATTTGAGGAATTTGTTTTCGTCTTTATGCTATTGCAATCTAGTAATAAACAAATTATCAACATGTGCTAACCGAATATAATAAGAAATAAAGGTTCTAAACTAGGAGCATCATCTAAATAATGGATACTAGGTCTCTACCCTCCTTCCCAATACAAGAAGAGCAAACATGAGATCAATCAACATCATATATCCACATAATTGTTTTCGGGTAGACTTCACTACACACTCCTGGGGATGCTGCAGTAGGCTGCACTGCAGCAAAAGATCCTCTAAACGGAGGTACAAATGCGAGCTGAGGCCAAAAACTGCTAGAGTCAGAAAATGGTCTAGGTCTCTCGTCAATACCAAACTAAAGTAAAAAAATTAAAAGAGGCAACCGTATAACTAGTTAACTCACTGACTAGTCTGAAGGTTCCTCTACTTCCTCAACATCTATATCCGCGTACTCATCCTCATCCTCATTCATATCACGAATATTTCGCTCATATTTCCTTGTGCATCCACGATGTAATAGCACTAAAGCAATCATATCCACTCCATAATAATGAACACCCCTGCAATGCACATGCTTCCATCATAGAATCTGCATCCACAAGTAGATCTAACAAAACCACCCTTAGCACAGAAGCAATATAAAAGAAATTCCATGAACCTGTTAGATTGTTCCAGCTCAAATGTGGAGTAGATAGCGTCATTCAGAGGCAACTTATCATTGTGAGAAAGTGCATGTTGAAGCAGATTACTATTCTGATTCAAATCCTTAGTAGAGAATACCTCTGCATTGTAATATCCCTTGTATGTGCCAATTCTGCCATAAATAATAAGGTAGCACCAATTTATTATTATGTGGCCTGTGACATCCTTTCAGAAACCAAATGGATCATTGTTTGTCATGCGATAGAAGCGGCGCTCTCAAGACCAAACTTTCTTGGTTCACACTGACCCCGAATTTTGGTCCACAGTTGTTTTTTACTTGTACGGAAGTGTTGTTTTATGCCAAAAACAACACCAAAATGGCCCCAAAAGTCCACTGGCCCGTTTATCCGGATTTGCACAAAGAGACAGTGGTTTTTTGCCAAAAAATCCCACGGTGGTTTTTCTGGCACTTTTTTGTTTTTTTGTCAACGTGTCTTTTTTTTCACTGTTGTTTTTACCGAACTTTTTCGACGTGTAGTTTTTTTCTTGACTGTTGTTTTTTTGAGGAGCCACGCATTGTTTATCTTCCAAAAAACACATGTAGGTTTAAATATTAGTACACGTGAAAAACCGAAAAAAAAAATAGTTGTTTTTTCCTTTTCAATATGTGTTGTTTTGTTTTCTCCACTTGTAGTTTTTTAAAGTCGACATTGTTTTCCCAAAAAATGATATGTAATTTTCAAGAAATTCATATGTATTATTTTAAAAATAATTGTTGTTTTCAAATGTTTCCAATTTTCTCTATGTTGATATTTTGTCTCCATATGTAGTTTTTAAAAGGTGCCATTGTTTTCCATTATTGTTTTCCTCATAAAAATATAGGTAATTTCAAAAAAAATCTACAATAGTCTTTTGAGAAAAAAATTCATATATTGTTTTTAGTTACTATAAAATCTACAAGTTATTTTTTAAATAAAAAAGCATTATTATGACATATAAGAAAAATAAATGTTGTCTTTAACCAATCATGTAGTGACACGTGGCATATATTTTCAAAAAAAAAATAAAAAAAAATCCAGTATTCACTAGAATCTAGAAGGCAATATAATCATATTTTATTTTAAACATGACATCAGACATCATTTTATTATTCTTTCTTGTTTATTCAATCTAAGCATATCCAAATTAAGAAAGTCTTTTTTGAAATTGAACCCAACCAAGTTCATTAAATTTAGGCTCTGCTTTTTTAGAGGCCAAATTTCAATAATTGCAATAGAAGTTACAACGAAATTTAACAGAGTTTTGAGATCAAAATTTTAACACAAACTCGAAAAAGGAAGCTTTTTTATTTCGATCTTAAAGACGACTGTAGAAGACCCGTACAGAAAGAGATTTTTATTTCCAATCTTAAGCCTATAGCAGAAGACACAAGTAGGAAAAGTGCAAAAGGCCCCGCTTTGGCGAAGCCTCTCCACCCATTTTTGTAGCCTTGAAAGAAGAAAGCCACAATGTAAAGCAAGAGAAACATCTAAAGCCTTGAAGGATACCCCGACAAAGAGAAACATCTAAAGCATCCATTTGTATCGAATGGCTCACGTGATATAAAAAACAAGCAACCAATTTTAGACGCCAAAACCAAAGCGGATGACTAAGAACTTTCTTATATGGGCTGAAAGGCACCACTAACCAGAATAGGAGTACTGGAAGTCAGAGATGGCCCAGTAGCAGATAGAGCTATATATGAAACCCCGAGCATATAGGAGTTCTGTTAATTTTTAGCTCACAAGTCCGGTAGAAGAATCGCCTGTGGTTGGTGTTTTCAAACCCTAAACGCCAGCTTATTTGTAATCGATGGTAAGAATCAATTGTATACCGCAGAAAGACACATGCTCAATGAATTCTCTTACCTCATCCGGCCCAAATCGCTTGTTTCCAATAATATTCCCTTTCCAAATACGAATCCAGGGCAGCTTCTGGAACTAGCAGAGTATTCATGGGCGCCAAAAGCATACTCTACTCCATGTGCCGCAGGGCGAGCACCATTGCCGGATTTGGTATCGCCATAGCCAAGCAGAGGCATTTTTCTGGAGGGACAAGGAGGCCAGATGTCCGCCGGTTTACGATGTCCGTTTGCATGCGGCATATCACCGGGACACCGAATCTTCGATTCGGGACGCCAGAATCCGCGACGATTTGTTCACTGTGAGCAGATCCCCCGACCGTGGCAGGTCGAAACTCTCGCCATGCCCATGGAACCCATCGATCGATGCGATGCCCTTCCGTGATTATTGTCTCCGGATTGTCACTGGCCGCGAGATATGGCGGCGATTAGAGCTCAACTTTATTTCTACCCCCGACGGAGAAAACGTCCATGGCGGATTATCTAAGAAATCTATGAGAGGCCCTGTGTTTTCATTTCAGTAAAACCGGCGATTTGGGGACAATATCTTTTCGTTAACAATTTTCGAGTTTTAACTTTCACTCATCGCATCTATCTCGAATCTGTCATTTAGACTCTAGGGCCACCAAAAGTGATCACGGTTAAAGGAATCTCCCCATTGTCCGATTTTTTTCCTTTGCTTCAACATGGGGTGTATGGCCCGGTCGAATCCGGGAGGCCGCCGGTGTGACCTGGGGACTCGGATGCGTGGGTCGGATCACCATCGGCAGGCGGCATGCACAAGGTGCATGTCGGATACCTCCTAAATGCGCCATAGCCATTCGAGGGAAAGGAAAAACACAAGGCGGCAGGGAGGGAAAGGAAAACACAAGGCACGGTGTTAATCTGAGGCAACCAATGAAATTACAGGACATGGATCGACATCTTAGCCATTGATCTCACCGCCAATCTCCACCGTCAATTCTAAGGGCCAATCAGAGAATAGGAGGGAGATCAAGATCTATGCCATCCATCTAAGCCATTGGTTAAACCATCGCTTGGATGCATATTTAAACTCAAAAAGTTTTAAAATGTCCCATATTTCTTGATACTTATGAAAATGCCCCTATATTATAAGAAATTGCCAAATTGCCCCTAATGGGGAATGTCAAACTGGATGACGAGCAAAAGCGATGGAGATGGACAAGTTCTAGAGTATGTCCGAACGACCTTGCTGCAACAAAAACGGAGGGATTACTCCATACTCCTCCAATGAATTGACATTATTAAAACTTTTATAGCTTAGAAGCGGCACCACTCGCTCATTTAACTTGTAGAGATTGTCGGAAACCTCTATGTGTTGGCATCTTTTTTCAATTGAAACCGACAAATGAGCAATTTCTAAGATCAAGAATTATCATCTACAATGATAATCCTCTTCAAAACTCCATTATATTTCGATAAAATCCTTGATGCCCTCGAACAAGTGTTCTTGAACAATCGGCAGAAATAAATTCACAAGGATCAATTACGATATATTAAAGATTCGTGTTTAACCGCCTCGCAAATCGGTGAACAAGATAATTTCATAAATGTTTATCATATTTTGCGTAAATTGGTGCAGGTCAGGCCTATTCCACATTACAAACTTCACTTTGGAACTGAATCATAACGAATTAATATGGAAGTTGAATAATAACAAATGAAGCTCGTGCACATTTATTTCTCAAGGCATAAAATGCAAATTTGACCCGGTGTGGAAGTAGACAATCATTAGTCGCTTTGAACAGATCTTGCATAGTATATCACTTAGAGAGCGTGTTGACGCCTTTAAGATGGACCCTTAACACCTTCCAAAAGTAGTTTGTCTCAAATGTCCTCTCCATATGGTCCCGGCAACTAATGGGCATCTCCCTAATCCATAAATTGGCTCTTCTAATAGACTCAGAACATCGACTTAGGTGGCATGTTGGAGCCTAGGTGGCATGTTTGAGCCACCTTGGCATGTTGGAGCCTTGGTGGTACGTTGAAGCCTAGGTGGCATGTTGGAGCCTAGGTGGCATGCTTGAGCCTAGGTGGCATGTTGGAGTCCGCATGGCATGTTTGAGGCATTTTGGCATCTTAGGTGGCATGCTGGAGCCCTTGTGGCATGTTTGAGCCACCTTGAATGTTTGAGCCAACTAGCTAGCATGTTGGAACCCATGGTGAGCATGTTTGGGCCACCTTGGCACGTTAGGAGCCTAGGTGGCATGTTGGAGCCAACGTGGCATGTTTGAGCCACCTTGGCATATTTGGGTTCGAGACTATGTGGCATGTTGGAGACTAGGTGGCATGTTGGCGCCTAGGTGGCCTTGGGATGTTTGAGCCTAGGTGGAGTGCTGGGGCCCGCGTGGCATGTTTGAGCTACCTTGGCATGTTCGATGGCATGTTGGAACCCGTGTGGCATATTGGAGCCATCTTGGCATGTTTGAGCCGACCTTTGGCATGTTGGATCCTAGGTGGCATGTTGGAGCCCACATGGCATGTTTGAGCCACCTTGGAATGTTTAAGGCTAGGTGGCATATTGGAGACTATGTGGCATGTGTGAGCCTAGGTGGTATGTGTGAGCCTAGGTGGCATGTTGGAGCACGGCATGTTTGAGCCACGTTGGCATGTTAGGTGGCATGTTGAAGCCCATGTGGCACTCCAAGTGGTGACATGGCATGCCAAGAAAGCAAGGCCAAGTTTTGACTAGGCCAAAAATGAAAAGATGTCCATCTCTGGGTCTTTTATTGGGTGATGTTGGCAAATTTTGGATGACATGGCTAGATGGTGGTGACATGGACATGATGACTAGGACTCTATGCAAGAAATATGATAACCTTTGAAATTTTTTTGGTAGAGGAGTTTGGCAAGGAATAGAATAAAGGGATTTGAAGAACTTAAAGCGTGACACACTTCCCGGGGAAGGAACCGTGCAGGAGGATGGAAGGTTTTAGGGCTCCGATCTTAAAGCGCCAACGCCCCCCACTACCTCATGACATTATGCAAGATCCCGGTCCACCGCTAGGGTATGGCCTCCAAAATGCAAACCCCGCGGCCTTGCCGTGTTATTGTAGGGTTTACGTTGTGGAGGCCAAAACGTGGTCAGATTGCACTTGGGATCTGGGTATACCTTTTTCAAACATGCATGCAGAGCCATGGCAACTGAAATAACAGACTTTGGATCTATTGGCGATCCCGAATCATTTCAGAAAAATTTGCTACTACAAAATGTGTTCTTGACTTCTAATTGCGACACTGGGAGGAGGATAAATCCAAACCCCATTTCATCAATTTCTATTGCTTCTTGTTTTCAACCGCACACTTTCGACCATGCCTCAAGTGCAACTGAATAAAACTCGACCTCCATAACGTAAACCCTACAATAACCTAGCAACGCACAGGGTTTACGTTTTGGAGGCCAAAACGTAGTCGACTTCTTTGATAACTAGGTGGACCATTTCTAAACATGCATGGGGAGCCATGAGAACTGAAATAACAGAGTTTCGATCTATTGGCGAACCCGAGTGATCCCAAACAATTTTGCTACTGCATAAGGTGCTCTAGACTTTTAATTGCAAAACTAGGAGGAGATTAAATCCAAATCCCATTCTGGCAGTTTCTACTGCCTCGTGTTTTCAAACGCAGCTGCTCGACCATGTCCCAAGTGCAACGGACCAAAGCCCGACCTCCATAACGTAAACCCTACAATAACCTGGCAAGGCACAGGGTTTACGTTTTGGAGGCCATACCCTAGTCAGATTGGACCAGGATCTTGCACAATGTCATGAGGTAGATAGAGGGCGTTGACGCCAGAAGACGGAGCCCTAAAACCTTCCAGAAGCAGTTCGACCCAAAGGTCCTCTCTGGAAGGTCCCCCGGCCACTAACCGGGCAACTCTCCCACCCGGAACTGTGATCCGACTCGCCAACGGATTCAAACATCGACATTACCCTCGAGACCAAGTTTCGTGGGAAGAAGACCCCCCCTCCAGAAGCCAAAGTAGCTCATGTCCAACACGTTCAGTAGTGAATTGGCCTTTAGCGGAGGGTGCGGAACCTGCCATGTAGAGGGTTCGTGTTTCTTTTGCTGCAAAAAAATGACCGCGGTAACTTGGTCCCCGGGTAATTTCGCTGCTTTTTTGGACGACATGGCGAAGTCAAATCTCCATTTTCGAGCCTTTGTACCGCCCGAACGACAAAACACTTGGGTTTCTACACTACGACCGTAGACACTTTTGGCGGTTTGATATGTTCTCCCGGACAGATCTTGATTTTTTTTGAACCTGCTCGAAGCAAGTTACTTGAAGCGTGGATTCAACGGTCGGATAGGGAAACCGGGTTCGGGGAAGGGAGGCATTGGCATTTGCCCTCCCGGAGGAGCATTGGTAGGAAAGCCTGCCTCGGTAAATCCAAACCCCATTTAGTCAGTTTCTATTGCTTCTTGTTTTCAACTGTAGCTTCTCGACCATGTCTCAAGTGCAACTAAATAAAACTCGACCTTCATAACGTAAACCCTACAATAACCTGGCAAGGCACAGGGTTTACGTTTTGGAGGCCATACCCTAGTCAGATTGGACCAGGATCTTGCACAATGTCATGAGGTAGTGGGAGGGCATTGACGCCAGAAGACGGAGCCCTAAAACCTTCCAGAAGCAGTTCGACCCAAAGGTCCTCTCTGGAAGGTCCCTGGCCACGAACGGGCAACTCTCCCACCCCGGAACTACGATCTGACTCTGCCAACGGACTCGAAACATCGACATTACCTTGGAGACCAAGTTTCGTGGGCAGAAGACAACCCCTGCTCTAGGAAGCGCCAAAGTAGCTCATGTCCAACACGTTCGTAGTGAATTGGCCTTAGCGGAGGGTGCAGAATACTGCCATGTAGAGGGTTCGTGTTTCTTTTGCTGCAAAAAATGACCGTGTAACTTGGTCCCTAGGGTAATTTCGTTGTTTCGGACGACATGGCGAAGTCAAATCTCCATTCCGGAGCCTTTGTACTGCCCGAACGACAAAACACTTGGGTTTCTACACGGTCGACTGCAGGACGCTTTGCGGTTTGATATGTTCTCCCGGACAGATCTTGTATTTTTTTGAACCTGCTCGAAGCAAGTTACTTGAAGCGTGGATTCAACGGTCGGATAGGGAAACCGGGTTCCGGGAAGGGAGGCATTGGGATTTGCCCTCCCGGAGGAGCACTGGTAGGAAAGCCTGCCTCGGTAAATCCAAACCCCATTTCGCCGGGCTTATTGCTTCTTGTTTTCAACCGCAGCTTCGACCATGTCTCGGGTGACCCTACAATAACCCGGGCAAGGCAATGTGGTTTACGTTTTGGAGGCCATACCCTAGTCAGATTGGACCAGGATCTTGCACAATGTCATGAGGTAGTGGGAGGGCGTTGATGCCAGAAGATGGAGCCCTAAAACCTTCCAGAAGCAGTTCGACCCAAAGGTCCTCTCTGGAAGGTCCCTGGCCACGGACGGGCAACTCTCCACCCCCCGGGCTGATCCCGACGCCAGCGGACTCAAAACATCGACATTACCCCGGAGACCAAGTTTCAGGCGTAAGACCTAGGGAATGTTGGAGCCTAGGGTGGCATGTTGGAGCCCGTGGCATATTTGAGCCACCTTGGCAAGTTGGAGCATAGGTGGCATGTTGGAGCCTCGTGGTGGCATGTTTCAAAGACGTTGGAGCCTAGGTGGCATGTTTGAGCCATTTTGTCATGTTGGAGCCTAGGTGGCATGTTGGAGCCACCTTGGCATGTTTGAGCCTAGGTGGCATGTTAGAGCCACCTTGGCATGTTGGAGCCCAAGTGGCATGTTTGAGCCACCTTGGCATGTTGGAGCCTAGGTGGCATGTTGAAGCCCATGTGGCATGTTTGAGCCACCTTGTCATGTTGGAGCCTAGGTGGCATGTTTGAGCCACCTTGGCATGTTGGAGCCTAGGTGGCATGTTGGAGCCCATGTGGCATGTTTGAGCCTAGGTGGCATGTTAGAGCCATGGTGGCATGTTGGAGCCTAGGTGGCATGTTTGAGCCAACTTGGCATATTTAAGCCTAGATGGCATGTTGTGAGCCACCTTGGCATGTTGGAGCCTAGGTGGCATGGTGGAGCCCACGTGGCATGTTTGAGCCACCTTGGCATGTTGGAGCCTAGGTGGCATGTTGGAGCCTAGGTGGCATGTTTGAGCCCACCTTGGCATGTTTGAGCCACCGGCATGTTTGAGCTAAGGGTGGCATGTTGGAGCCTAGGTGGCATGTTTGAGCCACCTTGGCACGTTTGAGCCTAGGTGGCATGTTGGAGCCACCTTGGCATGTTGGAGCCTAAGTGAGCCTGCATGGCATGTTTGAGCCTATGTGGCATGTTTGAGCCACCTAGGAATGTTGGAGCCTAGGTGGCATGTTGGAGCCCACGTGGCATATTTGAGCCACCTTGGCAAGTTGGAGCATAGGTGGCATGCTGGAGCCTGCGTGGCATGTTTGAGCACGTTGGAGCCTAAGTCGCATGTTTGAGTCATTTTGCATGTTGGAGCCTAAGTGGCATGTTGGAGCCACCTTGGCATGTTTGAGCCTAGGTGGCATGTTAGAGCCACCTTGGCATGTTGGAGCCCACGTGGCATGTTTGAGCCACCTTGGCATGTTGGAGCCTAGGTGGCATGTTGAAGCCCATGTGGCATGTTTGAGCCACCTTGTCATGTTGGAGCCTAGGTGGCATGTTTGAGCCACCTTGGCATGTTGGAGCCTAGGTGGCATGTTGGAGCCCACGTGGCATGTTTGAGCCACTTTGGCATGTTTGAGCCTAGGTGGCATGTTAGAGCTACGGTGGCATGCGTTGGAGCCTAAGTGGCATGTTTGAGCCAACTTGGCATATTTAAGCCTAGGTGACATGTTGTGAGCCACCTTGGCATGTTGGAGCCTAGGTGGCATGGTGGAGCCCACGTGGCATGTTTGCGCCACGTTGGCATATTGGAGCCTGCATGGCATGTTAGAGTCCGCGTGGCATGTTGGAGCTACCTTGGCATATTGGAGCCACCTTTGTGGCATGTTTGAGCCACCTTGTGTATGTTTGAGCCACCTTGGTGGCATGTTTGAGCCACCTTGGCATGTTTGAGCTGATTGGGACACGAGGATCATGTGCATATGCTCAAAAATGGATTTGAGGCATAAAAAGCAAAACTCTCTCTCTCTCTCTCTCTCTCTCTCTCTCTCTCTCTCTCTCTCTCTCTCTCTCTCTCTCTCTCTCTCTCTCTCTCTCTCTCTCTCTCTCTCTCTCTCTCTCTCTCTCTCTCTCTCTCTCTCTCTCTCTCTCTCTCACACATGCCTTATCACCTGAGGATCTGATAGACTTGTTGGTTCCCATGGATGTTAAAGTTAAATTCAGTTCAATTCAATTTTGGGATCTTCATAATGCCTTTGCATTCTAGTTTTCTATAAGCATGAGGGGTAAAGGGACAATAGATGAGATATTGCATTTTTGCACGGTCCCGCACCCCTCAAGGATCTTGATGGTTTTGTTATGCAAAAATAGGTGTTAAGTAATTGAAGTAACTTGTCTTACATGGAATACTAGTATAAGGACATGTGATCGTGTGCGTGCATCACATGTAGCAAATCAAGTACTGGTCCTACCACTATAAAGACTGCGTGATATGGAAGGATAGGACATGTAGAGAAGCAAGTATTCTTTCCTACTTCTATAAAGACATGTGACAATAGAAGTATTACACATGTCGTAATTCATGTATTCTTTCCTACAATGCCTCTCAAAAATAAAGTACTCGTCCTACTACTATAAAGACATGTGACATGGAGGCATATGACATGTAGAGAATCAAGTATTCTTTCCTACTTCTATAAAGACATGTGACAATAGAAGTATTACACATGTCATAATTCATGTATTCTTTCCTACAATGCCTTAGCAAATAAAGTACTCTGTCCTACTACTATAAAGACATGTGAATGGAAGTATAGGACATGTAGAGAATCAAATATTCTTTCCTACATCTATAAAGACATGTGACAATAGAATTATTAGACATGTAGAAATTCAAGTATTCTTTCCTACAGTGGATTGTATTATAAAATGACATGTCACAATAGAAGAAACTACAAAACAACAGTGGATGTTTTAGTCCACTGAAAAAAGAACACCATTATCGAACAAAACCATACCTCCACAAATCCACATGTAGGATTCTTTGAAAACAGGACATGTAGACCTACCAAAACTGATGTTTTCAACAGTGGACCAAAAACCGGGGTGAGTGTGGTTGACCCTCCACCAAACCCAATGAATCGCCCAAACAAAGACACCCAACAACCCCCTCATCATCAACACATGAAGTCGCTAATGTAAATGCATCTGCAACCAACTATGGAGTACAAACATCCCATGATGGCAATGTAGAATGGATAATAGAGGGTATCTCTTTTGTAGAAAAGTCTAAAAGCACAATGTCTATCCTCAGTTCCTCTTCACCCCTTCTCGTTGGTAAACACGGCCGCTCATGGCCACTTGCCTCCCCATTTCTCTAATTTTTTTGAAGCTGGTCTCACCTTTCACGTGGATATTTTTATAAAATCTGTAATATTATTTGCCACTAAGATCAAGGAAACATTAGCATAGGTAACCTTCTGAACAAAAGACGATGACCTGATATCCATGTGCTCGTCACTATCATCAAGGTAGCCAACTTCAGGAGTAATCAATGCTTCAATATCAATTTTCCTTCTCATTCTTTCTTTTTTCCTCGCTTTGCTTTCGAGTTTTCCTTCTCTTTTTTTTTTGGCAATGGGTCATCATCCTCACTTCCACTCGAATAGCTCCTGTTCTTCTTCTGGAATGATTCTGGTGCAAAGTCTATCCACCAAGGGCAATTGCTAAGCTTCCAATATGACAATCCACTTGGTCTATCCAAACTTCCCTTTTCAACATACATAGCTTCAGAACCCGTCCGTGTTGCCCATGAGGTTACTAATATTGGCATGCCATCCACGTATTTTTGGACTATACAAAAGTGCAAGTACCTGAATGTGGCGATTCAAACATGAAACTAGTCAGTGGTATTAATGTAGGTGAATAAAACAAAATATAGAATTAAAATTACCCGAAGCACGCTCATTGTAAAACCCTTCGGAATGCATCCTCTATTTTAACTGTCATAGACATATGTTTATCATAGCTTTTGAAAATCTCATTTATATATTTCAGTTTGAATTCTCTAAACCATTTAGCATGTTTGATAACAATACCATCCTCCCTGAGCATCGAGTCTAAGATCTCTTGGGATTTACGGACAAGATGCTCCAACCATATCTCCTTTTTTATCCACTCGTGGAAGTGTTTATCATTGTTTAAAATCTTATAACTATGCACAATAGCAATATTAGAAGTCATCCATGTGACGATTAACCATCAGGTCTGGAGCGTGTGATTTGGTTTTGTCCAAATCATCGTGGCCTTTTCGGTTAGGATGCACAGTTCCAGAGGTAGTGGGTTCAAGTCCCTTTCAGACCCTTAAATGTGATAGTATGATTTGGATGAAACCAAATCACACGCTCCAGACCTGATGGAGTGTGATGATTAACCATCAGATCTGGAGCGTGTGATTTAGTTTCATCCAAATCATCGTGGCCTTTTCGGTTAGGATGCACAGCTACCACTCCAGAGGTAGTGGGTTCGAATCCCGTTCAGACCCTTAAATGCGACACTCCAGAGGTAGTGGGTTCGAGTTCCGTTCAGACCCTTAAATGTGACAGTATGATTTGGATGAAACCAAATCACACGCTCGAGACCTGATGGTTAATCGTCACACTATCCTCCCCTCAAGGCCTCCCTCCTTGAAGGCTTGCAACCGGGGGAATTTGCGGCGGACCAAAATTGATCTACAAGGGACTGAAACCAAGGAGTATAATGACAACCATCTGGACCTCCAACCGTATTACGAGTTGCCCACACCACTAGGGCATGAGTTATCCAAATCATGCTGTCACATTTAAGGGTCTGAACTGGACTCGAACCCACTACCTCTAGAGTGGTAGCTATGCATCCTAACCGAAAAGGCCACGATGATTCGAATGAAACCAAATCACACGCTCTAGACACGATGGTTAATCATCACACTATCCTTCCCTCAAGGCCCCCCCTCCTTGAAGGCTTGGAACCGGGGGAATTTGGGGCGGACCGAAATTGCAATGGGCGGACCGAAATCGATTGCAAGGAACTGATAGGGCATGAGTTATCCAAATCATATTGTCACATTTATGGGTCTGAGCGAGACTCGAACCCACTACCTCTGGAGTGGTAGCTGTGCATCTTAACCGAATTGAATAATCAAACGATGATTTGGATGAAACCAAATCACACGCTTCAGACCTAAAACGATGATTAGGATGAAACCAAATCACACGCTTCAGACCTAAAACGATGATTTGGATGAAACCAAATCACACGCTTCAGACCTAATGGTTAATCGTCACATTTCGATTAACCATCATGTGTGGAGCGTGTGATTTGGTTTCATCAAATCATCTTCATCGTGATTAAAGTGCGAGAACGGGACTCGAACCCATCGAGTCCCTTTGCTTAACACTTTTGTCACATTTAAAGTGAGCCGAGCGGGACTCGAACCCATCGAGTCCCGTTCAGACCCTTAAATGTGATAGTATGATTTGGATGAAACCAAATCACACGCTCCACATCTGATGGTTAATCATCACACTCCTTAGTTTTAGTCCCTTGCAGATCGATTTTGGCCCGCCCCAAATTCCCCCGGTTGCAAGCCTTCAAGGAGGGGGGCCTTGGAGGTCTGGAGCGTGTGATTTGATTTCATCCAAATCATCTTGGCTTTTTCGGTTAAGATGCATAGCTATCACTCCAGAGGTAGTGGGTTCAAGTCTCGTTCAGACTCTTAAGTGTGACAGTCCAATGAAACCATCTGTCTCTAATAGTTTCATCCATCTTGTCATGTCATATATTTTCACAATGGTCAAACACATATATATGTTGCTTGGATCCTTGTTAGTCACTAGGGTAATCCAATTACCTCCCAAGTAAGGATTAAGTATTGCCGAGTATTTACCCATTTTCTTCACCCATCTTGTCTTCACCTCTTGCTTTGACTTTGGCATCTTCCAAGTTTAGCTTATTGTTGTAATGAGATATAGAAACTTCAATCTCAATATCAATTTGGGACTGCAATAATATAAAATTGAGATGTACATTAGACGAATTGAGCTATACAATAAACAAACATAATTGAGTTTAGAATATACCTCGTACAAGATCCTAGTTAGAATGTAAGTATTGTGTGGATACCATGGTTCTACACCAATTGCTTTCGCCTCTTGCATTCTCAATCGTTGGAGTGTAGCTGAGGTGGTGAAATATGCTGGACAAAGTTTGAAACTTGAAAATGTCATTCGGTGTACTTCATATAGCACGTCTTTTAGTTTTGTATGCACAATGCCTGCTTCATTGAGCCTTGAAAAGGAAACAAAAATTTAGGACAAAATGTAATGAGAAATTGCAGAAAGATATGTGAGTACATACTCATCCTGCTCATTTGCCTTATCAAACCTGCTTCCTTTTGCGCATCAATTTCAATAAAGGTTGCTTGTATCATGAACCTATGCGAAAACAAGGAAAATATTTGGAAAAATATACAAGAAATACAGAGGAAATACGCCAAAATCGGCGAAGAATCTAATATATGAACAAGAATCAAGAGCACAATGGCCCGAAGGCAAGCAGGAACACGAGACATATGCGTAGAAGGCTCAAGACTAGTGTTGAAGTGGAATGGTTCGACAAGAAGGAGGTGCCGCCTTATATATCTAGGCCTCAGGATCGCGCCACTCCAATGGATGAGATCACACCAAGTGTCACGCATGCATGTAAATTCTAGAATATTCTAGAACCTTCCGAAAATAACCCCGCGTATGAGGAAGATGTAAGAAAATATTTTCAATAAGTATTGATAGCACACTTGGCAAATGTGTATGACTTGCAACTAAAAGGTTGCAAGTCCAAACCCTGTCCCATGCAACTACAATTTTGTATCCCTTTGACGACCATATTTTGTATATATGAGTATAATGTTCATATGAAACGAATACCCGTATAGTCGTCACATCATCCCCCCTCCTACGACGGCAATGAGTTCTTGGAGCTGGAGCTAGAGTACTCAAACTTGGCTTATCTAGGTAATATCGGTAAAACTTCGCAATTTTATCAGGAGCATTAGTCAGATTTGCAGCAGGCTCCCAGGTCTATCACTTATTGAGTATCCTTCCCAATCGACCAAATAATAAAGACGACGCCATAGAAACTTGGAGTCCAAAATTTCTCGAACTTCAAATTCCTCATGATCATCCATCTCGACTGGTGGTGGAGGTGGAGATACTCGATCTGGAAATATATTTGCCATATAGAATTCCAATAAAGACACATGGAACACTGAGTGAAGTCGAACTGAAAGCAGAAGCTCCAGACGGAAAGCAGCATCACCAACTTATTCAATGATCTGATAGGGACCCAAGTGCTGGTAGTCGAGCTTGTTACAAGGACGAGCTATCAGCAAATCCGACGCAAGAGCCAAACAAGATCACCAATACAAAAGGAGGAGCATCTTGGCAGTGCCTATTTGCATGATAACGATAACGTGTTTGGGCCTGGAGGAGATGATGCTGAAGATCATTCTAGAGCATGTGGAGCTTCTCGAGCATGTCCTCGGCACTGGGATTGACCGAGTCATATCCAGGAGCCATGAAAAACCACCGGGGATGCATACTAAAATTAATAAAGAATGGTGTCTGGTCCGTGGAAGCATGGACAGAATTATTGTAAGCAAATTCCACTAGGGGTATACAATCAACCCAGTCATCCTGCTGATAATTAATGAAGCATCGCAAATACTCCTCAAGTGTTTGATTAGTGCGCTCCACTTGCCCGTTGGTCTTTGGGTGATGTCCGGAAGAGAGCGAACGTTCCACATGCAAGAGTTGCGAAAGACGCTTCCAAAAATCGGCAACAAACTGGGGGCCACGGCCGCTGACAGTGGTATCTGGTAAGCCATGGAGTCGAACCACCTCTCGAAGCAAGAAAACAATCATGGCTTTACTGGAGATAGAAGTGCTGCAAGGAATGAAATGTGCCATCTTGGAAAAACGGTCAACGACAGCAAGGATGGCGTCATGGCCCTGGGAGGATGGAAGCTCGACAATGAAATCCACTGAAATATTCTTCCAAGGACTGGCTAGAACTGATAAAAGCTGAAGCGGGCCATGTGAACGGTGCTTGGGAGCTTTTGCACGACAGCAAGTATCACATGAGCGTACAAAAGTCTCAACAGTGCGGTGGAGACCTGACCACCAATAATCTCGAGTAATAAGTTCTAGAGTCTTGGCAATTCCAAAATGGCTGGCGAGAGGAGAATCATGACAGAACTGTAGAACTTGAAGTCGGGGAGCATCATCCAAAATATACAGAAGTCCATTACGAAACAGAAGTCCACCTTGAGCCGCAAAATGATCATAGTCATACCATATTTGTCGGGAAGATGATGTTGAGCCAAGATGTGCAATTTTGTTCTGCACCCAAGGATCAAAAAGAAGAGATGCTCGAACAGACTCCAACAAGAATGTATCATGAAGCCTCTGGAATAAAATGATGGCCATAAGCTGCAAACGATCAAGTTCTAGAATAACCTGTGATTGCTGATCAAATGCTGGTTCCTCCGCCTTAGGTTCGAAATAGGATCTGCGAGAAGGCGCATCTGGCTTCCCTTGAAGTGTGCCAGGCCAAAATTTGATGATGAAATCAAAACAAGATAGTACTTGTGTATGCCATCGAGCCTGACGACGATTAAGAACTCGAGCAGACTGAAAATATTACAGGTTGTGATGGTCTGTATATACAGTCACCTTATGAGGAGAACCTTCAAGAAATCATCTTCACTCCTGAAAAGAGTCAACAATCTCCAAGAGTTCCTTATCGTAAATAGGATAGTTGATCTCAGCAGCCTGGAACTTTCTAGAATGATAGGCGATCGGGTGCATCTCATGATCATCCCCATCTTGTGACAAGATGCTGCCAAGAGCAAGATCTGATACATCAACTTCGAGAATACAGAGAGGCGAAGGATCCGGGTATGTAAGAATAGGTGCTGCCATAAAAGCATGCTTCAAAGTGATGAAGGCCGGTTCTGCTTCAATTGTCCTGTGACAGTCCGTCGCTCGACACTGGTGGTTATTTAAATACTTAACACAATGCCTAAGATCCACGGGTGCGGAAGCTACATGTCATCCCCAAACCCCAATTAATATATTGTTGTACCCCTAAGCTACGGGTCTCTAGCTCAGGAGAATAATCTTCACTTAGAAACAACTCGACGTGACCAGTGCCGAGTCCGCACTAGTGAGCTTCATCAGTGCCCACTCACTAGTGTTGTTTTCGGGGAAAACCACGAAGATAAAAAATGGACTAAGACCTATATATCTGATGAAGCTAAGATCTGAACTAGTAGCCATATATTGAACAACATTTATGCATCCACCGACTCCACATGCCAAGCAACGTCGCCTCCAACTCCAATAAATGTCAAAAATTGCAGGACCACGAACAGTCTTTGAAAGTCACATCGGCATGATCCAAAATCATAACTGCAAAAAGAGAGCAAATGATCTGGACAAAATAAACTCAAAACAAAAAAGAAAAACGTAAAGTCCTTGTAACAACTCTAAAAATGGGCTCAAAATGACAAAGAACATCCAAAACAATTTCGAACTCCTAGAACAAACGCCCTTCATAAAACTAAATTACTAACCTATATGTAAATTGGGTCGGGAAAGAACATCCGCCTAGCTAGGTAAACACATCTGCAAACTAGTATGGGGAAGAACATCCGCCCATGACTAATATATCATAAAGTTGGATCGTGGAAGAACATCTGTCTATCCAGGAATAAGCAATGGCCTAGTAATTAAGCCATTTATTAGTTTTCTCTTAGAATATAGCTACATGATATTGTTAATTGTTTTTGTACAACGCATTTTATATGGAAGACTGCTTACGCGAAAATGTTTTTGCGTAAGCGAAACTGTTGTTTCCCTTATGCGAAAATTTCTCAGTATTGGAAATGTTTTTTGACGTATTATACTTCAAATTTATGCCGTATCTTTCGAAAAATATGTATTGCATATAAAATATATACAATATTGAACCTATCCCTGCTCCAAACATAGGTCCCATGATAGCAAAGTTCAATAACATTCTGTTAGATCTATCAGCCATGGATTCTTGGCATTCTGCTATTCTAATTTAGTACGCTCATGTCTATATCAATTTACTGCCTTCAGAAACAACTATCTTATTTAGGCAGATTTCTGGCAAAAGTGCATTTGCAGACATAAACTTCCCCTTCTTGTATATCTTCGCTGGACTGATATTCTTTGGTTATCTCTTTCCATTTTGCTCGACCTTTAGTGACAATGTACACGATTGCATTTGGTTATAGATTGAAGATATCTGAGTATAGAGAACGTTACTTCTTTGAAGATGTTAGTGTACAACTATCCACAATTTTAGGAGTTATGGTGTTTCTTGCTAGTTTTTCAAATATATCGTCAAGCGACACCTTCAGATCAATGTTTTCTCAAAGACATGTACAATTAAAGTTGCTTTGCAGTTTGTCAAAGGTAACCCAATTTTGACAAACATTGTATTACTTTTTATTGAGCAATTAAAAGTCCTTTCTCATCCCCTCCAAAAGAAATAATCATAGGATGAATATGCTTTCATTCGTTTGTTATTTCGTAGTTCACTTGTCTTTGAAATTGAATTGGCTAATGTAAGAAAACAAATACCTATATCTGAATATGCTTTTTTGCAAAACAGTATATATTCTATACATTCCTTGAGTCACATCTCATGCTTTCTGACATTTAGCTACAATAACGCACCTCATGCTTTCTAACATTTAATTATAATAGGTACCTTATGTAGATTTTAGGTAAATAAAAATGATCCAATTGCACAGAGCACTAAAACTTCTAATTTCTCCTTCAAAGACGCAACATTGCCTTAAAGACCATCAAGTCCACATTGTGAACATTATCAATCACGTACTTGCAATAATAATCATCCTAAATTGCCAAAATTCACGTCTCAATTGGAAAATTCAGGACAACAATCGAGTAGATCTCGTTAAACTAGATACAGAATATAATAGAATAAAATAGAGTTTTTCATCCACAGAGACCAAGAAGGTCTATGGGACTGAAAGAAATAGCACATCAGACCTATTACTATCCAGAATTAAACACCTCCGCCTCGAACCAAGATTAAAAAAGCCCTGTTTCGAAAGGTCTTTAAGGGGAAAACCTTAGCTGTAATAGGCTTGCTGATAAACTGTACATTTTATACATTTTAATGTTGTGATTGAGGACACAAATAAATTTGTAATCCATTACCTCTTGGAGGTATCATGCAATGACCCCCAATAAAGCTGCCTCCAATATCACGTGTAGCGGTTGATCAGGTGGTTTAAATGGGCATGACATGCCCTGATAGACCCAAAAGTTGGGCAGTTCTGAAGAGTGTAGCACTCAACTTCAATAACTTCTAATTGGCAACATTGATAGAGTTTATCTGTGCATTTTTCCCTAGCATATATGTCGATCTTAATTCTAAGGTGGTGCAGAGAAATCATATTATTTCTTTTTATGCTAAATGGGGTGAAAATCACTTTTTTGAAGCCAGACTGTAGCAAATTGTAGCCTTGTACCACATTATATCTTATATAGGATACTCGTCGATCATTTGTTCTACTTTTGTGAGTAAAACTGGATTCAAATTCAGGGTGACTATATAAATTTCAGGTTTATAATTTCTCATCCAATGGATCTAGATCAATTCTCTTTATATCAATGTATTATCTAATCTAATCTTCTAAACATATCTAGGTAGTCTCTACTTTCTTGTCTTATTTTGATACAGAGAAGTTTCTAATATACCTGGATAGTGTGTTAGGGAGACTATACCTTTTTTTTTTTTTATCTTATCTTATTTTAATATTTCAATACAATAATTTAGCATTGGTGGCTCCAACACCTTCATGTGAACTCTTGGTAAGTCACACCTACATAAGATGGCAATATAATATCCTAACTCTTGGTAGTCGCACCCAAGTACGATCGCAAGATAGGTGCTCCCATGCTCGCCGACTTGAACTTGCAAGATTAGCCACTAGTTGCTTTTATTGGTGTGAATCCATAAGAGCCAACAATGTAATCTACAATTAAAATATTTATTTTGATAGATGGATTTGTCAGGAATTGCGCAGTTTCATGAGGATCGCTAGATATAGGATGGATATAGGAACAAGTCAGAAACTTGAAGTTGCTGGCCAAATTTGCAAATTTTGATGACTATTTGCTGGAAAGAAGGCGTCTTTTGAGGCACAAGTTATTAGACAAAGTATATTCATTTGGCATATTGCTTCAAGTTAGTTGTTATTACAATTTGTTTGGTATTGTTAAAAGGTTAAAGTGTATCCATTCTTGATGGTTTGCTTATGCTGGATGATGTATTTTATTTATTGTCATGAACAAAATAAAAGTTGGAAGTTTCTAATATGTACAAGATATGATATCATATTGTAGACGAACTTCCTTATCTTGTCAATATTGGATTCACAATGTAAACATTTTGTATGGATGGTTTAGTATAAACTTTTTGAAAGCTTACGAGAATTCAAAAAATATATATCACTCGTAGCTAGCCCAGCATGATCGTGTAATTTATTGGGAAATAGTGGTTGTTGCTTTCTAATTACATTGTGTAGAAATGCTTTTGATTTAAAAAGGTTAAATAGTGGTGCTTTCTAATTACAGTGTAGAAATAAGCAAAAGCTTTGTACTTATGTTTAGATAAACTCAATAGACAAAATCACTACCTCCAAAAACACACCATAATATTGTTTCTTTAATTGTTGGCAAGTCTTTCATGTGGAGGAGGGAATTAAAACAGGAAGGAAGGAAGGAAGGAAGGAAGGAAGTTTATTTTAACGTCCACGGAGGCCAGAGGCCTATGAGACGGTACATGCAGAGAACAGGCAAAAAAGCCAAAAACCCCAACACCAAAAACAAACAATGTAACTGTGACGTCCCCTACTCCTTATACGATGCCCGCATCGTACTCGAAGGAGGAGCATTCCCCCTGGCAGCTGCCTGACAGGGGCCATCCACCTGACTCCACTCCCATGGGGGCAGAGCCAGCAAGGGAAGAGTGGATGTGTCATTCATCCGTCTTCCATCGGATCGACCTATCTGCGGAAGCGTAACAAACAAACGTGAGCACAACTAATAATATACAACATAATCACCATAACAATAGCAACATCACGAGTCGGCAATACCTTCATAACAATAATACAAAGGGAAGGTCCTACCCAGCTCGACTCAAGGGGATGACCGGCGGCTAGGCCTCGTGCAGTTCGCTGGCGGGCAGAATTCATGGCAATGGATTTGGTCGGCATAGAACATGGCTTAGGGTAGTCCACTCCATCCGCCCCTCAGGTGCACACTTTTGCGAGTAGGCTGAAAAAGTGTTGGGACTTGGCCGTAGCTCGGCGGGGTGAATAGCGGAGGGGCTACTTCACCGGGTTGCATCTCCCCAACCAGATGAGGCGAGGGAAGAGCTGCCTCTCCTCGAGGTATCCATGCTCATCAGCGCTTAGAGAGGGCCTTTGCCCTTATTCGGGACTTGAACTCACCGGAAGGTCATATCCACCACCCCACGAGTGTCGAGCTCATGCCTTGCTCCACACGCAGGTGGCAAGCCATTAAGCCCTAACCCGGCAAAGACCCCGATAGGCTTTACTACCGGAGGGGGTGATCCATGATGATGAGACAAGTTCCTCCTTATCAACCAGGCCTTGCCCCTTCACCCACGGCCGGGTGGGCTCCTCGCGGCGCGGGCGCATTTCACGTGGGAACTAAGGTGCTATGCTAGGAGCATCTTCTACACCTTTAGGTCTCTACCCCCTTCCCACAACAAGGAGATCATAGAGTGGAATACATGCAATATCACGTAACGAGAGATAGAGAATCATATCAATCTATCTACTTAACATCCAATGTTAGGTTCATTCGTTAGAGTCTCGGATCTAGGGATCTACAAGGCTTCGGAGATGATCTAACATACTAACCAAGCATATTGCCATGCCTAAAGGCGGTTTTACTGTGAGAACAACTAGATACCGCTCCTTGGCTTGCTCCTCGATCCTTGGAAGCGTCCATGCTCACGATCTTGCGAAGGCAAGTGCTACTTCGGCAACTTTGTTGTGCAAATCCGACTTTTTGAACTGGCAATGCGATTCGAGCCTTACCTTGGTAGAATTGGCCCGGGGAAAGCCCTAATTGCGAATGAGGAAAGGAAGCTCTAGAAAACCCTAATTGGCAAAAGTGAAAGGAGAGCTAGGGTCTAGGGTTTTAGCCCTTATATAGACCCTATCTAGATTAGGGCATCCACATGGGCAAATGGCTTTAGGCCATTTGGAAATGGATGAACAAAGGAACCTTTTGTTGTGTATGTTTAATTACATACCCAACATCCAAGGTTGCCCCCTAGGTGCAACCTTTAGCTCCTAGGTGCAGCGTCGTCCTACTCTCAAGTACATGTCACTTGTGATGTAATTAATAACGTCTTGTATAATAATATACGTGTTAGCGTATATTATCTTTGGCCACATTCATTCCACCTTGACTTGATCTTTGTCCCTCGGCATCACGCGTCTCCCACCTTGGGTACGCGCATATCCACGCAATTACAACACTTACATATCCAAATTATATTAATCACCCGGGGTAATTTTTATAGTTCTTTGTAATTGTACTATGGTGAGAGGCTCTTAGTCCTCTACTTCATAATCGACTATAACAAAATTAACGTCAATTATAGCTTTAAGGTTTTAACTAAAAAAAACTTCCATTAAGCCTCCTCACAACACATTATGGCAAAATTATGCGTTGTGAGTTCTTGTAGCGCTACCCTCCTGCGCTTGGTCCTTCTAGTTACTGCGGGATGTGCGCTCACGTTAGTATATATTTAATTATTATTATAAGGGTTGGTTGTAAGGGAACCACCCATTAAATACAATTATATGGATGCAAGGCATATCTCTTGACATAGGAAGATTATGTTTCTCCCATCCGGCGAAAAGATGGCGCCTATATGCCTATATGCGCTCATGCCTACACCTCTAGTTGCCCGGCGTGGAGGATATCCTTCAGGTATATGGGCGTGAAGGATAGATTCCTCCTATCAAAGCATATATGGGGCTAAAGGTGCTTTTCCTATCAATGCATCTCTCAATGACCTCCTTTCTCTCGAGGTCGTCTACGCCCCGATGGACATGTAGACTTCTAATCTACCTTCCACTCAAACAAAGAAAAGCGGTCATGCCTACATTGACATTACACCACGCCCTAGAGAGCACCGTAAAGTGGTCTCATCATCGCCAATATTTCGCGCATGCAACCCATGCCTAGCATAGGGTGCATCGTGGGATTGCCTTAGCTACACATGCTTAAATGCAAACCCAAATCGACATGCACGAGGCGATTTCTTGGTTCTTTGATGTCGACGCCTTGACGGTGACCCTTGCTTTGCTCCATAAACTTCGAGTCTTGTTTCTTAAGATCGACTCAAGTACCCACGTGGCGTCTTCCAGCGGTAAGTGCTTCCACTTCACAAGGTATTGGAGGAATTTTGACCTTCTTGTCTTCTTATAAGATCTATTAAGAAGGACTTCGGAGCGATTTCAATATGCTCGTCGTCATTTCTAAAAACTCGTTTGTCTCCAATATTTCCTCGGGGTTTGGGGTGTGCCTCTTTAGCAAACTTTACGTGGAAAACCTTATGTATCTTAAGATGTCTTTGGCAAGTCCAACTTGTAGGATTGGTTACCTACTCTCTTCTCTATTACGAAGGGTCCAGCCCATCTTGGAGCAAGCTTCTTGCAATTGCCGATCGCGGAGCTTGGCCTGCTTGACTTTGATTTTCAACCATACTTTGTCTCCCACTTCAAATTCTCTTACAGTCCTATGCTTGTCGTGATGCTTTTACGCACGCTTCTTGCTGCAAGGAGATATCCTCTCACTTCCTCCACCAAGTCTTGCATTTCGAAAGCATCTGTTGGGAGACTTCCACCTTGGGCGGGGGTTGTGCCAATATCTGAGGGGTAAGACAACGATACCCGTAATTAATCATAAAAGGACTCATCTGCGATGACTCACCTTAGTCTTTATTGTAGGCAAACTCTACTAGGTAGATGAAATCATCCCACTTGGATTGCTTGTTCCATACATAGCTTCTTAACATATCTTCGATGATCTGTTTGTCCTCTCCGTCGACCATCGTTTGGGGATGATATGCCGTGCTCATCGAAAGCCTTAAATGCGGATGGTGGTGAATAGGTCACCGCCAAAAGGCACTCATAAACTTGAGTCTCTATCGAGATTATCTCCTTGGCATGCCATGGAGCCTAAAATCTCCTTGACAAATAGGTTGGTTGTGTCTAATGCCGTATCTGTTGTCTGCCGCGGCACAAAGTGTGCCATCTTTGACAACTTATCTACTACCACCATCAAGGCATCTTTGCCCCTTCTTTGTTCTTAGGAGTCTGTAATAAAATCCATACTTATCACCTCCCACTTTGCATTTGGCGCGGGCAATGGTTCCAAGGCCCCGGGATCCGGGCTGTTCCGCCTTTGTCTGGTGGCATATCGGCACTCTCTAATATATCTTGCTATTTCCTTCTTCATCTTAGGGGCCAATAATAGCGCTTCTAATCTTGAAATATGTCTTCATGAACCACCGCATGCCTGCTATGGGACTATTGTGTGTATCATTCAAAATAAGCTTTCTAACTTGCGAAGATTTTGGTACACACAATTTGTTTTATAATATAGCAAGTTCCCTTCCTTCTTATAGTGCTGAACATCTCCCTTTCCTTGTCGGTCCTGGCCTCTTTGGAAAGGCTGCCCAAACTTCCTTGAAGTCGAGGTCCGTCGGCAATGCTTCCTCAATCTTCTTGCCAAACTCACTTACAAGTGTTGATATGGCGTTACAATGAATTACGGTTGCCAAGGGCTTCACGGAAAGGCGTCCGCAACCACATTGAGCTTCCACGGCTTATAACTTATCTCAAAGTCATATTCTTCCAAGAATTCCATCCATCTCCTTTGCCTCAAATTAAGGAGCGGCTGCGTAAATATATATTGGAGGCTTTGATGATCTGTGTCTAACTGGAATTTTCTTCCCAATAAATAATGCCTCAAATTCTTAAAGCCCTTACTATAGCGGGGAGCTCGATCATGCGTTGGGTACTTGCTGCTTTCGGCGTCGTTCAACTTCTTGGAATCATAGGCTACCACTCTTTCCTCTGCATGAGGATTTGCGCTTTGTCGCTATCCCGCTAGCATCTGTTGCTACAAGCTTATCTTTGGTCGGATCTGGCAAGACCGATCTTGGCGCCCGTCGTCAAAGCTTCCTTTAAGCGTCTCAAATGCTTTCACGGGCCTTGTTTTGCCAATGGGCTGCCCAATCTTTATCTTCCCATTTTTGTGTGAGATCCAGATTAATGGCGGCTGCTACCTTGGCAAAATTCTTGACAAATCTTCTATAATAGCACCTGCTAGCCCTAGGAAGCTCGACTTCATGCGTATTCTTTGGTGCCGGCCAGCCCGATCGGCTTCTATCTTGGCGAGTGCGTGGAAATGCCTTCTGGCGTGATCACGTGCCCCAAGTACTCCACTCTTCCGGATTGCGGTGGCACTTGATAACCCAAAAAGAGTTGATGCCTTCTTAACTTTTCAAGCACCTTCCTCAAGTGTTGGGCGTGCTCCTCCCACAGACTTCTTTGTAAACCAAGATATCGTCGAAGAAGACTATGATGAAGGAATCTAGAAATTCGCGGAAGGCGTCGTTCATTAATCTCATGAATGATCTTTGGTGCATTAGACAATCAAAGGGCATAGCGTGAACTCATAGTGCCCATATCTTGTCTGTCAATTTGTCTTATGAATGTCTTCCTCCTTGATCCTAATCGGTGATATCGATCGAGATCTATTTTGGGAAGATCTTTGCTCCACGCAAGCCCGATCCATTAAGTCATCGACCTAGGCAAGGCATACTTATTTTTGATGGTGTGCTTATTTAGCGGCGGTAATCAATGCACATCCTAAGGCTCCCATCCTTCTTCTTCACAAAGAGAATAGGGGCTCGAGCGGGGAGACACTAGGTCTTATGAACCCTAAGTCTAGCAATTCTTGCCTTTGCTTCTTTAACTCTGTCAACTCCTCGGTTGACATCCTATAAGGTGCCTTGCTTGTAGGCCGTCCCGAGGTTCAAGTGCTATTTCACACTCGACTCCTCTATAGGGAAGAGCTGCTTAATCTCATCGAGGGAACAAGTGGTGAAATTCCTCGATCAACTTTGCTATTGGCACGGGAAGCTTGCTAGATTCTTTGATCTCTTTATTTCTCTCGGCTCGATCTTGGAGCTCAAGCAGGAGATAGGCCACCTGCTGCTTTCTTATGCACTTAAGCAATTTTTCGCTACTCATGCATTGCATGATTGGGGTTACTTCTTTACACTGTGATTTCGATGACTTTGCCCTCTCGGCGTTGTTAAAGGTCACCTTACGTTTCCCCAATCGATGATTGCTCTGCTGGTCCAAGATATTCCATTCCAATAATGAGATCATACTTGCCTATATTCATGACTTCCGCTCCCCAGCGCCAACATTAACACGGCAAGTCTACATTGAAGTTTATTCTCTTCCCATTTGTGTGCCTAATTGCTCCATTGGCTAACACCAGCGGCTGGGCTTGGACTTTCGCGGCTTTAACTTCAACATGCTTACCATCCTAGGGGATGCAAAATTATGGCTGCTTCGAGTCTATCAATACTATAAAGGATTTCTCTTGGGCTTTTCAGGTCGTTGAGATCACTTTATCTTGACTTTACGCATTCCACTGTATCAAATATTTTGCAAAGATGTGACACTCACCATGGATGTAATCCGTTAGCCGTCGTCGTCTGCGTCGATGGTGTCTCCCATCCGGCTCACGCCAATGCCGCATTCATAATCGGGGGGCAGTTGTTGGTCCTATGCCTGGCTGGGCTTATCTGAAACAATTTGCTTCTCTATACATTCTGCTTCTTTTCCTTGGGAATGGACTGCAGAATTGCCTCACCCGCTTAGGAGTAGTTAGACTTGGCTCCTTGCTCCTTGAAGCTTACTGTTTCTTTTCACCTTGCCACTACTTGTGTTGCCTTGCTTCCCATAATTTGAATTGTCTTTGCGTCTTGCTAGCTCTTTGGGCTTGCAGCCCTTGGGCTATAGCCCCCTGTGCTCTTCCCCTTATCCACGGAAATACTGCTGCCTTGAAGCTTTTTTGCTCTTGTGGACTGTTCCTTGCAAACTTATGGCCTTTATACGCCTCGACCACGGACTTCGGGTTTATTGCCCTTACAAACTTGCGGATCTCATCGTTCAAGCCTTCAATATAGCCTTCCATCGCATGCTTTTCACTCAACTTTGGCACATAAAGCCTTAGTCTCATGAATTCCTCCGTGTATTTCTGGACTGATTTTTGTTGCCTGTTGCGCCTATAAAGCTTTGCATCATGTTGCACTTATGTTCTCTTGGTACATAATGATGTTTGAAGCCTTGGCAAACTTCACGAATTTGCAAGCTATCCTGCTTTCGGCCCCATGTGCTTTGGCATACCCCTTCCACCAAATTAAAGCTGCACCCTTGGTTTTTTTTGTTGCTACCTGCCTTTATCTTTATCTTTCATGCCATAGGCGTTGCCATACTCACTCATCTCATCCAGCCATGCCTCTGCTTCCATTCGGATCTGTTTTCCGAAAGCTGCTCTAACTCGGCTTTCCACATTACTAAGGGCGGAGTCAACTTTCTTCCTGGTAGTCGATCTGATGATACATCCCCTGTCACGGTTTGGATCTGTCGGGGACCTCGTGCCTCTTCTTCTGCTCTTCGAGGCGCAGTGCGTATCGAGCTGGAGCTTGAGGATCGAGCTAGGAGATCTTCTCCTTGCTTCTCTTCCTTCGTTTACCTTTGATTCGGCCCGGTGGCGTTTCCGGCAAGGGCACATTACAGTCTGTCCTCCTCTGCTTCTTTGCCCACCTAGCAATGCCCTTATGTCGTGGATGTCAGATCTGATTTGGGATAGCTCCTCCTCCGGTGTTACCGCATCGAATTCTGGGCGCCAAATTCCAGATTTTGAAAGCGCCTTGGTGGGAATGCGTCCTTGTTCTCGCACTTTGTGTTCATCAAGGTTTCTAGGTACTCTAGCTGCATGCACATTAGAGTACATTCGATCATTAGTTCTTGTTTTGTGTGTTCACGTTGTTTTACTTGTTTTTATACAATTTGAGGGAACAATTATATACAAAAATAGATATATATTATATTCATATATAATAAGCTTTTACATGCAAATTAATAAACTTTTACTCTTCAAACTTCTTGAGGTAATCAATTTGGTCCTCCAAAATTTCTTCACTTGGGCGTACCTAATGATCTGTTAAGTTCGAGGATATTTGTTGGCGTTCCTCCTTAGATCTTGCCTCCATGTCTTGAATTCTCCTATCCGATGTATATCGCGGTGTCGCGCCTTAATCGCCTGCCGCCTATAAGGGATGGCGAAGTCGAAGATGGTCAATGCAATCGCTCTCTTGATCGAGGACAACATGGTCGATATTTGGAGGTAATCGTGCATGGTGTCCAAACCACCGAGGAGGCGATAAGCATAAAGACCCTTCTTCACCTCTTGGGCTAAATTAGCGGTGAATAACCGCTATTCTTAGATCCGCCCGAAAGACGGCCGGGTAGTATCGCGCCTTATCATGCCACCTGTTTCTTGGCCGAGGCGACGGGAAGTTGCCACGTGCCTTCATGAAGTCATCCTTTGGTATCTCTTCTAGCTCTCAAGTCTTGGTGCACCAGCCTCCTTAGGTTGATCTTGCCTCCATGCTTTGCCGGGATGGGTGTTGGCGAGCTCGGTAATAATGCTGATGTGGACTTGCCTTTGATGCCCATTTGTTCCTGAATTGCCATGAACTCCTCCTCCGAGGGCAATTCCGTTTCGGCCATCATCTGTCTGATGCCTGCGTAAGCCTCTATATCTGATGATGTCTCGCCGGTGAAGGTCTTGGCTTCTCTTATGCTGATAGGGAAGTCCTGGGCTTCTCGATCGATGAAGTCGTCGAGATCTGCCTGCTGTCGTAGAAGGTGTAAAATCTCATCCACCCTAAGGCCTCTGTCGCGACACTGTGGAAGATTCTTGATGTCGTGAAGGGTTAGATATGCCTCGCCTGCTATGAACACCGGTGTCAAGCTTGTAATGCCCTGCCCGAGTGGTGGGGCTCTTCTTGTTGCTCGCTTGATCCCTCTTGAGCTTTGGATCACATTACATTTCTTTGCCTCTCACGATTTCTAGATCCAAGTCTTACAGGTCTGATTCGTATTCATCCTCCTCCTCTTCTTCTTGCTCATTATCGAATTCGCATCCGTTCCTCCTGCTGCTGCGGCCATGGCTATGGGTTCAACTTCTAAAAATTTCGCGACTGAGGGTTCCCCTATCTGGGTTTGACCCGAAGAGATAGAAAGATGGCTACGCCTCTTGTATAGGAGAATACCTCCTCCTATTAATGAGAGATGGACATATAGTTGGGAAAGGCGGACTGCTTTATTCTCTAAGTACTTATCTACATTTGGGATATCTTGGGGCTGACTTGAGGCGGTGTTAGGTGCAAAATACCCTACACAAGGTGGGAGTTCTACGAGAAAGGGTCCTATCTTGGCATGGAACTCGACATGATGTTACGGTAGAAGGGAAGGCGTTGATGGTGGCCTCAATGTCAAGTTCCTTGGGGAAGACGAAGGCAGATTCGATGTCGGCTTGGCATGAGGTACGTGGCTGTACCATCGCTTGAATGAAGAAGTGGCCATAAGCACCGGGGATGGGGATGAATGATGGAGCGCCCTAAGGATCGAGAAATCGGCTTGGAGCGAAGGCGAGGTTGGAAGGTGCAAATGACACTTAGGTTCCCCTTTATAGGCAAAACCCTAATTTTGGGAAAATTTTAGGTTTACAATTCTCGACTTTTCGAGGTCTAGAGGTATGATTTATAAAACTAGCGAGCTTGGAAATGCTCCTAAGGGTCCCTAAGCAATGATTTTGGTTTGTCTAAGGACAACTTGGATCAATTCGGACGAGACCACTCACAGTCTTGAGGGTGGGATCGGTTTGCAAACCGAACTGGTTGGGGCGACTCTGTGAGGGGTGGGCTTGCATTTAGGTCACTAATGATGCTAAACTAGAGAACTAAAGACATAATCCTGGATATCTCATCGAGATAGATAGGATTGAGCCTTTACTCGCCTTATTTGGGCAAGTTGTGGTGGAGTTTGGGGTCCGACCACTCACCACCGGTCTTGCCGGGGTGGAATCGGTTTGCGAAGCCGAATGGTCTTTGGGCGCACTCTGTGGGGTGGAGCTCCATTTGACTTCGGCGTTGGCCAATTTGGACAGATTAGGGGTCAATTCCTACTAACTAGGATGAGTTAGGTCGAATATAGTATAGCTACTTTACGCATTTAGGCAAGATTTGGCACCAAACCATGCTCAACCACTCACACAGTGCCCGGGGTGGGATCGGTTTGCAAACCGAATGGGTCGGGGCGCACTCTGTGAGGGGTGGGATCAAAATGTCTGGTTTGTTCGAATTTTTTGCTATTTCTAATTGTAGAATTGGCAATACACCCTATTTAAACTCGATTCGACTTATTTATTTATCAAAATTATAGACTTATACCAAAGAAAATGTCATTTACAATAGTTCAGGGGGCCCTCCTTCTTAATAAAAGAAGCTAGTCTAATATCCTTGGGCATGCAAGTCACTCTCTTAGCGTGTTGAGCACACATAGCGAGTCTTCGGTAGTGCACGATGTCTTTGCTCCGGCGCCTCTAGGCAGGTCGCGAGCAACATGTCGTCCGTGACCCGTTTGGATGGGTGAACTCACCGCAAAAAATCTCCCTCGTTAAGCGTGCAAAGGGGCTCTGGGAATGAGGAAGCCATAGCTCTTTGGAAGTGCTTGATTTCTTGGGCGCCCTCGCTTGAATTTGGAGTCATGGGTCTTTTCATCGGCTTCTTGGAGGGTTTATTTTCGGTGGCCTCTTCAGCGTGTTCTTCTTCGTTGGCGACCTCCTCAATGGTCTTCACTCTGTGTTCTTTCCGTAGTATTTGGGTATTCTTCATACATTTTCATATGCGATTATACTCCTTAAGCTCCTTTCGATGCGCAAGTCCCGCCGCCCTTATAGGACTCCCTCTGCGGCCTTGGTTTCTTAGTCTTCATTTGGGGTGCCCGACGGCCATTTAGGATAGGGCGGTGCATTGGCCCGCGAGGGTCTTCTTCCTCGGTATTGGGTTTGAAGGGCCCGAAGTTTCTCTGGTTCGTGTCCTCCGCTCCCTCCTCGGGTTAGTCCGGACGAGGATGGGGGCTTCTCGGGATCCGGCTCTGTATGGAGTTCTACTTGCGTGGCCGGTGTCCTCTTCTTCTTCGGCTTCTCCTTGCGGCACTTCCGGGTCCTTACCCTTCTCTGCTCTCACCCTCCGCTCCTCTTTGCGCTTCCTCCTCTCTTCCCTCTTGTTTCCTTCTCCTCCCTCCTCTTTCTTGCTCTTCTTTTCCCTCCGGCGCTCGCCTTGGTTTCCTCGGCTCGCCTTCTTCTCTTTCCCTCTTCTTCTTCTTGGTTCTGTTGTGGTTCGCCGTTATCCCGAAGATCTCCTCGTGGCTCCCTCCGAAACTCCGCCCGCCCGGCGTCGCCTCCCGATCAAGGTTCTCCGATACGTTCCTGCTCTTCGGGGTTAGGGTTAGGTGGTTCAGCCGGTGCCTCCCTCTTCCCGATGTGCACTTGCCTCCGTCGGCCTTACGCCGGACGGCTCGCTCTTAAGCTCACATAGCCGGGTGGCATAACCTTTGCGGGGCGATCTGTTTCGTCCGTGCCATGCTTTTGTTTGTCGGGTTTTGAGCTTTGGCGCTGAAGATCGTCTTCTTGGTATTTGTTCTCGGGAAAGGTGGGGGTAAAATGGGAACCCTAATTTTGTATTTATAGGGAGGTGGAATTTAGGGTTGGGACCTGCAATTCATATGGGGAAAAAAACAACTAGGGCATTAGCGAAGGTACGAGGCATTCATTTGGGCTCACCATACTCCAAAACACCCACCACTCACCACAGTCGCCTGGGCCAGATCGGATTACCAACCGAATGGTCTTGGGCGACGACTCTGAGGGGTCGTACTGATTCCGCGGCTATTTTACAATTCTGAGGGAGTTTCTTAGTGTTATAATATACAAACCTATCGAACTAAGGAATAAGCCAAACTACACCATTATCTTAATTAATTGGGACACCTAACTAGGTCAACGGAGGTCAACCACTCACACAGTGCGCCTGGGCGGAATCGGTTTGCGAACCGAATGGTGCTGGGCGCACTCTGTGAGGGGTGGCCTATTTTTTGGCAATTTAGGTTGGGAAAGGTGCTACACTTCACTAGCAATCTATCATGGAGCTAAAATCTACCCAAAATTGGAAATTTTCCCAATTGTCGAAGCTCTTGCTTGGGTGGCTATACCCCAAGACTCGAATCTCTTGTTAGTCCTAAAGGGAAAATGGCGATTGCTTTCGATCTTGGATGCCAAGATCATGCTCGATACCACGTGGCGTCCCCTACTCCTTATCGATGCCCCGATCGCATCTCGGAGGAGCATTCCCCTCGGCAAATGCCGGCGGGGGCCATCCACGACTCCACTCCCATGGGGCAAGAGCCCGACAGGGAAGAGTGGATGTGTCATTCATCCGTCTTCCATCGGATGGACCTATCGCTGAAGGCGTAACAAACAAGCGTGAGCACAACTAATAATATACAACATAATCACCATAACAATAGCAACATCACGAGTAGGCCAATACCTTCATAACAACAATAATACAAAGGGAAGGTCCTACCGGTGCTCGACTCAGGGGATGGCCCGGCGGCTAGGCCTCGAGTTTGTTGGGGCATGAATTCATGGCAATGGATTTGGGCGGCATAGAACATGGCTTAGGGTAGTCCACTCCATCCGCCCCTCCGCACACTTTGCGAGTAGGCTGAAAAGTGTTGGGACTTCCGTAACTGCGGGTGAATAGCCGGAGGGGCTACTCTTTGGCGGGTTGCATCTCCCCAACCCCGATGAGGCGGGAAGAGCTGCCTCTCCTCAGGTATCCATGCTCATCCGCGGTGGCTAGGGGGCCTTTGCCCTTATTCGACTTGAACTCACGGAAGGTTATATCCACCACCCCACGAAGTGTCGAGCTCATGCCTTGCCCACACGCCGGTGGCAAGCCATTAAGCCCTAGCCCGCCAAAGACCCCGATAGGCTTTACTACCGGAGGGGTCGGTCGCGATGAGACAAGTTCCTCCTTATCAACGGCCTTGCCCCTTCACCTGACCGGGTGGGCTCCATGTACCTGCGGGCCGCATTTACGTGGGAACTAAGGTGCTATGCTAGGAGCATCTTCTACACAGCCTTTAGGTCTCTACCCCCCTTCCCACAACAAGGAGATCATAGAGTGGAATACATGCAATATCACAGAACAGAGATAGAGAATCATATCAATCTATCTACTTAACATCCAATGTTAGGTTCATTCGTTAGAGTCTCAGATCTAGGGATCTACAAGGCTTCCAGAGATGATCTAACATACTAACCCGGCATATTGCCATGCCTAAAGACGGTTTTGCACTGTGAACAACTAGATACCGCTCCTTGGCTTGCTCCTCATCCTTGGAAGGCGTCTATGCTCCCCGATCTTGCCAAGGCGGTGCTACTCACCGACTTTGTTGTGCAAATCCGACTTTTCGGAGCCTGGCAATGCGATTTCGAGCCTTACCTTGGCCGAATTGGCCCAGGAAAGCCCTAATTGCGAATGAGGAAAGGAAGCTCTAGAAAACCCTAATTGGCAAAGTGAAAGGAGAGCTAGGGTCAGCTCCATCGGTACTGCTTACACCAACCTGGGGGTTAGTCCTAAAAACTAAGTGGGGGTTTTGGGCACTTAAGGAACAATTGATTCACAGATACAACTCATACCATGACAACCATTAATGCTAATCCAATAGTCCCACTGCACCCAGCCAACCAGGTTAGTATATATATACCATACGTAGCACTTTCATATCTAGTGCTTAAACAATTCCATTTGCATACGGTGCCTACTTCATGTGTGTACACCCTTCCATGCTGCGTACAACACTGGAGGACCACTTCTGCCATGTAGCGCGACAAAGAATCCAAGTCAGGGTAACAATGCCCGATGTCACGCACAAATACAACTGCAAGCCAAAGCCACCACAAATGGACTCTGACTTCGGAGATTATGCACATGCAATATTTTATAATCCTCATGTTTCAGTACCATTATGATTGCAATCTATGCAATATCCAAATATGACCATAATGATGATATCAGCAGTTCAGATACAATTTCCATGAACTTCTCTAACATATATACCACTTCTGAAATGCCAATTCCATATAAATCATACCATGCACCTAACATTTGACATTACAACACTACATCAAATATCTACAAGGGTTTTTTTTTTTGCAATTTTATACGCTTTTTGGCATGGCATGGGCGTATTGCACGACGCATACTAATCAGTATATCTAGAGTGCACACTGGATTCTCATGTTTGAATGGCATTTTACCTATAGTTTTGCAATGGTTTTTGCATTGAATCGGGTCCCATAACCCGATTGGGTTTCCGCGGACGATAAAATCTTTATCTTATCTTATCTTATCTTATTGAATATTTTTCCCTTATAAAAAAAAATGCAAAGAATGCATGCAAGGATCGAGGACCTTGATTTTAGGGTTTGTGGACTGCGTTTGTGGGTTTATTCTAGGGTTCCAGGATGGGTGCAGACTGAACGTGGTAAGACTCACCATTTTTTTACAGGGAGTCTATGGAGCAGCTGGATAGGCAGGTCGCAAGAGGTCGATTCCGAGCGGCGGCCACAGGCTAGCGGCAAATAGGCTGTTTTAGTGTCTCCATCTCCATCGTCTTTTATCCGACTGGAGCTCTGTGGGTTTCTTGCAAACGTTTGAGCTAAGTTTTTCCGCATTCTGTGTAGCTTGATCTGTTGCATTGCTGCAAGAGTTCGTTGTAAGCTTCTCTTTAAAATTCGAGGCAGATTTGCAGTTTTCAGATGCCTGGGTTTTAGGTTTAGATCTTCAAAGACTTCTTCATCATTGTTTTTATATAGAACAGTTTGAAGTGGGTCTTCTAAATCTGCAGCATGCTTTTCCTTTAGTGGAGCAAAGATGGGGTCTTCAAGACGTTGCTTGCTTCTTCGTCCCTGCAGTATCCGCCAAAATCTCCATCAAAATCTGGGGAAAGCTTTTATTTGTTCTGCCTGAGAATCCATGGGTATACGAATTCTTCCTTGCCTTGTTCCTTCACCAACTCCAGAAACTATAGTTGAATTTGCTGTACTTTAGCCAATATTTATGCTCTTAAGTAGGTAAATCTTTATGCCTTTTATAAGTAAGTAAATCTTTATCTAATACTGAAGGTTATAATATCTTAGGCGCTTTCTTGGAGAAGTGGAAGATCTTTCCCTTGTCAATCCTCAAACCAGCTATGCATGCTTTCCAATTAAAGGTGGAGATGGGATTTTAAGCATTCTCTTGGAGGGTCGCATGTCTCCATTTTATGATCCAACTCGAGCTGTACTTGGAGGGTCGCAGCTGCAGGTGGGCTTCTGTGCTTTGTAGCAGGAACAACTTCTATTGTAGTTTGCAATCCAGTTCTGAAAAGAAGTCGACTCTTTCCCCAAAACCTTTGTGGCCAGAAGAGAATCCTCACAGTAGGCATGTCCATCGATAATGCCACGAATTCCTACAAGGTACTAGCTCTTCTTTGGCAGAGATACCAAAAGTTTTGCACCGAAATGTATGATTCTTCAACCGGTAGTTGGACAATGGAATCCAGAGAATTGGATAATGTTTATACGCGTGATCCAAGTGGGAAATTTTTTTGTTACGATGGCACATTCTATTGGTTGATCCGGGAGTATAATGGTAATTATGTGGTAAGATACCACGATAAAAGGAGGAAGAGAAAGTGGCCAAAGTTTCTTAATCAACAGGGGATCCTTGGGGTGCCCAGTCTCTTCATGAATCTCTTGCTTCCTCGACTTCCATCAGGGAAGATTGCATTGCACGCTGAAGGAGAGGTATTTGATGGTTATCCTTTACAGGTAGAGCGCCGAAAGTTAAGTGACTTTGGCGGCCGCTTGTACCACATTAATGCTCAGATTATAGGTCAAACCATCCGGGTTGTTTGCAATGGAAATAATTTGTTTGTCTTCATGTTATTGTGCTTTTTTTAGTAATTAATATTTAGGCCCATAAAGTTTACCTATGTTTGCCTTAGTTAGGGCCCGAAGGGCCCAAAATCTTTTTTAATATAACAATCAACACACAACTACCATTAACATTATTAACACAAACCATTGCATTTAACACATTTAAATTAAAATCCCCCTTAAACCCCCTTTGGTTTGGGTGCATATTCACATGGAGGGTTACGTAGGGCAGCGAGAGCCCCAAAAATATATTTACAATAAATGTACAAAATTAACACCATTAAGTACATTCTCTCAAACTTTATAGTATTTTGCAAATCTTAATATATAGTATACAAAAACTTGTACGTGCATACCCCACAAACGAGGATCGCTATGTACGGTCTAGATCTTGGAATAAAGGGCAAATATGCCCATTCGACAGCTCTCGTTGCCCGGAGTAACCCCCCGTGTGAATATGCACCCAAACCAAAAGGGATTTAAGGGGGATTTTAATTTAAATGTGTTAAATGCAATGGTTTGTGTTAATAATATTAATGGTAGTTGTGTGTTGATTGTTATATTAAAAAAAATAATAATGGCACATATGGCACATAACAATTATAACATCCATGACTATGAACATTTTTACTATTTACCATTAGTGTAACCAGGCAATTTCCATGTAATACAATCGATTCATGGGTTTTTCCTATGGCAATTCTAATACTCAATTATAGGATACTTCTCGTACCATTTTCGAATACTATGTCGTATCTCGGCATACCTATGTTCTCGGATTGCTCCTGAGAAAAAACGTTTGATTTTTGAGGAATATTTGGGTATCTTATCTTATGCATAAACAGGTGGCTACACTCAGTGGATTATCTTTGTCTGCTGAGATTTTATTCCTCTCTCTGCAATTATGTCTGTACTTCTGGAATACTAAATAAGAGTTTGTCGTCCCTCAAAAAAAGAAAAAAAAAATATTCTTTGCCTCTTCCGACCCCTTTCTCTCAATAGAGAAAGGTCCCAACTTCAAATATTACATTATTAATATTGTTAGGTATAGAAATGCATATTTTCCATTAATGATCCCTTTACTTACTAATGTTCATTTTTAATCATAACTTATTAAGCACCATCATAGTTTCATGTTTAAGTTGTAATTATTCGATTTAACGCTCAGATTTGCATCTCCGATTTACCAGCATCCCATTATACTAGTAGCCATCCGCCTTCCATAATTGCATAGAAATAATTCCTCTAAGGACAACCTTAATGTTCCATAGCTCATAGTTTTTAATGGGTGAAATTTTTATGCATGTTATCCTTCTTATGTAAAGCAGTTTGCGATTTTTGTTCGCGTTCCTGAGCCGCAATTTAGAGAAGTTTGCAATCAACACGTGTCGTTTTACTTAAATCAGATAATATCAGCGATCTTTCAATCAATCAGAGTCAATCAGATAATTCACACGTCCTACCACGAGTTAGAAAATCTACCACGAGTTAGAACCTGAAAACAACACCTGTCATTGCATTCAAAATTCAATCAGTGATTCTAAGATTGAATTCTAAGAATTTGCGCTTCAAGGTGCGATTTCTTTGGCCTTGAATCGGACCCTACGGATGATTGAATCTCCCTACCGCCGGATGTATAGACTTATTGGAACTGCCCGGCTTCTTTGGATAACTACTCTATTCGATTTGCAAATCTAGCCAATTAATGTTTTGGATGCCTATTCTAGATTGACCGTTCGTTCTTCATGTGGTTGGCATGTGGCCCCAAGCGTGGTCTTTGTAGCAACGCTGCAAATCTCGAAATCCAAACATCTGTTCGGGCCACGGTCCTGTATAAATAGCATGAATTAGCAGCTCTAGATGTCGCTAATCGCTCCTAGCAAGCGGCGAAAGTTGAAAAGGTATGTTTGCTCAATCTTTATTCTGCGTCCGTTTGTATTTGGAGGAATTGGAACTTTTTGATCATTTGTCAATTCATGGCTAAATACCGATAGCAATCGGCCCCAATACTTTGGGATACTAGCAAAATCACAGCTCTACTTCTACAAGGAATTCCCAAGATGCAATCCCCCTTTCATTTAGTAGCAATTCTGGCCAAATCCGACTCACCCAGATGCTTGAGTTTCCACAGGCGGAATTTCCCTTCTCTGTTTTTTCATCTCCAATTCCGATCTACTCTAGCGTCTAGGATTTCCATAGATCTCCATAAACTGGCCAATTTAACCTGTCAAAGACTAATTTGCGAGATCTAGCCCTCAATTAATGTCTGCAGCAATGTTGGGGTGTCGAATTAATGCTATCTAAGAGCAACCCAGAGGAATTTGGCCTCTTCCCGGGCTTGATCAATGCAAATTTATCACTTTCGGCCTGCTATGGGGTCGATTTGCCATGCTCTGGATTGTTCGGTTTTGGCAGATAAATCGGGCAATAAGTCTGGCTTTTTGCACGACCGCTTTTCGTTCATTCTGCCCAATGCTGACCCAATAGATAGACTTGGTGCATATACGCTCCTACAAGCCCTGAAGCTTTTGATACTACCTTGACAAAAAATGGGTGTATGAGAAGTGATTTGTCTGGAGCTATCAGAATCATCAATTTGTAAAACCTCAATAAAGGACTTCAGAGTACATTAATGCCATAATATTTTCAATTGTTGCCTTCAAACTCATAAAATAATTGCTCATAAGTTTTACCAGCTGCAGACCACAACTCATAAGTAATAAAATAACTGCACATATGCACATAAGCTTACCAGCTGCAGAACAAAGCTCATAAGTAGGAACCGTAAGACGCCAGTTATTATCCCCACAAAGAGTGGAGACATATTTTTGTCTTTCAATGGCTTTTCGTTGTCTGCTTGTGGATCTTTCGCCCCCGTGACTAGGCTTTTTTCCCTTTTTTATACAAACTTTGTCACACAATTTAAGCTTAGGGAATTACTTTAACTGCCTAATTTATCTTTTCCTTCAGCCATGGTTGCTTCCCCTCCATATTGGCAAAAATCCAAAAGAAACCATGGCTTCCCCTCCATATTGGCAAAAATCCAACAGAAAATACCTCAAGACCTGCTCACATTTTAATGGCCAGGGAAGCTTTCCAGCCAAGTGGGTATAACATATGACAACTTTTTTTTTTATGCCTTATGGAGCATTCACATGAATGGTTTTTTTTGAAGCAGCAGGAGCTCATCACAGCTACTAGACATTCCGACTATACTCGTTTTGTAGCTCTAGTGGAGATAATGCTTTCCCCTACGTCACTTGAATCTAGACCGTTGTTTGCTAGACTCGCTTTTGCTTTGTAAAATTTATCACATTACCCAAATGTCAGATGTACATGGGCTTCTTATTTGAATGTTTGACACCCTAAATGACAAAACTATCAAACAGAGGGTCCAAGAACTTAAAACGGCTCTCTAACAACCTTAGAGGACCCCATAAATAGCTCACATATTTAACTCTCGCGTACTAATTTCCCAACTCTACAATGCCTTACTTTTCAGTGCCCTGAATACTTTCCGATAATTAATGAAGAAATTCATTGAGAACCAAATATCTATTTTCTAAGCCTTTTCAAAAGGTCATCTGAGAATAACAAATACTTGATATGCAATAATAATGATTTGGAAAAGGTTCTTCCCCCAACATTCCCTCTCGATACATACTATACTACTCGACATTTCGGCAATATTTTTGCTGCTTTATACATATGGTTTGTAGTCGTGTTAAGACCATCTCTACCATTTAGTTATGAATTCCCTTCCCTTACTCTTGGCATTATGCTCTGTACATTAAGCAAAAAAAAATTCATGTTAGCGACCATTGGCACATTTGAATGCTTAATGACCTAGTCTTGTGTTATATATAATTGTTAGGGATTATTGGCCATTCAAACATATACCATACACGAATATAAAAATATACATGAGCATCTGATGTAGTGAGCATTGACATGTTTATGTTGTGTTTTGTTTTTAAGGAAATGAAACCTAGCAGGAAGGATAGAAACATTATAAGAAAGTCAAAACAGGTCAGATACTTACCTTCTCATGTTATATTATTTTAATTAGGTCTCAAAGTGTAAACACCTCAAGATATAAAAATAATAATAATTATAATGGATGATAATGATAGAGCGGCAGTCGATAGATATAGAGAGAGGCATCGTCACAGAGTTAGAGAATATTACGCAAACTTGGCAGACGAGGATAGAGAGAGGATATGAGAGAGAGCTAGAGAGCGTGCAAGACAACGTCGTGCTAGAATAGTAGGAGAGGGAACACAAAGAGATGATGGGCGGTACGCAAATTTGTCGGAGGAAGATAAGGAAAGGATACGATATAGGAGAAGAGAACGCTATGCCAATTTATCTACTGATGATAGGGAGATTGTACGACAAAGGGAAAGAGAACGCTACATAAACTTATCCGAACAAAATCGACTTAGAATGCGAGAAAGAGCTAGACAACGCTCGGGCCAATTCCATTCCACACCTGCAGTAAACCGAGATCCAACATTTGCACATGTAGATCCGGCAAGTGCGTCATCTAGTCAAGCACATGTGCTTGAAGAGAATAGCACGCAAGGAACAGAGCTACCAATTTTAAGTCATTGGCAAACTCAGGCACGACAAATGAATTTAGCGATGCGTCGAAATTATACAATGTGTACATGGAACAAACGATGTTCATACTGTCAAATACCATTGCTCAATGTCGAGCATGATGGATTCTGTTGCAATAAGGGGAGATGGTTATTACCACCTTTACCCGCCTTGCCTGTTGCACTATACACCCTTTATAATATGCAGGAGTTTGCAGAGCTCTCACGAAAAGTGAATAAACTATTTTGCTTTAGTGTTCTCGGAGTGACTGGTGGATTCGTGAATTTAGATTTTCCTTCCTCGGTAACTATTACTGGACGAACTTATCATAGACTACGTCCCACCACAGAGTCGGGACATCCTATACACTGGTATATATACGATGAATCGCAGCGTTATGTAGAGGCAAATATTCGAAGATTGCCGTTTCAATGGATCGCAACCATTGGATCAATTCTTAATGAAATTAACCCATTTATTGGAAATCTTCGAACAATGGGAAGTTTGCATATGCCTTCGGCCTATATAACAATTCAGGGACTGGTTGCGGGTGATGAAATCGCGGCAATTGCAGATGTTAGTAATACAGCTGATATTGGATCTCCAGTTGCGGGCTTTTGGGTTCGAAGTGAGGGGGAACCAACTTTTATAAATATTCTTGATCCCATGTATGAACCTTTGCAATATCCATTATTTTTTCCACATGGTACTCCAGGATGGGGTCCCAATAATGTTCACGGCCTTACGCAATTACAATGGTACAGGACTAGACTATTACATGAGGATAGGTTCTTACAACTAGGTCGTTTATGTGGAGAATATTTAGTTGATATGTATTCAAGGATCGAAGACGATTAAATTATTTCAAGACGGCTACATTTCAGAATAGAAGAACTCAATATGATGAAGATTATTCGGAACAAGAAAACAATGATCAAAATGATATTATATTGCCTGCATCATTTTTGGATTCCCAAAGATAGTGTTCTGCACAGGTTGCTGATGCACTGGCGCTCTCTAGATCAAAGGGTCGTCCTACTTTCTTCATCACGATGACAACAAATACGGATTGGCCAGAGATAAGGGCTGCCCTTAAACCAGGACAAAATGCATCTGATATACCTATGACTATTGTTCGTTGTTTTCATGGAAGATTGCAACGATTGAAGGAGTTATTACATAGATTCTTTCGACATGTATCATATCTGATAACAGTTATAGAGTTTCAAAAACGTGGTCTACCGCACTCGCACCTTGTGCTAAGAACTGAGCCAGATATACCAACCAATAGAGTGCATTGATGAAATAATATCAGCTGAGCTGCCGAGCGATCCGATTCTTCGTGGTCAAGTCCAAAAGTTCATGGTGCATAGACATTCTGATAGATGTTCTCCGCGTAATTCTCCTTGCTGCTACAAGTATCCGAAATCGATCAATCCTACGACATATCTTGACTCAAAGGTATACGTGCAATATAGAAGACGGAGTGTGGATGACATGTGGATTGTTCCATATAACGCATTCTTACTTCATGAACTCGATTGCCATATTATGGTTGACGTCGCATCTACTGTACATGTTTTTTCTTATCTATATGGTTATATATACAAGAGTTTTGATACTGCAAAATTTCAAATAACTCAAGAGAGACATACAACTGTAGGGTCGTCGTTGATTTCTAACCAAGAAGGAGTTAGTATTCCACAAGATACACAGGTGACTAGCGAACAACGTATAGAGAATGTTGCACAGCGTGAATCTGAGGATACTTCCCGTGAACATGCTCCGAGATCATGCCATAGGAATGAAATACAGGACTATTTAAAGGCACGTTACCTATCAGCCATGGAAGCATCTTGGCGAATTATGTCGTATGATATAACAAACAAATCTCCTGCTGTTAAATGCTTGCCTCTGCACTTGCCACGGTTAAATACGAAATCATTGTTGGATCGATACTTCTTACGACCTTTAGATTCAGTGTTTGATGCATGTACATACATTCAATATTATGAACAATATACATTAACACCACGTAATGGTAGATTATTGCTAGAACCTGGAACTTACGTGGAGCAAGAGCGAGAAGAGTTCACACAGAATGTCGTTAAGAAGAGGTTGAAGCAACAGTTGGTGTGTAGGATACGTTTACTGCTGCCTAAAGTTGGTGAGGCATTTTATTTAAGACAAATACTATTACACCGCTCTGCAAGGACATGGGATGAATTAAAGATTGTAGATAACCAGCATTATGAAACGTACCAACAGGCTGCAGAAGCAGAAGGTTTGCTTGCAGCACACAATGAGGCGGTGCTAGTTATGGAGGAGGCAGTTTCTCTGTCACTTAGTCCTATGCAACTTCGTTTCCTTTTTGCAATGTTGTTACTTGACCAAGGACCAGCAATTGATTTATGGACCAAGTTTCAAGTACCTATGAGTCTTGATTTGATGGATGAATGCCCAAATGATAATATAACTGCTTTCAATGAATTTTTGCATTTAATTAACAATATTTTGATACAACATGGCACTAGCATCACGACATTTGGTCTTCAATTGCATCGACACATTGCAAGAGATGTAATACGTGAAATGGCAAAATTTTCTGATTACACATTATATTTAAGTGCCGCAATGCAAATGTCGAGTACTATGACAGATAATCAGCTAGATATATATAGGTTCTTAAGACAATGGCTAGAGTTTCCACAAACTAATGAAGCCATTTTCATTGATGGAAAAGCTGGTACAGGAAAGACATATCTCTTAAACTGCTTATGTTTGCTATTACGTGGCAACAAAAACATAGTTCTTCCATGTGCTACGACAACACTTTCAGCACTATTGTATCCAGGAGGACGAACAGCACACTCCCTATTTCAGATTCCTGTGATTGAAAACAATGTTGGGATTCACTCAATGTTGGAGCAAGATTCGGGAGCAGCACAACTGCTCATCGAGGCAAAAGTTATTATTTGGGATGAGTTTCCAATGGCTAATAAAGCTGTCATAGAAAGTGCAAATTTTGCACTACAACGATTGTGTGGAAACAATCTTCCTTTTGGGGGAAAACATTTCATAGCCTGTGGGGACTTTAGACAAGTTGCACCCGTTGTCAAGGGAGGAGGGAGAATTGCAGCATTTGATGCATCTATAAAGTCATCATCATTGTGGAGGATTTTCCAAGTGTTGAGGTTGAACCAACCAGTACGCAATGCAGGAGATCCAGAACTCATGCAGTTTGTCGACAATATTGGAGAAAATTGGGAACAAACCACGGTGCCGCTTGATATTTTTAACATAACTACTAACATTAGAGATGCATCTGAGTTTCTTTATCCATCTAAGATTCTGCCATACCCAAGTATATGTGAGAAACGAAATTTTATATCGCCAATCAATAAACTCGTTGACAATTTCAGTGATGGTATATTGAAAAAAGTTCCTAATCCTGATAGACCATATTACAGTCATGATCATATCACTGAGCAAGATGAGCTAATACATGATCATCCATATGCGACCTCGGATTTTTTGAATAACTTTACGCACTCTGGATTCCCTAAGCACGAATTGAGGCTTAAAGTAGGGGCAATATGCCACATAATGAAAAGACTAGACATGGAAAAGGGTTTAGTGAAGAATGCAAGGGTTGTAATTGAATCAATGCATGAGAAGTTCGTGATGGTGAAAGTGTTGGGTGACACTCAACCAGAAGGGAACATATACCCGATTTCTAGAGCAGATTTCTTCTATAAACCAGAAAACCGTCCATGGACTATTCACAGACGCCAGTTACCTCTTCGGCTATCGTATTCGAGTACATTTAATAGCTGTCAGGGTCTTACCTTAGATCGTATCGTCATTGATCTTCGTACAAATGTATTTGCACATGGTCAATTGTACACGGCCTTCACTCGTGTCCGAAATAGGGAAGATGTGTTAATACTTCTATCCCCAGAAAACACGGCCAAATCTACTGTGAACATTGTGTATAAGGAACTTCTCTTATGAGCAGGTATGTTCTTCTCTTTTTGTTGATAACAATTTACTACACTGAGATTTATATTGTCTACATTACCCAAAAGTGGAAAATGATATATGAACCCACCAAATATCATTAAGGTACGTTCACTACATCATTTTGATTTATAAACCGTGACAAAAACATAGTCAACTTCATTTACATATCAATCGTCTATATTTAACATGTGTTATGTCTGCTCGTGTCAAAAGGAGTGAAGAAAAAAGAAAAATCTCATAGTATATACAATAGATATTGTGCTGCCTAATTATTGCATGATTCCTCTTACTCAAATTTCTTAGAAAAAAGCAAAAGAATCCCTATCGCATTATACCTTTAACTTAGTGGTTAGACTATTGGTTAGGGGTAGGCACCCCCCCCGGCAATCGTCCTATCTCTAAAGAATACAACACCAAATGTTGCCAACATCGTCTAGAAAAAGCTCCTCTGCTTAGAAGGTACGCTTTCTCCATCTTCTATTCTCTAGACATGTCTATGCCCTTCATTTTATTTTTTGACAAAGAGCATGCCCACGGCCATTATAAATGAAGAGTTGGAGTTCAAACAAAGTAAGTCTCTATGGTAATGTGCATCTATCAATCCCCCCTCCCCTCAAAAAAAAAAAAAAAAAAAACTCTCTCTCTTCCCTGCCCGTATGATAGATGGTTTGCTATTCAATTACCATAAGATTTCCCTCATCCATTTTTTGAAAAATTGAAAGAAAAAAATAAATGAAAATGAAATGGTGTCCATCGCGTTGATGGCCTAGTGGTCAAGCCATTGGTTATGGGCAGCCCCCATCCAGGCTCAAAACCCACTGACAATCATCGGGTGGTTAAGATAGAGAAAAAAAAAGGGAGAGAGACACATAAAGAAAGAAGGGAATGAACTTCGAATAAGATATCCATCGCGGTGACAGTTTAGTGGTCAAGTCATTGGTTATGGGCGCCCCCCATCCAGACCCAAAACCCACTGATTGTCATCGGATGATATAAAAAATACGAGAGACGAAAAAGATGTCTATCGCGGTGACAGTCTAGTGGTCAAGCCATTGGTTATGGGCGACCCCCACCCAGGCCCAAAACCCACTGACTGTCATCGGATGACCAAAGAAAAAGAACAAAAAATAAGGAGGAATATAAATCCATCGCAGTTTAATAGTGGAAATCATATGGTCGTCGATTATAGTACCCATCTATCCTACGGGCACAAAAATACATGGCAATATTGCAGGTTCAACTCCTGCATATTTTCAAGCTACGTTCTCAAATCGTTACCTGATCTAAGCATTTGTAGCATATAAGTGAAGATAAGAGGATTGAGACAGGTGCAGGTGGTTTCTTTGGGCCTTTTATGCACAGGACACCATTATAAGAAGTTAATCAGACAAGGTACGCATTTAAAAAACGACCTAAACAACCTGGATAGAAGGCTGTCAGCAGGGGCTTTTAATCAGCAAATTGGGCCATCGGGCCTTACTTGCGACTCCTGGCTTCACATCCGACCTGATCTGATGATGATTTTTCTGTGGCAGTGTCGATTTCAAGCTCCAACTCCGACACTATGCTCAAATCCAAGTTTTACTTGGCTCTCTAGCATTCAAGCTGGCCCTTCTGGACCAATTTTGGCCCTTCAGAAGGTCGCTCTGACTGTTGGGTCCGCTTCTGATCATGCCATCATTCCTTTTTAGCATGGTTTTCAAATTATTCCAGCCCGATTCTGTCAAGCTCACACCTTTCTAGCCAATTCTTATAAACATCCCTTTTAACAACTTGTTAATTCTTAAATTTTTCCCTGGTGGTTCATCGGAATAATCCAGCCTTATTTAATAGTCAAACTAAACCCCTAACCTTCAGCTTTCAATTATGTTATGATGCAGATTCTCCAACCCAATTATTACTTACAAGTCACATTCAATTAGCTTTATAATTACTTTTTTGGCCTAGATCAAATTTAAACATCCTAACATCCTTGGTGTAAGCGCAAACCACCGAGCTAGTTAAGCTTTCTTTTGCAATTGTCCACTTATTCTCCAAGTCTCTTCATAGAGAACTCCTTCTCAGAAGATATGCTCCCAAATAAAAGCTTCAAATCCTCTACAATTCAGTATTTATAGACCTCCTCCCAAATAAAAGCTTCAAATCCTCTACAATTTAGTATTTATAGACCTCCTGTATAAACATCATATCCCACGTATGTATTTTTCCAACTCAAGTATTAGTTTAATGGTCTCTCATAATCATAACTAAATTGTATTAAAATGCTTACATCACTTGTCTGCTAACACTCTAGGCTCGTTACATTTTCTGGCTTGAACTTATGTTACAGCATTTGACTAAAGAGCTGAATCACTTCTTTACCATGGCCATGCTGAGCATATCATGAAATAATTGCATTTCAAACATATAAAATTTTCTGCTGCAAATCCAACTTTGATCAGATGGGCATGGATATTTTTCCCAAATTTTAAGTTTTTCATTTTGGCACATGCATTTAGCACACTAAGATACGTTACATGTTCTGCTTTATAGCCCCTCTGTTGCATTTGTCCAAAAAGTTTGATAGCTTCAGAGCCATCTCCATGCTTGGAATAATAAGTAATGATAATTGTCCAAGTATACATATTGTATTCAGGCATCTGATCAAAGATTTTTCATGCATCCAAGATGCTTCCACACCGGCATACATATTGATAATCATGTTTGATACAGGAATTGTGTCTACTTGATTTTTGATAATGTGGGCATGGACAAGTTTTTCGACAACAAGGGATTGGTTTACAGTGCACTGTTTCAAAATCTAATAGGCGTATGGGAGCATTAAGCAACTAGTGATGTTTTGGCATCCTTTTTTTTCCCATATATGTGGTTGTTGCTATGGCATATTCCTCGCATGTTCCATATGCATCTCGACCTCACATTGCAAAATTCTTGGAGTATGCCTCGAGCCTCACCTCCAGCCCTAGGGATTGCCCTTGGGGCAAACCAAAAAGGCCCTGTTATCTATCCTCTGAATAATTCTAACATTGAACAAAAAGAATTACTAAAACCTAACCTTCTCTTCTGGACTGTAATGCAGTTGAGAGAATCCTGTACATTTCTAACACTGAACAAAAAGAATTACTAAAAAACCTAACTTCTCTTCTGGACTGTAATGCTGCTTCGACGGAAGCAATGTCGATGGAGAGCTATTCATGTTGCTACTTTACCGGGTACGCTAGTTTATCATAATTATTTAGCAGTTTCTCTAAATAAACCTTGCATCTTCATTCTCAGCTACAGATCACGGTCACATTGTGTTGCCTGAATGCTTAACAACCATAAATGACTATAGAGTTTACGACCCTTGCAAGCATGTCAATGCATTAGACAGACAAGGAAATCTGAAAGATGCGTTGGATCGTCTCCAGCAGCAAGGATGTAATAAGGACGTTTCTAATCATGCTTGTATATTACAGCTCTGTGTTAATTCAAGGGCTTTGTCAGAAGGCAAGCAGGTTCATGCTCACGTTTTGAGAAATGGGCTAGGCAATAATGTCTTCTTAGCAAATTTATTGGTTACCTTATATGGGAAGTGTTCCAGTGTACCAGATGCAAGATTAGTATTCAACAGTATGATACAAAGGTGTATAGTCTCATGGAACACTATGATTTCCGCTTATATGCAACAAGAGCTGCACGCCCAAGCTCTCATCCTTTTTCATGAGATGCAGCTGGAGGAAGTGAATCTCAACAGGATTAGTTTTGTCATGGTTCTTGGAGCATGTTCAAGTTTTATTGACTTAGCAGAAGGCAGATTGATTCATGGCGCAATTGTTGGTAGTGAATTTGAGTCCGACACTGTGGTGGGAACTGCAATTGTTAAAATGTATGGAAGCACAGGAAGCCTAGAAGAAGCAGAGAATAATTTTCACAAGATGCAGCGCTTAGATATAGTATCATGGAATGTTATGATTGCAACGTATATTCAGCATGGTTTGGATCATCAAGCCCTACTACTTTTTCAAAAACTGCGTTTAGCAGGAGTTACGCCAGATAAAATCACTTTCATGAGCCTTGTAGACTCATGTACCGCATTAGTAGCCCTTTTAGAAGGGAAATTGCTGCATGCTTACATCGTTAATAACAGAATAGAATCAGATGTTTGTCTGGAGACAGCACTTATAGACATGTATAGCAAGTGTGGTGATTTAGAAAATGCATGTACGGTTTTTTATCAAATGCATAAGAAGAATATTGTCACATGGACTGTCATGATTGCAGCATATAGCTATCATGGATATGGGGAAAATGCACTAGAATTGTTCCATCAGATGAGACAGAGTAACCTGAAGCCTGATAGGGTAACTTTTGTCTGTCTTCTTGACGCTTGTTCCAATCTGGCTGCATTAGAGGAGGGTAGTTTGGTTCATCATTACATCACTCATAGTGGCCTTCAATCAGATATTGTCATTGGAAATGCAATTATCAACATGTATGCTAAATGTGGCAGCTTGAAGGATGCCCAAAAGATGTTTGATAGAATGTGTGCACGAAATCTGGTGTCTTGGACGGCCATGATAGCAGCATATGCACAACATGGCCATGGTGAGGATGCACTTCATTACTTCCAATTAATGCAACAGGAAGGTATAAAACCAGACAGCATTACATTTATCAATCTTCTTTCTGCATGCAGCCATGCAGGCTTGCTAAATGACAGCTGCCAGCAATTTCTTGCTATGAGTGGGGATTATGGAATTATCCCAACATCCCAACACTATCGGTGTCTGATTGACATGCTTGGGCGAGCTGGATGGCTTGAAGAAATGGAGGATTTGTTCCACAAGATGACGTTTGGGCCTGACCTGGTGTCATTGATGACCTTTGTTGGGGCTAGATAAGAATATGTGGAAGGATACATGGACATAATTGACTTGAATGGCCCATTATGTAGTTTTCCCTCTCGCAGTTTGACATTGTCCAGCTTGTGCAGCATCATGCTCTAGTGCCTGCCGTATCCATCCAAGGTATAAGATCATCTCTGTTATTTCGTTTGTATTTTTCTTCCTAACAATGATTTAGTCTTTGCTTTTGTGACAAGGACAACATACCTGTTCCCTACCTGCATATTCGCGAAAGGAGACTATAAGATGGCGATATGACCTGAACATGTTAGTCATTTTCCAAGTAATTTCTTGAAGACCTACTAACATCTCTTTCTTTACCGAGTTGATGGTTCAAAATGATTATAATAATAATATGAATTAATCACGCCCACTTTGGACCTTGAAGGTCATGGAGAGAAAGCATACAATTGTGTTCACAGTTTCAGTAATAAAGAGCGGTGTGCTTCTACAGTTTTAAAATATATACCAAGTACCATTGGATCCCGTTCTAACAAAGAAGAAAAGGATAGATCTGTTATGCCGAACCTAACTCGAATCTCCTCGTATGCTATGCTGAGCAATGTAAGAAAGTATGAGCTTCGTCTTCAACCATGTTCAATGCACATACCTTGCAAAATCTCTCTTCCTTTGGAGTTTTTGACCATCTACCTGTTTCCACCTGTAACCGGTGGGAGCTCTTCTATATCTTGCTATATACTTGCTATATACTGCTTCAAATGTCCGGGGATTCGAGCTTTCAAGTAGTCCTGTTCCGAGTACACCAATAGAGGAATAACTTCTGAGATGTATGTGACCATACGTGAGCCTTGTTCTGCCCAAAGCTTCTCCACAACTCGAGTCTGCACTAGGTCTCGAGCACCAATATCAGTGTCTGTCTGGTAATTGATGTAGGGAGACCCCATCTCTCCGCCCATATATGGACATCTCGATACCATCCTGATGCCGTTGACTGAGATAGAGCAATTTTAGATAATCGCCCATCTGGTTGTTTATGGATTCCCATCTGTTTATGGATTCTGATAACAAAATTTAGAGTCTGGTACAAAGCCTCAGCTTCAAGAGGGAGCATGCCAGCTTCCGCCAACAATATAGCATATGGGATTTGGGGCTTGATTCCCAGTTCTTCACGGAGAAATATTTTCAGTACCCCTTCCAATTGGGTCCACTGCCGTAGTGCGGTGCTAGGGCCCCAAACAGGTGCACCATAGAGGATCACGGTCACGGTCTGCACTAATGTCTTAAACAGAATCTTTTTGAGACCCCAATCTCTGAGAGAGGCAATGCGGCATCTGGAGAGCAGATTGGAGTTCCAAAGCTAATCCGAGGCGCCATATCTCAGCTATACTCAGAGGTAATTGTCAAGTTATCAGCCAATCTTCCTAAGGAAGTCAAAAGCACTATCGGTGTTCGTCAGGGATGCCCGTTGTCTCCGACATTGTTTTGCTTGTACATTGAAGAGCTTGAAGAGTGGCTAGCCACCAAAGGTCTTTCTGGTTCCAGGTTGGGTAATTTCCTTGTGCAACTTCTCCTTTATGCTGATGATATAGTTCTGATAGCAGACAAACCGGAGGGCCTACAGTCCCATCTCGACCACCTGGCTACTTTCTCGACCACCTGGCTACTTTCTGTGAATTAAAGCACATGAAGGTTAATCTGGCAAAATCTAAAGTCATGATTGTAGGAACTGTAAATCGGCCAATTTTCACATACAACGGGACATTCTGGAAATAGTAGACAGTTACAAATACTTGGGGCAGGAATTCTCGGCCAAGTACAGCTGGACAGAATGTATCAGGAAAAGGATTCAAGGAGGCAAGGCAGCCCTACACAGCATGTTATATCCTCTGCCCTAAATCCCTCCGAGGAACGGTATCGAGGAACGGTATCAAAGGCTTTTGTAAAATCTATGAATCCTAAATATAGAGCTTCCCTGCGTTTTTTTGCATTTTCGAACAACACACGCAGGCTAAGAGCATGGTCAAGTGTACAGTGATGCTTCTGGAAACCTGCTTGGCATTTAGCCCTCTTCCCAGCGTCAGCTGCCCAACAGTTTCGAGAACATACTGCCAATCATGATGGTCCGGTAGTTCCGGACATTGTTTTTATCACCAGATTTATGGATAGGGGTCCAGTTATGTGGCAGCCCTTGCCTAACGGCCTGGTTCAGCAGATTAGTCACATCATCTATAGTCTCCTCTCCACACCATTTCAACATTTCAATGCTAAGACCTTGCAAATCGGTTGCCTTTCCATTTTGCATGTCCTTAAGCGTGGCATTCACCTCACATGCTGTAAACTGTAAACAAATCTTCGGTTACTTCCTGTACTGGCATACCTTCAGAGTTTTGTGAATAAAGCTCCTTGACCATATCTAACAACTCCGTGGGATCTAGATCCGCTTGCTTTGGCATTGATGACATTTGTCACCAGAAGGTCTTGGGATGGAGACAAAACCATTCCTGCAAGTTGTCCTGCCTGCCTGTGCTCAAAGTATGTTCTTTTCTTCCTCTTGATCAGACTCTTGTACCACTTCGGTTTGTACAAGCACCCTGCTGGCAGTTTTGCTCTTGCTAAGCTGCATTCTGTGTCCCACCATCCATTGCTACATGTTCTTCTCTTTTTTGTGCATCCAAATATATCCGTGGCTGCTGCATGTAATAGTTCAGAGAACCGTGTTGTGTCTGCTTCAACATCTCCTGTCCAAGTGACACCAGAGATTAACTCTTTCATATGACTAGCATATTGGCTGCTCTTCCTGTAATCTAATTTCAGTCTAGGAGTAAAGCTTGCTTGACCATGCTTGATAGAGACATGTCCTGTTAGCTCAAAGTATAATGGTGCGTGGTCTGACTCTGACAGCTTATCCATCACATAGAAATCATGTATAGAATGGTGTTTATTTGCTAGTAGGTAATCGACTGTGCTGGATCCCAAGTGACTGAAGCAAGTGTTTTTATCGGAGTTTGGAAAGCTTACAGTGCCATTCAATATTTTCAAGTTGCAAATTGTCCCCAGTTCCAGAAAAAGGTCCCCCGTACTATTCTTTGTGTGATCAGCTGATTGTCTTTGGAAGGGCAGATCTTCATCTTCAAGGAGCCGAATGTCACTCAGATTGCCAACAAATGATGTTGCCAACAAATGATGTTGTCTGTGAAGTCTTAGTCCTTGCATTAAAGTCGCCAACTAGGAGAACCTCTCCTAGATCTCGAATTTGAAGTATGTCCTTGCAGAGATCATGGAACGGATTTGTCCGGTCTGATTCCATATGATCATAATATGCATGTTCAACGGAGCAAAATAGCACAGGGCTATGTATGTACTTCGGCCTAAATGTTTTATGCAGACCCATAAATACTGGATATGTGCATGTTTGGAATGGATGCTTACATTGTGTGCAATCTCTGATCTAGCATAGACAGCAACCCCGCCATACCCTCTTCCAACACCAGGGTCTTTCTCATTCCATACCCTCCCTACATTCTGAAAACCATGCAGATCTGGGAGAGATCGTGCTTGATGCTCCCAAGTTTCAGATAATAACACCAACTCCATACCTTGCCAAATCTGTATTGATGCTTCCATCTTCTCTCTCGATAACCCTCGGACATTCCATGCAATTGCCTTCAAGGTCCGAAGTCCCTATTCTCTTCGCCGTTTGGTGATAACATCCTTCCCTGTGCTATCCAAGAATGCCACTATTCCATTTGCCCTTGCTTCCTTTACCTTACTCCATTCCTGCTTCCTAACTTCCTGCTGTGCAGGAGTTAAATCCTGATCCAGCCAAATAGCATGTCCCTTTAGGATGCTACGGTTTTGCAGCACTCTGTTCTTGGCTTCTTCCGTCCTAAACTTCACCAGAATTGGCCTTTTGTGGCCCTTGCCAATTTGTCTGCAGTGCACAAATTGAGGCTCATGCAGATGCATGGTGTCCTTGAAAAATTGCTCAATTATGTCTGATGTATCCTCGCCTTCAATTTCTTCTAGGCCTGATATCTTAAGATTTCTGGCCCTGGCTTCTTTTTCCAGTTTTTCAGAGGATAATATGTCTTGATGCAAGGTCATTTGCTCCTTGGTGGTTTCAGCCACCAAGTCAGCCAATTTAGTCTGCAAATCTTCAATTGTGTCCTGCAATTTGAAATGCGGTTCTGGTTGTGGAGGAGGTCTCAACAGCAGAGTCTTGAGTTCAAAGTTTTGGGATTGCAATTCTCTGTTCTGGGCGCTCAAATTGGTAACAGCCAATCGGAGCTTCTGCACTTCATCCTTCAACTCCAGAAGTATCACCATCATCGGATCTTCTGCGTCCTCTTGAGAGGAGGAAGTGGCCTTCCTCCTCTGGCCCATCTTTAGTATACCCTAAAACTGATAAGCGCCCAAACTGTAAGCCAGCTGAAACGACGTGTATTTGCACGTAAGTTATTTCTGTTTTCTGTATCTCAATTTGGACACTTCTCCTGGATTTCATATTGGTGATGCTTGCAGGTGTCCCTATAGAATTTTTGGAGCATGATATGGCAAGATCGTGTGCTCTTATTTATTCCTATTGGAAAAGAATTCAAACAATTGTGTATTTGTTCTGTCATGGTTTCAACACAGGAATTCCACACCCTTTGGATTACATGTTTCAATATTATGGATATTATGGCACAATACGCCCATCATGGTATGCCTTTTCTTTACACATTTATTTAGTTTAATCTCTTAGAGGATGTTAAGATCCATCCAGTGGTGAAGTGTCAAGATGATAGATCTATGTGATCATCAAGTAAATGCAAGAACAATTCACGGGAAGAAGATTGTGAGGTCAAAATGTAGTGGCGAGGGTTGCAAACATATTCGTTTCAATTGTTCTGTTAACTTGTAGGGAAGAAGCAACTTTTATTCTCTATAACTTAGCGAAGTTATCAAAATTTCTTAGTTTTCCTCAAGCAAAAAATACTCATTAAGGTTTCCTCTAAAGAAGAAGACATATTCAGAGGTTCAATTCAATTCAATTCAATTCTGAAGAAGAGGTTACTTCAAGTGCTTGAGAAGGAACGAAGAATGTCAGTGGGGCTGAGATAGGCGGCCGCTGTAGCGGCAACGGAGGAAAAGAGTAAGGGGCCAGGCCTCGGAGAAAATCGGGGCCCAAGGTCCCCGTCGGTGTTGCAAAGACTCGGTTATGCTTAGGAAAAGGAAAAAAAAGAAGCAAGCAGTTCGTTGGGTTCTATTTTGGAGCCTATAGCCATAGATTCCTAAGGCTGATGGTAAGCAAGAGGGGATGTTGAAAAATTGGGGAAACATTGATTCCATTTGCGCGGGCGTTATGAAGCTAAAAGATCTAATCCATGTAAAAAGGGTAATACTATAGAAAGAATTATAAGGCCCGGGTTTTCCGAATGGATTAAGAAAGGAATTTCAAATAAATCCCATAGCACCGTGAGTAGAAGAGGCCCTAAATTCTCTTTCAATCTAGTCAATGAGCGTGTTTAAAGCGCAATAGGGCAACCTCAAAGTAAATGAGATCATCCCTGAACATGGAAAACTTAAATTCTAAGGCGGTGGTGGGTTTTTTATCGAGGTTTTTGTATCTGAGAATGTTGCTTTAGGCAACATTCGGCATGTCAACCATGCGGAGGCATGGTTGACATGCCCATCGTTGCCTAAAGCAACATTCTATAACGGAAACAATTTAGAAAAAATTCGTGACATAAAACTCTTTAAAATCACCGGTAAAGCCCGAGAATGCGAGGTAAATCTTCGGAATCATTTGGGTAAAGTGCCGAGAATGCCCGGTAAATCTTTGATCCGTAGGCGTGAAATAGCCGGAGCAGCCAAGAAACGAAGGCCGGAGGAAGAAACAGAGAAAATGCTTCACTTTCAGTGTTTGAATGCGTGCCACGTGGCATGGCGCTAGTGGACGCGAGAGCAGAATTTTTTCTAAATTGTTTTTACGGATTACAGGAGGTTACAAGCTTGGCTTACCAGGCATCTCGACGCTCTGACGGTGCCACAATTTTAGAGCATCTATTGGGGGAAATTTTTTTCTAATACTATTTGATAATGAGAAAGCTGTGGAGAAGATAGTTTCTAGAGGAATCGATCGTTTCGCGGGGGAATTTAGTAGGTTTAGACAACTTGCCGACCACCTATGTCAATGGGCCAGAATACATCATGTGGATGTATCATGTCATTGAAAATCTTCGAAAAGGAGGATCAAGACGGATGTCTTGTATGACTTAACCGAATACGATATGGATGATTTCCTCGATATCTCTGCTCCTGAGCTGCCATCACTGGTTCAACAAGTATTATGTTGCATGTAGGAGAAGTTGGATCTGATAAATACCCTCCTTGAGTTGCAAAACTTCCTGCTACAAGGGCCTAACCATCGGAGGAAGTGTTCAGTGCCATGGGTCCCCATGTTTCAAACATCAATAACATTGATATTTCTATGGAACTGGATGAAGACGGAGAGGCCCTAACAGAGAACAAGGACCATCAACGAGAGGAAGCCCAAGAAGTTGAGGAACAAGAGTTAGCATAAGATCTCAACAAGGAGGTCTTTACCGTGGGTGGAAGCATTGGGTAACCATCTTACATGCTTTTTCCTCTCCGCCTTTAAGGAAGACCAAGTATTATTTATTGCCAAAGAAGTAGAGGCATCCTGGTGTGCACTTCGAGCTCTATCAGCGTGGCAAGGGCCATAAGAAAATCCACAACCAAGCGCTTACCATTGTTTTGGTCTGCCAAGATCTTGCTGGCTACCCTAGGTGAGGATTTGGCTGCATCAATGAGTATGAAGCTGGTTGTAGTAGTTCCCTTAGCTATCTCTTTCATGCTCGACATTGCCTCGGCAGCTGCAGTTAGTGTCAACCTTGGAGTTACTCTTCTTTTGGCCGGAAGAGACACGCCATGCCTCCACCCGACATAATGAGGCGGGATCGAGCTTGTAGATAGCCCTTTTGTTGTTATAATTTTGGGATATTTATGATCAGACCCTTATATGTAGCCATAATTAGCCCATAATTTGTCTACAATTTTTTTGTATACACACATGGAGTGTTTGGGATCTTCGCCCAATGGTCCTTTTTTTATAGAGAAATTGGATCCCATGTTTTTCTTAGAAGAATGAGCGCTAAGTCCATTAAATTGATTCGTGGAGGGCCGTACTCATCTACATTTCGTATAAGCACATGGAGTGCTGGGGGTCCTTGGCCGATGGCCCATTATGTGTAGAGAAATCGAAACCCATGTTTTTCTTATGAGAATGCATGCTAAGTCCTTCAAATTGATTGGTGGAGGGCCGACTCGTCTGCATTTCTGTATAAGCACATGGAGTGTTTGGGATCTTTGGTCGATAGCCCTTTATGTGTAGAGAAATTGGACCCCATGTTTTTCTTAGAAGAACGAGTGTCAAATCCCCATATGTGTAGAGAAATAGGACCCCATGTCTATTCTTAGAATAATGAATCAATGGTAGCATTTGGCCGAGGCACTAGAGACAACGAGATTGAGGATGAGAAAATTTGTGGCGAATAGTGTTAGTCGTGAAATCTTTTCCTTCTAGATTCTTTTTTTTTTCAAAATGCTGGTGGTGGTTGGTATGATTATTAATTATTATTGTTATTGGCCAATTGAAAATAGCTAACCTAAATTTTTTGCATTGTTGCATGTAATTACATGCATCCAATGAGTATTGACAAGGAAAATGTATAAAAAATTTAATAGAAATATATATACTAAGAAATAATTTTGTTTTTAAATGTTGTCATAAACTTTGCACATTTTGGTATTGTGGGAGGGTAAACCCGAGGGTTTGGAGTAAGATTTCAACGTGGTATGGTATACCTAGGCATATAAATACAAGTTTTGAGCAGCTTGATGCTAAAATTTGAGCAGCTTATTTTCATGAGTATTCTGTGCCCAAAGAACGAATCAATTTTTGCTGATTCAAGAGCAAGCAATCGGCCGGGAAGGGTCTTAAATTTGCAACTCAGCCCCTTGGCTGTCTTTTGAAGTTTTAACTGCATCATCATGTAAAGTCCTATATCAACTGCATTTTGAAGGGAGAAGCTTTCGCTGTATTTTCTTGTAGGGATTTTCACCTAATAAGGAGCATCAAAGAAGACCCGGGAGCTCTTGCACTGGAAAAGCCTGCGTTTGGTGGTGGGTTAGTCGGATAGAGAGCAAAAGTTGTGTTCCAACATGAAGGCCCTAGTTGTTCGAGGTTTTTCAATGAAAGGCTGGATGGAAAAGGCAGGGCAGGCAGGCGGGATATACCATGGAAAAGAAAAACCATTGGTTTGGCTTGGTATCCGTTGCACCATTAGTTCGTGCAAGAGTTTTTTTATGGAAAATAAACTGACCTTGGATGTGGTAGATTCCACATAATCTCTCATGGATCCAAGGGTCCCAAATTGCCAATAAAAACACTAGAAGAATAAAAGGATGACATTTCTAGAGCCTTTCAAGTTGAATGGCATTTTTTCCATTGCCGTCCATTTGCATGGAAAAAACACACACACACACACACAACCGTTTTTGAAGGGTCAAAGGCCTATTGAAGGGCATTGCAATGCTCAAATACGTGCCTAAGGGCTTGAATACACCAACCAACAGAAACGTGTCTAAATGGCTAAAACAGGGTCTGGTATCTTTCTTAAAGGGCATATTTTGTTTTGAGCCCTGGAATAGATGAGACTTCGGCCTTGCTTAGGTGCAACATACAAGATACAACAAGCTGAACCTCCTGAAGGCTTATCTGACCATACCTTGCTACCTTGAGTAATGGAAGAGTGTCAAGTTCTGGTTTGTCAAGGAGGAACAAGCAAGATGTTACATTTCTACATGACGGGTTGAAGCTGCTGGAGAGCAAAACTGTGGTGATGCAGCATGCAACTTTTAGTTGAGAAGTTCCGAGGGCAAAAGGGGACTAATTTGCCCAGCCATTCATAGGTGTGGACCAATCCAATTTGGCATGTAGAATTTCTTTAAAGTGAAACGACACATGCATAGTTTAGTTCTTAGTAGATAAAATACTTTCTGTTTAGTTTTCCTGGCCTAATATAATCTTTCAAATGCTGCAACTGCATTGTTTAACACGCTTCTACTTGGAAGGAGACTTGACTGTGCAGTAGAATATAGTCTTGGTTTGATTTTCTTAGCAGGAGGATAAGAGAGCAATTGCCTTTCCATCATTAATTTGGCTCTTTACACTTCGGGGTCAAAATTATACATCTTACGTTCAAATTTAGACTTGAAACCTTTATGCGTTAATTGGGATTGTACGCAGAGTGGCTTGATGAAGGTCTTCCATTGAAATTGGGTGGTCCAAAGTAATTTTAGTCATTTTTGCTTATTGTTGCTTAACATCGCTCTCCAAACGATCCTTCAAAGTATGAAACTGTTAAGACGTCTCAAATTATTTAATATTGAACTGTCCTGACTATTTTCTGCTTTGCACCTTTGAGATAAATTTTTGTGAATATGCCTCCTTCAACCATCGATAATAATGATTTGGAAGATATGATTTTAGAATTATGAAATGGGAAGTCATTGTCGCTTGATTAGAAACACGAAACAAATTTACTGGCAAACCACTCTTGTATTTACATTATATGACTTCAGACGCCTCTTTTATCTCTCCTCTCTTTTGCCTTTAAGCAATGCATCTGCAAGTGAAGCATTTTGCTGCGAATTTTAGCATATATGGATCAAGGTCAAAATAGAGTTTAACCAGCTGAGGAGTTGTTTCAGCAACATAATAATTGTTGTTATATAAGGATTGCACTTCAATGCGCTCTTGGTGGTAATTTAATGGCTCGCAAAAGACCATTCCAAAATCACACCTTCATTTAAATGGTAATGTTTTTGTAACTAGACCAGCAAAAGCACCAAGGAAGCAACTAAGTTATTGACTCCTTAACAGAAAGGACACATCTGAGACTCTCTCCCTCTAACATAAGCCTAAACGCTTCATTGATGCTAGAAAATGGAAGCTCGTGTGTAATAAATTTGTCAACACTAATTTCCTGAAAAAACAAGGTAATAATGAGAGAAAGAAAGTACAGTTTGTTAAAGATGTCTAGTACCTTTTGCATATATCTCTTGATAAGTCCAGGTAATTCTGTGACTGGTTTAAAGTCTCCAAGCATGCACCCTCTTAGTATGCGCCCCTCCAGAAAGAGCCTTGGATGGATAGAAATATTACTTGGTTTTGTAACAACTCCTAAGACTGTGCACATTCCTCCACACTGCCAATCAATAAGAATAAGTTTTAACTACAGAGCATTAGATTTCGTGTCAAATCAACCTAGATGGCATACATCATGACAACTTTGTAGAGCAGAGAGCATAATGTCTGTGTCCCCTACACACTCAAAGCTGAAGTCCACCCCACCATCAGTCATCTCTTGTATCACCTGCAGGTATGATGATTGAGTAAGTGGACAATAAATAGTTGCTGAAGTCTTTCAGTTGTATCTGCAAAAAATGGTACAAAAGGACAGCACGGTTGGTTTTGGTCTGATCTATGCGATTCCCTCACCAGAGTTATCAATAACACACAATTCAGGCTGCAGATTTCTTGGAAATTATGTGCTCATGTAAAAAGGGAAGTTATGTATGACTGTCATCTGAAGGACCGTGTAATACTGGGAATGTAGATCAAGTAATATCAATGAATATAAACATTCTCCAAAAGTTCGGTCTGCTTAAATCATAGACATATTATTACTATTTGATTTTCCCTAGCTTAAAAGGGTATTGAGGTCACTAACAGACCTGTTCGACGGGTTTGTCACATTCAGTTGGATTGATACTATGTGTGATACCAAAATTGTTAGCTGCAAATGATTTTGAAAAACTATTCACAGTAAGGTGAAGAGGAATAACGGAAAGTATTATATTGCAAAATGTTCAGCTCAGTAAATGGCATACCAATTTTAAATTTGGCAGCATTTATGTCAATGCCAATTATTGTCGTCGCCCCAGCCATTTTTGCAGCTTCTGCGACCTGCACAAAGACTGCATAAGGTGGTGGAAAAAATGAGAGTCGAAGAGCAATCACCAATCCCCTTACTGCCATTCCAACAGTTCCTAATCCAAATATTGCCACACTAGATCCTTGCTTCACTTTTGCAGTGTTCCAAACAGCTCCAAGTCCTAACACATACGCAAAAAGGAATGTTCCTTCAGCATTCTCTGCTGTTTCGTACAACAAGTTCTAAAGGTAATGCTATACTCAATGTTACATCAGAACATAAAAACTCTTAAAAAGCATAGTCTGATTGAAAGGTGTGACATGCAATCCAACATTGAATCAAGAAAGAATTTGGAGTATAAGCACCTCCTGTGACCCCGCAACTTAGCACGCAAATTTTGTCCATTGGAGCAACTGGATCTACTTTCACAACACAGCCTTGGTCTAAGACAGTATATTCACTGAATGTGGATGTGCCAAGGAAGTGGTATATAGGCACTCCATCTTTTGAGAAACGCGTCCTTCCATCCAGCTGCATCACACCTCGAAATGGGTTCAGCCTAAGTTTGGAGCAAAGGTTAGCGGTCCCAGATTTGCACTTCTTGCATTGTTGGCACTCCCCAGTGTACAATGTTAGAACATGGTCGCCTGGTTGAAGATTCTCTACGCCTTCACCAACACTCTCAATAACTCTGGAAGACATATTAACTGATTCCATTCATATGGCGAACCATCATAAATATACCAATGCTTTCGTTCTTTATTGGGAAAATTTAAGAAATGCCCCTGTATTTTTACTTATTTCTCAGAATGCACCTGTATTTCTAGTATTTGTCGAAATGCCCCTTCGTTGGATCAGAGAGCTATGGCAGAATTAAGAGTGGGAGAAGGCAGAATGAACATAGAGATGGAGGAGACAGAAGAACGGCTTCTTTTTTACACGTATTGGGCTTCATATCCCAATTTTTGGAGTGCTGTGATCTGTTAAAAGAGATGGGCAAGGGTGGCTATCATGCGGTTTTGCTTTGCAGAAATAAAGGGGGCAGTAAAAAGGAGTTGCTTGCAAAATAATCTCCACAATGGCTTAGAATACACAGAAAGACCGGATTCAAGAGATGGAAATAATGAAGAAATTATCCTGTGCCCCTGACGTAGTTCATCTTCACGAGGTAATCAAGGACAACGAATTCTGGCACTTGATCATGGAATTGTGCGAACCCAACTTGGACTGAATTGATCTGTGCGAAATGAAAGCAGCTCTTCTTGTTCGAAATCTTGCACTAGCTATACAGTTTCTGTACAAATACTACCCCTTTTCATTCAAGTAGCCCTTTTTGTGGCAAAATAATCCCCAGCTCAAAAACCAAGCAAGAGGGATCAGCTGAAAAACCAAGCAAGATCTTACCAAATTGATCATCGCTGCACTTGGCCGATTATCGCAAATGCCTTTTTGGATGATCCAAACGTGATATTTTCCCCATTTTTCTGATAGTTCCATCCCTATTCTTGGATTCCACTACGACACAATCACAGCATCAAATATATGAAACATGAAGAATTGCGACAGAATTTACCGCATCAAACAACAAGGAAGAAGAAGAAGGGAGGAATGTGAGCTTGGCTATGGCGAAAACAGAATACACTAAAAAATATCAGGGTTTCACAAATAAGCAAAAATATAGGGGCATTTTTATAATTTTCCCTTCGTTATTTGATCATATTCTTCAGAACAACAATTTTAAACCATACCCAGAAGCTTCATGTCCAAGTATGCGAGGGAAGAGCGCCCGGGGACCCTGCAGATCGGAATTCGTAAAGATTAAGAAGTTGAAGGAGTGCTAAATTTTTGCGTTCTGCAATACCTCAAGTTCCCAGTAATGGACATCCGAATGGCAGAGGGAGGTATATAATATCTTCACACGAACTTCCCCTTCGCCTGGGGGCTCAACTTGGATCTCCTCGATAACCAAAGGTTTCTTGGGTGCCCAAGCAACGGCAGCTTCAAGAATTCGGATCCATGGTTAGGCTATGAGAGAAGAAATTTTCTTGTACCACAAAATTTTAGCTATGTAAAATACCTCTACAGGTGATGATTTCTGCTCCATTTGGCGGAGACATGGCTAGGGCTCACGGTGTCCACTTTTGCCCTGCACACGATCTTCTCCTCAAACAGATTCGTGTTTTGGTAGGTGCAGATTTGACATCGAGCACATGATAGTCGACTATCATGTGCTTGTTTGACTCATACTATTCAATGTATGATTTTTCTTTTGCACTATAATAGCCTATAGGTTGTTATTTTATAATTGGAAGGATACAGAGAAGATTCACATGGCCCCTTCCCCAAGGATGACATTTTTTTCAAACCAGCATCAGTCTTTTCAACCCATCTCTCTATCAGAAGTCAAGTTATTCTATAATCTTCTTCAGTACGTTCTCTGCCACAAGGTAAGTCAGATATGAATTCTTACGATATTAAGCATGATAGAAAATGCCAATCCTTGTCCACTTCTTGCCAAATATCTCATGCCTGTTGTATTGGCTGAATAATTCTTATAAGTTCATTTGAATCCTCAAGTTTTTAACATTTTGATCTGTAAATCTCCATTTTAGAGTCTCCATCTTTAACATGGCACTGGCACGTACCATTACTTGCAAAGGTGTAACACTTTCCTGATTTATGGCTTTGTATTTTCTTCTTTTGATTATTAGCAGCTGATTGATTGTGTATTTGGGTATTCTTAGCTGCTGTTGCTTGGGGACCTAAACAGCCTCTTGTACTCCAAGATGTGCAAGTTGATCCTCCTCAGGCTGGAGAAGTTCGTATTAAAATTACTCACACTTCGCTCTGTCACACAGATGTTACATTCTGGGAAGGAAAGGTGCTTTCTACTGCCATCTCTGTTGTTATGTACGGTGAAGTATTACTGTATGCAGCATATTAAGCATTGTTCAGCATTATATTCTTTTGATGTGAAGCAATTTTTGTTAACTTATCTGTAATTTTGCAGGGATTTGATGATATATTTCCTCGAATTTTTGGTCATGAAGCTGCAGGGTATGTACCGCATAATTAGAATGACATGAATCTGAACTCGCATTAACCTTGGCACTATATTTCCAATTCCTTTGCAGAATCATTGAAAGCATTGGTGATGCAGTTTCTGAATTTGAAATTGGAGACCATGTTCTCACTCTTTTGCTTGGAGAATGTAAACAATGCAAATTTTGCAAATCTAACAAAACTAACATGTGCCAAAAGTACCTTGTAGATCCTAACTTGACAGTCATGCGCGGTGACCAAAGATCTAGATTTTGGTCTGGTGAAAAACCTGTCCATCATTTTCTAGGTACGTCCACATTCAGTGAATACACTGTGATGGATCAAGGCCAAGTAGTAAAAGTGAGCAGTGATGCGCCTTTAAGTAAAATCTGTTTGCTCAGCCGTGGAATATTAACAGGTAAGATCTGTTTGTTGCATAATGAAAGGCATAGTATTAGATCTTGACATGGTTGATTGTAGGGGTTGGAGCAGTACTATATGAAGCTAAGGTTGAAAAAGGGTCCACCATTGCAGTGTTTGGTCTAGGTGCCCTTGGACTTGCAGTGAGCGTACACTTAAGTTTTCAATTTATGTTAATGCCTAATGTTGCATATGTGCATTTTAATACCACAATTCTTTATATGCAGGTTATTATAGGTGCAAAAATGGCTGGTGCTTCCAAAATAATTGGCATTGATATCAACCCTGCCAAGTTCAACAAAGGTATTTATTTCAACGCTCTCATTCTTTGCTGCAAATCATTGCTTGCTCTTTATCCACATGTTTCATTCAACAGCCAAAGCTCTGGGAGCAACTGATGTTTTAAATCCAAAAGAACTGGATAAGCCAGTTGAACAGGTAGTCTAGATTATTTATTAGAAAAAGCCCCAGTGGAAGCTAATCTAACTGTATCCATGTTGCAGGAGATTCAATTGATGACAGATGGAGGTGTAGATTACAGCTTTGAGTGCGTGGGAAATACAGAGGTGATGCAATCAGCATATGAATGCTGCCACATAGTATGAACCTGAACCTTTGGTGATTCAAAGCATTTAATCCTTAAAAAATATCTATACTTACATGGCATGAATTATCTGCAGGGAGGGGGCAAAAACATAGTAATTGGTATGGCAGGCCCTAATGAGAAACTTACAATAGATCCAAGGGAACTACTCTATGGCCGGACTCGGATTGGCACGATGCTTGGTGGAGTCAAACCCAAGTCTCAACTTCCTCATTTATTGGATCTGTACGCTAAAAAGGTATTACTATTCTATAATAAGGAAAATATTGATTGTTCTAAGTGTTCAAATTAAATCCCTTCTTTGAATGCAGGAATTGCAGTTTGATGAAGTAATCTCTCACGAATTGCCATTCTCTGAGATCAACCAGGCTTTCGATTTGCTTATTAAGGGCGAGGCTCTCAGATGTGTGCTTTCTATGGGATGAAGATTTTCAGATAGAAAATTTTAACATCCACGGATGGGACAAAATATAGTCAACACAAGCAGGTCTAATCTTTTTTTTATTTATAGTATAATAAAGTGCTAGCTACTTTCTGTTTCTGAATCAAGGGAGAATAAGGCGTTGGATTCCAATATACTAAACTCTTTCCTTCCCATATATTATATTAGCAATCATGTGAAATTTGTGTTCTAGGGGCACGACTCTCATGATGTGTCTCAATATAGCCTTCAAAGCACTTATAGTGAAAAGTGAAATAGGCCACCTAGGTATGACGAAAAGAAATACTATGTGAGCAGAGTAAATATGCATATTCTTGCATGCAAGCGAGGTTATATTTTAGGTGTATGTTGGGATTAGAATGATATAGACAATGTCTACATATAGTCTTATGTCTAATCTCGACCTTTAAATCTCAAGATAGTCTTGGTTAAAATGATAGAGATAATGTTTGCAAATAGTCTTATGGCTAAGCCTTTTTATGGCAAAATCTCAGCCTTTGAATCTCAGGATAATCTTGGGATCAATGATTCTAAATGTGGTATACAGAAACCTAAAATAAAAATTCAATAATATATACAATTAAAACCTATATTAATCTTGCACAATATGTAAACATAGCACGTCTCCTAGAAATCTAATATGGGCAAGACCATTTGGCATAAAAAATAAGGTGCTGCGCACAGAGGGTTGCCCTCGGGTGCCCGGAGGGTAAAGTGGCTTAAATCAAACCATGAAGTTATATCTTCACAGTCTATATTTAAATCAAACTTTCTACTTCAAATCCCACACGATATCTGCCAACTCAATTTTTGAATTGAACTAGATGCCTAATCAGTTTAAAGATCCTGTATCTTCATCTACAAGCCCCTCGATGGAATTGTGTATATAATTGAGTAGTTGAGTGTTCTAGAAATGTTTGAATGTGTTTTATGTAGCAAACACATACAATTGTCCCTTTCGGCAGCACAACATCTAGAAATAGGCTGATGCAAACGGGGGGAGGTGATTAGTTACAGCAATCCAAAATTGTGCTAGTTCTACGGTGAGAGTTTGGGCAGCACTCCCAGAATGTATCTAGCAAACTAGTTGCATTTGTAAAATTGGTATTTTTAATCTTTCTTTTTTCTCGGAGTTGATTGCTAGTTCCTTAGGTGTATAGATTTGTTTGGTAGCAATGGAATAAGCAACGTAGTGGAACATGCTGGATTTAGTAAGCAACTAAATCCATTATCATAGCACATTCAGACTGCTATTTTGAAAGCCTATACGTTATAAATTATTTGACAAAATAGGCAATTTCGCTTGGTAAGGGCATTGGAAGAGCCAGGCCCAAGTTACAGAAAATTGCCTGTCTTGGTCCATTCTCTAATATAATGGTTGGGAACATGCTATTTAGTTTAAGACCTAGTAAGAAGAAGCTTTATACAATTGTTGCAATTCAAAAATGTTTTTAGTAAAATTCCTTCTATTTTGAAGAGCTTATACTTGATGAATAGGCATTCAACCACATGCAAGAACCAAGATAAATGTAGCAAGCTCCATCATTCCATTCAAAAAAAAGGATACATGATGGTCTTGGTGCCATCAGCTCTTTAATTTGATGGACAGACCGTACTAGCGTAATGCAACGAGCCTACTGAGTTGACCCTCCTGGCAACTTGAGATCTTGTCTCACTCTTACAAGACTACTGCTAGATTGGAATTTTTAGACTTGACATAAAGTCCAGGATGCTGAAGAATTGAAGCGTCTAACACATTAGAATACAACTCAATAATACAATATCATGTCATTTCAATATTCACATTGCAGAACATTCCACCTTCAACATAAAGGCACTACAATAAATGTGAACCTTTAGTTCACAAGATAAGCATACATGACAAGACATACGGACTCTAGTTCTGATTTCCAACTGGTCTTCTAGCCTCATCATCTCCTCACGTTATCTCAGAATCTTAAATACAAGAACAACGCACAAGCAAAGACACGATAGAGTAAAGTGCTAAACAATGACAACATGATCAAAGTATATTCAATCAGGAGCAAAAAACACAGTCAAAATACCAGACCATCATAATGCATAGCTCCAGGTAGTGGTACTGGTGGGGTGAACCATATATGCGTATACCCTGCCAACCCACATCTGGCACTGAAGGACCTCTTACCCTGGAGCCAGAGAGTTGACGCCGTATCCTCAATAGGAAAACTATGCCCGGTGTCACAAAGTACGAGAATATAGAGAACACATGTGAAAATGAGCCCGACTTTGAAGGATTCAATTACATGATAAAATGCCAAGACCACAACAATGCAGTTATTGCTATCAAGCCATGTGATGTTTCAAGTCTTAATTACTACAATGCTTAGAGGAGCTCCCTCCGCGATGATGATCATGATCACTCTTTGCCAATGTCTAGGTTGTTTGCATCATAGTTGATGTGTTTCTCCTCAGCTCCTCAAAACTCCAAAAATTCTCTCTTGCAGAAACATTCACGTCTTCAAAAAGCCCTCTTTTCAAATCCTTTTTCTAATACATGCTTATATGGATGTATACCTCTCCATATATTTAGTATCTATGTATAAATATTGCACAAATAATGGCCTCCAGATGCCTAGGACCATTATACGCTCCCCTTACCCATGCCCTCATGGGCTGATCTTAGGAAATATCATGCTTGCTTATAAAATGCATTGACAATCTGGACCAATATATAAACTGCTATAGACAATGAGATAAAAGCAAAGCTATCATGAACCTTACTAAAGATTTGCACTATTGGTCCCATAGGCCTATTGATCTTCGTGGATGATAAAAACTCATTTAGTTCAATATTATAGAAGCTTTTTGAGCATCAACACATGGAGCTTCAGCACAACAGCGTACATAAATATCTGGTGTCGTGGTAGATCCATTATTGTGGCAGCTCTAGTTTCACCACTTTGCTGCCCACACTCAATGGTTCTATCATCCATAGCCCATCTTTGTTCTGGCTGGCACTCCCTTTGATTCCATCGAGGCTCTCGACGACCTCTACCTCTACCAATGTTTGGATCTCGATTAAATCATCCTCTTCCCATGCCACGTCTATCTGATTGTTGTGAATCCATTGGCATTGAGCGGTTATGCCCCTCTATAGCACCATATACTGGGCAACTGTACATTGAGTGTAATGTTTCTCTATAATAGAGACAATGCCTCTTTTGAATGCATCGTTGCCCCGCCTCATTAGTAAGTGGTAGTGGTAGCTTGATACCCTCACTTTGAAAGCCACTTCCTCAATTCCTTATATTATTGCTTTGAACCTCCATAGATTGGCTAGCAGGTGGCTTCCCTCTAAATGATTGTCTTGGCTATACAAGTTCTCAGCTGGCCAAGGGGAAGGTGCCTGTCTCTTTTTTTGAGCATCAAATGCATCTTTTCTGCCAAATTTGTTCCTTGATGTTTGGTTATTTTAACAATCTCCTCAAGAACTGTGCATTTTTTAATGGCATGAACAATCCAGGAATAATCACATGCACTGCCATGATTGCGGCATATTGTGAACTTGGCATTGCAAAGAGGGCTTAGGCAGCGATATAAGCAGAGCATGGCAGTTCTGGTAACCAAAGGGGCAACTGCATTCATCGAGTTTACAGAGGCAACTTGAATGCCATTTGTTTTCTGACATTACAATCTGTTTTTGGAAACATCATTTTGTAAACCCCTTATTTTTTTATTTTAAAACGACCTTCTTCTCTATTCTTAGCACGAACAAATATTAATCAACAGGAATTGAGCAGTCGACTTGTAAGTATTCTTGAGAGATGAAGAAGTCATTGCTGCAATACGATGTTATACCAAGTCAAGAAGTCGACCAACTGATCATCAAGGTCAGAATAATACAATTGGAAGCCTCCTCTTCAGTCTGTCTATGTTAACATGTAGCATAATAATAGGGTTCCCTTTTATATTTTTATATGTTTTTTAATATGGTTTTTCTCTGATTTGGTGGTTGTATTCGTGCTGGGACACTAGATAGTATTTCTATAGTGCACATATCTTTGCTATTGATTTCTACGAGAGAGAGTAATCATGTGGTTGTATTTTCTTGCATGTGTTATTTCATCCAGTGTGCATCAAATCTCATGCTGCCCTATAAATTATTGGTGAGAGAACTACATATAGCTCTCGATTTTTTATTGCAGAGATATTTTCATAAAGGTGTTTTAGTTGTTGCTGGCAATAAAGTGTACTTCTCGCAAAAACATCGAACAATAAAGCTTCCCAATTATTCAACATAGACTTCCATTATCTTCAGTCTCTTTCATTGCCAATAAGTCAATTCTTGTTCTTGTTGAACCTTAGCTTTAGCAAAAAGCAAAAATATCCAGATTCCCTTGTGAGAATAATAGGTGTTTTCTATGCCAGGAAGTTGCTTCGTCGTTCTTCAATGTCAGTTTGGCCAATTACGCCATGATGCATGGAAAGGGGGGAGGGGATCTAGATGAATCTAGAGGCTACAACTTTCTGTGACTGGTGACCCCTTGATATCTTGAAATTCCAACGTGCCTAAGGCAGCTCAACATGGGCAGTGGCTGCAATGTCTACACTTGCCTTCAATGTTTGAAGCTAAGAGCTTAGATCTGCTCCTCCAATTCCAACATGCAATGTTGCAACTACGCATGGGCTTTGGCATGCAGGAGCTGGAAATGGGCAAGTAGCTCATAGGGCAAAATTTGTGTTTAGAATTGAATTCTAGGCGCCAAAATGGACCTATGAGCTATCTTCGAGAAAGAGAGAGCCATGGGGTATAAACTCTAGAGAGAGAGAAAAGGAAAGCGAGCAAAAACTCTAGATAAAGGGCAAGCAAGCAGAGAGGATGACGCTAGAGAGAAAAGGATAAGGGCACTAGAGAGAGGAGAAAGAGGATGCTAGATGAGGAGGAGGAGAAGGAGGAGGCCTTAGAACTTGCAACCTGCCAAGACAAATGATTATTTCAAAGAATCATGCAATCTTAGTAACTTTGAGATTGCATTGTTGGTAAAAAAAAAAAAAAAAAAAAAAAAAGGGGTGGAAAAAACATATGAAGAAAAAAGGAATATACAAAGAAATGTTGAACACACATCCCATCTTCTCACCTAAACTTGCTTATGCCCTGCCACTGGGTCCGCATTGTCTTAAAGCTTGCTAAAAGGGAAAACGAGCTCAGTGGTTCTCCCGATAGAATGTGTAGGAGCACAGGTGCATACCGGTCCAAACTAGGCATCCATTCAATGTTGAAAGAGATTCAATCCAGCCACGGGTTTCACTACGGCTACCTTGAGGTGGGAGATAGAGCCCCCTCTGAACCCTGAAGGCATCGCCTGCCAGCTTTTCCAGTCAACCCATAGGGATCAGACACCCATATTCCGGGACCAAACACCATGAATTTGAGCAAAGGTAAATTTGATTGACCACTTGGTATTAATTTTTATTGCTTCTAATGGATTAGCACGAGCCATCCCAGTGATGGTATGACCTGGATGTGGTGCCGGAAATTACAGAGGAGCAGTGGGTGCTACTATGATGCGGGCTATCACCACCTTCGGCAAGATTTTCCAACCTCTTCGCGATTCCTTGGTGGAATGCATGCATCAATCATACATGATGATCCGAGTAAGTAACCAGTGGCCATTGCTAAATGCCATCATTATCATGTCAACTACCAGGCCGTGAGGCATCCCCAGGAGATGTGCCCCATTCACATCCTCGTTCATCAGAAAGAGCCGCTAAAATGTCACAGTACCTTGATGCTTGCTTTCGTAGCAAACTCTAGGATGCAGGTTCCTTATAACAAGTTAAAATGGCACACTATTAGCAGCAAATACATCCCATGCTCATAAACCTGGCAGATTTAAAAGCGCTCACTCCACGGCTTGGAATGAGTGTCAAGCCATTCAAAGACAAATTTCTATGAAGCACAAAGGACACACCTAGCTTTCCATGAAAAGCTCCCAACTGCACACAACAAATCAAATACTTGCATTTAGTACATTGCTAAAAGAAGGTCCATTAGAGGATGTAAGACAATCCACAAATAATCATATGCACTGCCATGATTGCAGTATATTGTAAATTTGGCATTGGGAGGAGGGCTTAGGCTCCAATATAAGTAGAGCATGGCAGCTTTAATAACCAAAGGGGCAATTGCATTGATCGAATTTACAGAAGCAGCTAGAATACCATTTATTTTTTGACATTACCCTCTGCTTTTGGAGCAAGCTTTAAAGAAATATCATTTTGTAAAGCGCATATTTTTATACTTTAAAACAACCTTTTTCTCCATTCTTAGCACGATGCACATTAGCCAAAAATGAATTGAGAGACCGACTTGAAGTGCTTTTCGGAGATGAAGAAGCCACTGCTGCAATAGAATGTTATATCAAGTCAAGAAGTCGTCCAACTGATCATCAAGGCTGGAATAATACAAATAGAAGCCTCCTCTTCAGTCTGTGCTTCAATATTTAGCATAATAAATAGGAGGTTCCCTTTTGTATTTTTATACGCTTTTTAAGATGGATTTTCTATGATTTGGTTGTTGCCAGTGTCCTATATATAGCTACAAGGTTTTAGTACATGGTTCTTATTGAGATCGGGCGTGGATACTGAGAGAGTAGATGCATCTCCTATTTAAAATGTTACAGCCATGTCCCATGATGGATCATCAAGATGTTATGTTGCATGCCCATAATCAGATAAAAGCCTTGGAATCTTATGGGCTCTTTGAAATGAGCACATATAAATGGCATGTTGATTTAAACACTATTATTAGGTAGTTCTAATGGCACGTTGCCAGACTTGCCAGCCTACCATGCTAGATTGTTTGATGTAATAGTTCCCTTGCAATAAAATTCTATGTGCACTATCCATCCTTGGGACGCTTCTAAGGATCACAACAGAGTTGAGCTTATATTCATTTTAGACACTTCATGCTTTCGTGATCATAATGTTAATACTTTTGTACTCTTGAAATGTTGCTTGGAAGGATCGCACATGTGATGAAGCATTTTTTATTTTGCGAATGACTGGATTTTTCAACTATGCAGAGCCTGAAAATTCCAGGAATCTTCTTCCATTATACCGAAGGTACTTTATCATCGACATCGTCATTTAATAGAAGCAATGAGAAAGTCATACCTATCCAGCCAAGATTATATCTAGGGTTCTCTCTCCCAGATCATCCAAGAAAGAAGGCACAAGAAGTAATGTTCACAGCCAAGATGAAATATCGTTGGATGGGGATAGATGGCAATTTGCTATTCCAACCTCAAATAAAGACGTCTTATGCCTACTACATTGTAGAGAATCTTCTTCTGGAAGATGGATGTGTGCTTGACTTCTTTTCATCTGGCATATTTTCACGGGTTGCTCTAATTCAGGAGAAGAAAAGCGTGGCTTTTGAATATGATGACAAGAAACAAAGGTTTCTATCAAGTTACTTTATGCATAGGAAGAGGAAGAGGAAGGGAAGGGGTGCTCAAAGTTCAAAAAGGGAGAACCTTCTGGAACAACCCCCTGACATTCACATCACTAAGAGTGCAGTGGTACCTGATAACTTGGATATTGTCCTCAATAGTTTTCAAGGTGACAGTTATGCCGAGATATTAGACAGAGAAAGAAAGGTATATCTAATTTAAAGAGGGGTGTGGCAACTGTAGATCCTGTTTTTTAAAAGCTTGAAGCTTTGAATGATTGTTTAGATGTCTTGATGCTGCTAATGGGTCGTATTATGCCTAGTATTCCTATGCCACCTCCTCATAAGTCGATAATGGATTATGAGAACGAGTCGTCCGTTGGGAGATGACTTTAGTGAGATATGCAGATACGATTAGAAAGCCTTGAATAATTTTCCATTGAGAACGAACAGGAGACCCAGATAGGTCAGACTATACTAAAATGGATACCGAGGATCGCCTATTCTTGGGTCAACAACAAATGGGCAGGGCTGCAGTAGATTGGAATTCTGATGTTGTAAAGAAATCTCCATGAAATGTACAAAAAGATTAATTCAATAAAAAATGAGTTTTGCAGAGAGCTATGGCAATTCTTATAGGCCTTCAGAATGCTATTCTTAAGTGTACATAAAACTCCAGTAATGTAATCACATTTTACCTTGAACAAAATGCCATGGGGATTCTTCTAAGTTTAATGGATGTTATTAGTATCGTGTTATGAAAGTTTTTATCAAGTTTTGGCATATATAAGTGTCTTCTAGGTAGGAAACATTGCATCGACGATCTTCTCCACCTTTTATCGTTAATTGTAAGCTAGCTTGATCCTTTAGAGTAGCTATGATTTATTGTAGATTTTACGATATTCTAAAATGCTCACACTAGAATATAAAGACATATAATATTACATGGTTCAGTTCCCAGAGCATAACATGTGGTGGTTTCATTGTTTGCTAACAGTATGATTGTTATCCTTCTTATGTAATACAGTGTCCATTTCTATTCTCCCTTATTTTGTTCCTTAAAAATTATCAAAAAACGACACGTGTAACCTTATTGATTGCAGGGCATTAATGTGTGTTCAGAAGCATTTATGAGCATTTATGGCAGAGGAAGAACAAGGGCACGCCTCATGACGAGCTATAGCGGCACAATTCATGTGAAACGTATGTAGACATGGCGGAAGAGATCTTGCCATTTGTCCCTCTTGCATCTCCTGCACGCAACAAATCTTGCTCTAATTTGAATTATCCTTCAAAAAATTCATTCAAATGCTTCAAAACCCGGTTGTAGATTACAAATTGCTCGAAAAAATGCTCCCAGTTTCTCGAAACAAAGAATCAATCGGAAAAACAATGTACGCAGATGCTCAAAACTGAATGAAATCGGCCAGAGATGAAGATTTTTGAGAAATAAGTTGTTGCAAAGCAGGGAAGATATCAAAGAGAAATAATGCCGAGATGTTTAAATGCAGAAGCTCATCTGTAAACAAATTGGGCAGAGGAATTCGGCATTCGAATCCTTGAATTTTTCTGGTTTTGGGTCACAAAATGCCAAGGCAAAGCAAGAAAATTGCTCTCAGATGCGCCCTTTTGATCTTCTTCAGCAGAGGAGAACCATTCCGACAACTCCTGGTAGCATATGCTGTCGATGCTAACCGGAAGAAAGTCTCCTGGGTATAAAAAATGCCGCCGCCTTCTCTGTTATTTTGTTAACTTCTTAAGCATACTTCCTCAATGTGTTTCGCCCACTGTTCGCCTTACCAAGAAACTAAGATCAAATGGAAGTTACAGGCCCAGCTTGGCCAAATTCGATCAGAAATTTGCTCGCTCTCCAGATTGGGCTCTTCAATTACTGTACCAGAGGCAAATTTTTATTGAATCTGTTCCTGCCGTAACTCAAGCTGTAGCTTTTTTTTTTTTGCTATGATTCAAGCCCTTTTTATCTCCAGGTACATTTTGGGACTCATTCTGTAGTTCGAAGTAAGAATGAAGAAAACTAAGGAAAAAATCCCAATGGAGAGGACAGTACTCAGCACCTTCAGCGTTCTCTGCGAAAACTCTTGGTGTAGGTCTGACCATGAACAGCAAAAAGGCTAAGCAGGCAAGACCAGATTCAAATCTAGCAAACCTTGAAGACTAAAACTAGAGCGAAATCTGCATTGAAAGAACCTGATAAGAAAAAAATAGAGAGCTCTGCCGAAAGAAAAACCACTGCCCATTGAGGAATCGGCTGCCTTGAAGAGACATTCCAGCAACCCAAATCGTGACCCTTTGAAGAAATCGGCCTCAAAACGTCATAGGTTGAAGGAAATGTATGGCAGAGCAAAATATTTCCATGGCTATGGTAGCACAGAGTAGTCGAAACAGAGTATTTTCGGTGCAACTACACAGTAATAATTTTCAGGAAGGTATATTCAGAAGATTATCTCAGTAATCCACAGCATATTCTTTGAAAAAAGCGTATTCCAAAGATTGTTGCAGTAATTCATGGAATATTTTTGTGAAAAGGCATATTCCAGAGATTCTGTGATATAACCACAATGTGATCCGACGGTGGGGGACGGTTAAGATCAATATAACTTGCAAGGGCTAGTGGTTAAAGATCAATAATTAGGTTATTATTGACAATTGACGAAGTTGATTATTCCCCTCTTTATTGAATGAGTAGCAGCTCTGATAACTTCGATTTATGACCAAGCCACTCCGACAAGTTCTAAGAAAAATTCTACGAGCATATTAGGTGCTAATATATTGAACTTATAAATTTGTTATACAACTTTTTGATGGCATTACATTTTGACCTATGTCTGGGTGAGGCAACCTATGGTCTTGCACAACATACCCCTAAACTGGTGCCCCCAATAACTAGCCTATTTCCCTATATATACATTTAGCTCGTTAAAATTGAATGCATGCTTCATTGCTTTTAGTACGTGCTTGATACTCTAAACAATGCCTTCACCGGCAGATACTAAGACTCCGGTTGTATCCCAAGGTCATGTCTGTATTTCTAAATGGTTTGTTTGATTCTGTATTTAACACGCTCTTCTATATTTACTGCAGCTGTGCAACGCACAGTCCGCCATCTTCGTGATAAGATGGGTTTAACGCCAGGTAGTATGGCATCATCCGATGCTCCAAAGCCAAAGCTATTCGATGGTGGAGCCATAAATATTGGCATAACCCAAGAAGAGGTAAATTGCTTGTTATTGGATAATATGTGATCACTTCAAGTAGCTCGAAATAGATATGGAGATCTTGTCTGTATTTCATATATATTCAGCAATATGAATGGATTTTTAAGTAGTATGGGCATAGCAATTTGTGAAAGGGTAAAGTACATGTACATGCCTATTGGCTACACAATGATGTCTGTGTAAATGCTGATTAGATGGCTGGGAAGTCAATGGAAATAGCTCTTTACCGAGCGTTTATTCGAGCAAGAAAAACATGAGTCACAGATGTTTAGATTCTCATGAACATAACGGAGAATACTTTTTCTTATTCAAAACAGTCAGACCAAACAACATGTACAAACACACAGCTCAAACGCAGCTTTCAAATAGTTTCCATAGGCATAGGGGCAGCACCGCCGCTAGCAAGCCCAGAAGCCGTCGCAACCTCTGTAGCCACAAAGTTCCCTTCCTTATCTTGCGATTTTACTAACTCTTCCAATGTTTTCAGATGCGCTGCCTACTCTTCAATTGCCTTCACTATATAGCCGTTGTCACGATCAAAGTTTTCTTTTTGTTGCTCCGCAGTGTTGAGCAGCCAAAAGTTCCTCTCCCTCAATTCTTCAATCCGCACCAATAGTTTTTGAATCGGCGTAAGAGGCGGATTCAACAGGTGCACATGCACTCGGTGACGGCGCTTTGGCCCATGATGTTCCATAGTTCCTTCTGTAATAAAATCAATATGCTCAGATCATTATTGTTATCGACTAAAACAAATAGAACACTAAAAAACGAAGTACCTTGCCCTGCGACAGTTGCCTCAGGCGCTTGTGTTGCCTGCGAGGGTTCAAGAACTGCTATGGCAGTTTCCATGTCTACACAGGGCTCTCGGTACCTATTGTGTATTCATCACATTTTTTTTATAGATGGCTAAAGCAAGCGGTACATCTCCAATGGATTATGCTCGATACAGATGTTCTTAATGCAAGCATTCACGTACACCAATATGGTTGACTTTTGAAATAATTACTTGCTGTCTATCTTGCTATTTAGATTTAAGTTCGTAGTTATTCCGCATCTAAGCATCCTTTAAGTTCTAGAATTACATAAAGTCTTTAAAAAATCTTGCATCTGCACTCTATTTGCTACCTGTAACTTCTAGAATTACATACAACATCTTAGAATACCTTGGAAATGTTTATGGTTACAATATTTAGAAATGCTTTGAAAAGAAACTGTATGCTTACCTACGGAGTCCACACTCAATGTTCTGGGGTGTGTGTAATTGAAATGGTGGTCTGCGTAGACCCGCCTCTTCTTATATCGTAAAAGGGTTTGTTTTTAGAATCAATGCATGTGAGATATTGAGGTAGACTTTGGCTGACGTGGTATATCTTCTTATAGCATAAGCGGGAAGGGTTGCGGCATGTGGGATATTTAAGTATTTGATTGGAAGCACATGGAAATAAGTAGTTTAGACATTTAATAAGCTATAGATTTAGACGAATCAGAGTTGCTGCCACAATTTGTCGGCATCTCTTTTGACTCATTCAGTTCGTTTCTGATCTCAGATATCGCTGTAATTTTTGTTCAGCTTATAAGCCTAATGTACAAATTGCATACTCATATACAGAATACAGGATGAATAAACAGTGTCCATATTATAAGGATGGCGCTTCTCATGCAGGATCGAAATAGAAAAGAAACAATAGAATTTGATTCAATAGGATCGGAATAGAAAAGGAACAATAGAATTTCATTCCATAAGCTACAACTGAATGCCGGCATCATTGAATGGCGTCTGAGCTTAAGCTGGTCCTTCTTTGGAATCCAATCAGGAGTTTGACAATTCATATCTAGTGCAGGGAATATCATTTGATGCCACATGTCACTTCACATGTGCATGCACTATGCACTGCTTATTGCAGTGCCTATTTCCCTATATATACATTTAGCTCGTTAAAATTGAATGCATGCTTCATTGCTTTCGGTACGTGCTTGATACTCTGAACAATGCCTTCGCCGGCAGATACTAAGACTCCGGTTATATCCCAATGTCATGTCTGTATTTCTAAATGGTTTGTTTGATTCTATATTTAACACGCTCTTCTATATTTACTGCAGCTGTGCAACGCGCAGTCCGCCATCTTCGTGATAAGATGAGTTTAACGTCAGGTAGTATGGCATCATCCGATGCTCCAAAGCCAAAGCTATTCGATGGTGGAGCCATAAATATTGGCATATCCCAAGAAGAGGTAAATTGCTTGTTATTGGGTCATATATGATCGCTCGAAATAGATATGGAGATCTTGTATGTATTTCATATATATTCAGCAATATGAATGCATTGTTAAGTAGTATGGGCATAGCAATTTGTGAAAGGGTAAAGTACATGTACAGGCCTATTGGCTACACAATGATGTCTGTGTAAATGCTGATTAGATGGCTGGGAAGTCAATGGAAATAGCTCTTTACCGAGCGTTTATTCGAGCAAGAAAAACATGAGTCACAGATGTTTAGATTCTCATGAACATAACGGAGAATACTTTTTCTTATTCAAAACAGCCAGACCAAACAATATGTACAAACACACAGCTCAAATGCAGCTTTCAAATAGTTTCCATGGGCATAGGGGCAGCACCGCCGCTAGCAAGCCCAGAAGTCATCGCAACCTCTGTAGCCGCAAAGTTCCCTTCCTTATCTTGCGATTTTACTAACTCTTCCAATGTTTTCAGATGCGTTGCCTGCTCTTCAATTGCCTTCACTATATAGCCGTTGTCACGATCAAAGTTTTCTTTTTATTGCTCCGCAGCGTTGAGCAGCCAAAAGTTCCTCTCCCTCAATTCTTCAATCCGCACTAATAGTTTTTGAATCGGCGTAAGAGGCGGAATCAACAGGTGCACATGCACTCGGTGATCACAATGGTGACGGCGCTTTGGCCCATGATGTTCCATCTGTAATAAAATCAATATGCTCAGATCATTATTGTTATCGACTAAAACAAATAGAACACTAAAAAACGAAGTACCTTGCCCTGCGACAGTGTGTTGCCTACCATGGTTCAAGAACTGCTATGGCGGTTTCCATGTCTACACAGGCCTCTCGGTACCTATTGTGTATTCAGCACTTTTTTTATAGATGGCTAAAGCAAGCAGTGAATCTCCAATGGATTATGCTCGATACAGATGTTCTTAATGCAAGCATTCACATACACCAATATGGTTGACCTTTGAAATATATTCCAGGTTGTTTTCCGTCAGGTGTCATTAATGCGATATAGATGACCACTGAATTATGATATTTGTCTCAAAGTTGCCTTCTTTTAATTGTCATATCCTTTCAATTCAAATACACGCCAATCACAATAAGGCGTACAACGGGAGCTCAATGTTCAACATTAGTACAATAAGCAATGAGTGCTCATTTTATCTATGGTATAATGCCCGTTTGCATTGCCACTGCACTCTTCCTAGAGTTTTAAGGAGCTTCTTTCTTCGTATATATCTAAGCATACAGCACAATCTATTATTGTGGCAAGTGCCTATTGGGTCATATCATATATACAATGGGGGCTCAATTTGCAACATTATTAGAATAAGCAATGACTCCTTATTCTATTTATTATTGTGGCAAGTGTCTATTGGGTCATATCACATATACAATGGGGGCTCAATTTGCAACATTACTAGAATAAGCAATGACTCCTTATTCTATCTATGATATGGGGCTCGATGTCCAACATTCTTAGAATAAGCAATGACTCCTTATTTTATATATGGTATGCTGCCCTTCCCATTGGCATTGCATTCGTTGTAAAGTTTTGCCCGCTGCTCAATGTCGAAACCTATGATAATAAGTCCTAGATGGTTGCACATCCTAGAAGATTATAGAACATTCCAGATCTATCTGGAACATCCTAGAGCATCCTTAAATTGCTTGCAAAGTTCCTAAAACTTTCTTTTTTTGGACATTCTAGAGGATTCTAGAAGATTCTAGGACATTCTAAAAGAACTTTCTATTTTTAGACTTGGTACTTTCTATTTTTAGATTGGTGCTTACCCATGAGCATCTGGAACACTTTAAAACATTCTATTTTGAGCATTTGCAAAGTTTCAAAAAACTTTCTATTTTTACCAGCACTTTGAAAGGTCTTGCATATCTCGGATCCCACTTTCCCACACTTTTAAATGCCAATGAGCTCTACTTGGGATTAATCCGTAAGAATACACACTGGCCTTCTACAAATTCCAAAGGTTTATGCCTTTTATTTGCATATTGCTTCTGCCTATTCTAAACCACTGCAAGATTCTGACAAAATCTCCTCAATTGCACATCCAAATCATAGGCTACTTCATTGGCCATTTCCGCATAGCCGGCTCGGTACATACATTATTAGCATATCCTCTAAAACCTGATTTAATTGCTCCATTTGGCCATCTGGCTATGGATGGTATGAAGTGCTAGTATATTCAACTTAGTTCCCACATTCCAAAACAGTCCTTGCCAAAACTGACTCATGAACCTTGAGTCTCGATCTGCGATAATGGTACATGGCACACTATGCAACCTTAAAATCTCTTTGACAAATAACTTGGAGATATCTATAGATGTAGTTGTAGTCTTTGTTGGCATAAAATGTGCTTGCTTAGTCAATCTATCCACCACAATATAAATGGCATTATATCCTACTCGTGTTCGAGGTAGATCTACAATAAAATCCATGCCAATGCATTTCCATTTGGATGAAGGAACTTCTAATGGTTACAACTCTTCTGGGACTTTAAATCGTGAAGCTTTAACTTTCTGATGTGCTAAACATTTCGCCACATACTCTTTAACCATTTTCTTCTGCCATGAAGCGCCATCTCCACTATATCTGCAAGGTGCACCACATGGATGATGTTAGGTATCCTGTTCTTGCACTTGCCATGGCTGAATCTCCTCAGCGTTTGAAACGATGTTGGAAAGAGCATTGCACTACATGGTTTGCCCGTTGGGTTGTGCAACCAGAGCACTGCCTGATGCTTGCCAGTTCTAATCCTGAGCTCAATGGTCGTTTTTCTCAAAAGATATGGGACGCAGTTACTTTGGCCCAAGTGAAAACTGGTCATTATCATGCACACATAAATCCCACCTTGGCACCAGGGCCCCAAGCTTATTTGCTTGCTTCATTGTCCAGGAACAAGCTTGTAGCTATTGCATCAAAGACGCACGGGTCCCAGCTGTGCAAAGGATTGAGACAGTAGATGGGAGCGGCCGGAATTGCCGCGAGAAGCGAGACTATGTGCTGTTGCGATTCATGTGTTATTGAAGATGAAAGCCATACTCTTATGAGTTGCCCCGCTTTTGAGATAGTCCGAATCATTTTTGACCTTAGCATTCCATTCCACGCCCACAACTTCTCCGAGCACCATCCAGGCATGACTTGGCATTATACATACTTGAGGTTCTAGATAAACGTCTGCAATTACTGAGCCCTCAGTAGTCATTATCTCCGCTTGTCTAGTATCATCATTACTGCAAAGGTTTTTCCCTTGAAAACCTTTCGAGGCAGGGGTTTTTTAATCCTAGTAGTAATGATTGTACTAGCCTATTGTATGGGTCCCATGACCTATTGGTCTCCGTGGACGTTAAAAAAACTATTCTATTCTATTCTGCCTTGGCCAAAAAAAAAATATGTCTGACCTTCCTTTGAGTCTTGTGTGGGCTATCATGTGCTTCATACAAGGGTCTCATCTTTAATTCCAAATCATTTGAGATGCACAACCGACCTTTGTAAAACAAGACTCCATTAGATAATGAGTATTGTGGAAACTCCATGGACTTCTTTAGAATACTAGCAAACACCAGTCCAAAATACGGGACCCTTGTCACTTTATCCATGAGATAAACATCCCATTGACCTTGAAGCATACTAATAGAGGTAATAGAAGCATACTAATACACCTATTTACGTTTAGGGCTGCTAATTGATCTTTAAATTCCGAAGGCGTCGGAATGATAAGATGAAGGTCTTGATTGACTTGAAGTTTTTTTTTTAGCACGCCAGCCTAACCAAGCGTGCAACCTTCCTTGCAATTCTAGGCTATCCACGTAGCACCTCCAACTCATCAAAAACTGATGTGGCATTATTTTTCCCGTTAGATTTTGTTTCTTTAAGATCTACGGCCATAGAAATTAGAAAAAAAGCAAAAATAAGTCACGGAGATGGAGAAGGTCACGTCTAATTACTTGCGTCGAGCCTCTTGCTTTCATGCTTTGTCAGATCGAGAGGTCGATGCGGTAAAAAGCCTCTCTTTCTCTGCTTTTGGCTTTGGTCCTCTCCATCTCCATTGTTGTTGCTTGCCCTTGCCTAAACGCTATGCGAGGCTGCGTATGAAAAAGCAAAGCTTATGTTCTTCATTCTCTCTACCAAAATCTCTTTCATTCGGGGCTAGGTAAACTTGAGATGGAGATACCATCAGGCAACCTTGGTCATTCTTCCAGTGCTCTTTTCTTTCTTTCTTTCTTTCTTTCTTTCTTTCTTTCTTCGTAGGTTCCCCTCCCTTTCCTTTTGCATTCCGCTGCTTGATCATGTGTTGCCCCCTCCCTGAAACCCTAGCATTCATGTGGAGGAAAAACAGTCTCCTTCCGGATCTCTTTCTTATTTTATTTCCTCAGCTTTGACATGCTATTTCTCCCAGTTCGTTGTCTCTTTCTTTTGCCATTGTTTTTCTTTGTGTGTTTTTCTCTTTCTTATTTTAGTTCCTCGTTTATGCTGTTTCTTCGAGTCCGATATTAACCTCAGCTGTACTTGTGATTATGTATATAATCTGCAAAGATGTCAAGATCCTTATTGCTACTAAGGTTTTTCCAGAAAACTCTTGAGGCGGGGTTTTTAATCCGGTAGTAATACCACTTTGCTCTCTCTTTGTACTTGGGTCCCATAGGCCAGTTGGTCTCCGTGGACGATAAAATCATATTCTATTCTATTATCTCTTTCTTTTGCCATTTTGCCATTGTTTTCCTCCTTGTGGGCTCCCTTTTCTTGGATTATTGCGGCAATCCCCGCCTCCAAGGTAATCGCGACGATCCAACGGCTTCCAGTTCCGTGTACCTACTTTTTATTGTTTTCGCATTAGCATGGACTCAAGCGAGATGAAAAGGAGGAAGCTACAATGTTTTGCACAAATACTTAGAAATGGTGGATGCCTTAGTGCATCTGTTGATTTCGGCCTTAGCTGCACCTCCTAGCTTTAGTCATGTGAAGGTCTTTGAGCAAGAAACATCAACGGGCTACACAAACCCTCGAGGATGGAGACGCCAAAAAGATTTTTGAGTTTTTTGGCAGTGCATTGGTCATCTTTTAGGTTGGACTGAAAATGTCAATCTTCCGTTTGATGTACATGTTCATGGAGAAATTTGTTATGTTAGCCCTGAGTAGAAGACTTCCTGTGGTTAGGAAAATCAAGGCATCATGGGTTGTGGTGTTGCCAATGCCATTGCTTTGGATAGAGGCCTAAAGATCTGCAGTGTTAGTTGAAAAAATGGCTATCGTTGTTCTAATAAGACATTTTCTCGTAAAAACCGAAGCGAGGGCTTGTTTTTGCAAAGAATATCTTGCAAGATATTTGTAGCGAGAACTTGGAAAAGGATGTCAACTTGTTCTTTGTTCTTGAGAAAAAGGCCTTAAAACAAAACGAACTATCAATTACTTTCATGCCGTGGATTCTTTTTCACGATATCTCTAATCTCAATGCTATATCTGCGGTGGAACCCGCTTCACGTGATCCAAACTCGATATTTTGTCAACTGCTATTTCCAACAACAATTGCTTTGTAAGTAGTATGAACAAGCTTTGAACATGACAATTTATTTCTATCTTCTTCAAAATGTCAACCAGGTTGTCTCAGCTCTCAGGCTTGTACTATCTTTCTTATGGCTCCTGCTGCTTGTTAGATTTAGCGAATGAAAATGTATTATTATTTCTTAGCTCTTACAATGTATTATTATTTCTTAGCTCTTACAGGTTGAAGCTTGTTTTAACGTCATTATGTATATTATATGCAGCACATTCTAAAGATCTATCTCATTAGCTTGTAGATGACATCAAATTACCAGGTGTGCTGTTTGAAGAGTCAAAAGCCTGGAGCAAGTGAAGATATAAAATTATTTAAATCACTGAATTCCCTTGATAACCTTTCTGAAAAATTTCACGCCAGGTGAACATTAAATAGACCGACCAGAAGTCAGTATAGGCACATGAATTGTAGATTTTATTTTTTCTGTAAGGCCTATTATATCTAGCCACTATTTTCTCATCCGATTCAGCTAAGAGATAGAGACGCATATTAAGAGAGCAGAATTTGTTCTTGCATGGCTTGATGTGCTATGGTGCACCATGTCTAAAAAAGATGACCCAGGAACCTGTGCTATTTTTCTTTCAAATGCTTTTACACATAATGCTTTTACACATAGAAAGAGCCTTTAGGTCATGCATAAGTCTGTACATCTCTTAGTTAGAAGGGTATATTTTCTTTAGTCACTTGTTAATATAGGTCTTCTATTACAAGCTGAAAATTGTTTGCTAGTTCATGCCCAAAACTCTTGCTGCCCTCTAATCCCAGAGCAATATGGTTAGCAATATGGTTAATAATGGTTGTTAGTATGTCTTATAAGGAGCATGTCTGGAATCGAAAGCTAAAACTACAAATAACTACAGACATATAACTCCTCATTGTTATGTAATTTACACAAATTTTCAGAAAGTACATCTATAGAGCATCTTTGGACTTATAGCTTCTTGGTACATCAATTCAAAAGATTTAAAGCTATAAGACATCATTATACTGTGCAAAAGCACTTGTGGTTGATACTTTGCAGCGTCTTTGGGTTTATATTTTCCTCTTGAGTCTATATTCTAGAGTCAATTTTCTAATCGTCACTTTCAGCTCATGAAGGCTCAAATTACCGGTCTTATTAGATATTGTAAATTCTAGGACACTACAAATGGCAACGCTAATGAAATTATACAACCACAATCACAAAACGAGCAATCCAATGTCTATCGAAAAGGCGACATATGCTTTTGATGACAAGCTTGCCTTAGAATTGTTTGTAAATATTGATTTCTTTCCAGACTCACCATATGATGACAATTAATAGCCTTACAAACTTCATTTTCATATTTCTCATATGTCGAACTATTCAAAAATGCTTAAAGTGTTCAATATAACACAGTACAATTTTGATCCCATTGAAAGACATTACGTAAACCTTTACAACACAACAAAAAATGACTACAACAACCTCATATCCTGCCCTTCCAAAACTAAGAAATACTGATACCTTTAACGAAGGGGCATCATCTAAACTATCCAAACAACATATGCTATTTCAACCATGGACAATAAAATTCAATACAATTTTGCCCTAGTACAAATATAATTCAATTATTTTTTCCTATCCAATTACCTTGCCCTAATTTCATGCGCTTTTTTTTTTTTTTTTTTTTTTTTTTTTTTTTTTTTTTTGGGGGGAGAAGAGAAAAGGAAACCTGACACGACAACCTCACCCACGATCAACAAAAAATAACAACCCAAAAAACATGCAACCACGCCCGAGGTGCCATCGGAGTGCAAATCAATGTGGCATTACCTTTTTATTGCTACTCCAAGCATAAATATTGCATTTGCCCGGGGGGCTCGAATTGTAGATTCTATAAACTATGGTTGCATTCCAGGTACATCATCTGAACAACTCAGATGAACTTCTAACCCTTGAATCATTCCAGGAATCTTATATATATTTGTAGTTTGTTAAGATTTGTTGTCCATAAACTAAACTTTATAAACATTTTCGTGCAGTAATTCTATATGATTATTATGACTTGCCCTTCAATGATGTCTTAAATTGGCAGAATTTTGCACTTTGCTGAGGGAAAAAGATGTTTATGATTTGAAGTCTATTTTGCAGCCTATCACAGATGAGCAGTACCATGCATTACATAAAGATTTGCTACAAGTAAGTTTTCTTCTTTGCGCCTTCACACTAATTTCCGTAAAGGCAACAAGTTGCATGCATGCATTTATGCAGCTATTAAGAAAAAATTTCCAATTCTAGGAAATAAGCACAAATGATTTCAGATGATGACCTGTTTTAAATCCCAACTTGTTTTGCTTGCAGGTTCAAAATCACTTTGAGTGGCGTACACCACCTCAATCATATGATACCTTTCACATGGTCATATATGAACTTTGATTAAGACATCACACAATTCAATATAAGAAAAGGAGGGTTGCATACGGCATCATCAAAGGAAGTTGTACATCATAATCTGTTTGCATTTCCTCACACATTTTATTGTGAAGGCTTATGGCAGTGATCTGAGAAATAACAAACATCTATGGGATCCATTTTAACTTCTTGAGTGCAAGTGATGAAAGGTTGTTACATAATCATTTACAGGTATTGTTTATAAGTGATGTCAATGGCAATGCTTTTGTACGTACCTCACTTCCAAACCTAGCGGATCCCTTCATCTCGATCACATTTGGCCCAATGCAAAATTGGATAGCCATCTTGTCTGGCCCAATGCGAAACCAGGATCTGGTAAAACTCAAACTATTACCCTCAAACTATTACAACTCAAACAATTACCCTCAAACCGCTACAACCCAATCTCAAGCATGTCGTACCGCTAGTTAGGCCAAGCCTGCCTTACTGCTAGTTTAGGGCTTTTCTTCTCAAATAGAAAACGATCAAGTTCTAGGATGATCTTTAACCTTGCCTGAATTTTCTATAACTTTCTCTTCTATTTGTCTAAGTCTTATTGTTTGTCCCTTTAATTCATTTAAGCCATAGTGGTTCTGCATAGGACGGATGGATTATGGAATTAAGCAAATAAAGCATGTGGTGTCCTTTGTTTGTTGTCAATTTTTTGTAGGTCTATACACCATTTTCCTCTTTCCTACAACTTCAACCATGATTTTTTTTCCAAGGGGATTGATTTGTCAAGTCAATCCATTTGCTGATATTGATCATCTAAAGTCTGCACGAATCCATTGCTACCAGAGCTACATTCAATTAAGCAAATAAACCTTAGTTATGTTGGAAATGATATAATTGTGTCCTCGGATATGTTGGGCCACAGAATGCCAAAGCTTTGGGCTGCAAGTCCCTATGTTCTAAAATCAACATTGCTCTTTAAAACGTCAAGTGTTTTGACCTCGACATTCGGACGTAGCATAAAATACCTTTGTCCATGAAGGACCAACTACTTTTGCCTTTAATAAAGGCATCTTATGCAATCTAACTAATGCCAATTTGTATAAAAGCTACAGATTATGCTCAATTGGTATTCCACATGGGCTACAAAATGGCAATATAAAAATGACATTTGATACACATTCCATGGAAGAGGGAAAGACAAAATCCCATTCAATCGCAATAGACATCTCCGTACAAAAGTGTCATCTGTCTATGTCTTGGTTTTCTAATTTTTGACAAACATATGTATGAGAATGAAGTAAGGCACGCCAAGGAAAACCAATAAATATTGCTTCCTTAGATCAAATACAAAGGAAAAAATACCAAACATGAAGTTGATCTTCAAGTACAATAAATTGCCACAAATGCGAAAGTATATACAACAAGCACTTTGCCACGAAAATAACTTTATACTCAAGATATTTTCAAATGCAGTATATATTCTTTCATATACAAAAAGAATGCATAGAAAAAGAATAGAAACAATAATCATCATTAACAATCTAAAAAAGATATCGTATATGTTAATTATAATAACGACGGTGAGGTATGACGTCTCACTAAGTCAACTAATCACAATCCTTTTATTTGAATATTATAAAAGATTGATTTCCTCCATAAATGACCATATTTTCATATATACAAAATATAAAATTCATCGCATATTATACTCATAATTGCTAAAGCTCAATGCTTGAAAACATATTTTTATCTTGTTTACATGTGCAGCCTAAACCAACTACCAAGCCTTAACCAACTTGACCTTGCTAAAGCCTTCTGGTGTGCCTTTTGCTAGTTTTTTTTTTTTTAAATAATGGGCTTAAATATCCTACGTGCATTCAATGGCACAACATATTCTAGTTGACAACATGTTTGGTAAGACAACAATAACATATTGCAACAATAATGCTCCATGTTGCCAAATCAACAATTACTAAATTTTGACTTAAATGGTACAACATATTCTAGTCGAGAGCATGCTTGGTCAACAATTACCAAGTCAGCAAGTGCCAAGTCAACAAGGCTAGTCATAAGATATTCTAGTCATAATGCTATTCTATGCATTATGTTAAGGCATATTGTCTACAACATGTTTGGTAAAACGTAAGTCAACAATTTTCAAGTCAACAAGTGTGAATCACTCCTAAGCAAAAGTTTGACTTTCATTGACCAAAGACTTGTTGTTACAACTTTAATTTACACTAATAAATTCTATTCAAAATGGGGTTAAGGCAATTGCAATTGACACTAGCCAATTATAATTACAATTACCAAACAAATGCCAAGCCAACATAAGATGATTGGTGTACAAATATGATGGCCATTTCAAGATAGATAGTGTTTTTTTTTTTCAAATATTTTAGGAAATAAAGTCATGGTCATTTCAAGATAATTGCATTTCACTTCGTATCTTATTAAATCATTACGATTAAGATTCCAATGGTATGAAAATTCTAAAATCGTAGCCTCCGGAATTTATTTCACGCCAGCCTTTATATGGTCGTGAGGGAGAAGCATCTCGTCCAATTCTCCCAACAGAATGCCGAAGCGCTCCCATTCCCGCTCTGCCTCCCCTGCCCAATTTCCCTGGTCTTGCCAAAGCTTGGTATGGGATAGGGTCATCGCCTACAGATGGAGTGCATGCAGATTAATGAAGAAGACGATGCAGAAGACCGGGAATTGTCTAAATCAAGCCAAGATGAAGAAAGCTTGGATGAAACAAGCCCTGATTACACAATCTCAAATGAAACCAACTTTTCTTTTGAAACCGGTACAGAGCTTTTGGATTCCTGTGAAGCTCTTTCTAGGGAAATGTGGAGGGAGTATCTGCAAGAAGTTGAATTCGATGAAGATGAGGCAACAAGCGCCATTTTGGGATCCAGCCAAGATGAACCAGAACACCCGGTGGATGCTACAAAGTTTGTGAATTTTCATAATTGGCTTGAAAGTAAGTAATTAGTCTTAGTATATGATAAATTGCAATCTGTGCAAAAGCAAGAGAGGTTTCTGACCTGTAAATGTGTCATGTGATTTGAGCACCCATGGAAACAATGAAGGTTTCTAGATCCTTCAATAGGACGTGCTTCCCACTGATTTTTTCTATACACTTGTCCTACTTCAACCTCCCAAAAAGTTCTACTTACAGTTTGAATCTTCTTTTTATATGTTGTGGGTGCTGCTGTTGACATGTACTACTTTAGCCATTCTACCACCTCGTGTGCATTGGTCATCTTGCTGCCCTTCAATTGTGCTGCTCTCAAAGCCCTCTTTATTACTACTCCTGCACCATCATCTTCTCCCTTTCCATGGCTAGAGCACCAAAAGTTCCACATCATGTCTAAACCTGTTAAAGATTTGAATCTAGCATCAAAGTAAAATGTTTTTTTACCTTTAAATTGTGAGGCTGAGAAGGCATAATGCTTCTTCAAAGTGATTTCCTTCACTTGCATCCAATGATTGTGTAAGAGAATGTTCTTCCTTGATCATTTCTTGTGTCTCATGATCATATATGAGGTGCACAAGAATAGTGATCTGCTCATTATGCCAATGCTTGGATTGGACTTCATTCTGCTCCTTGAAAGAGTAATTCTTTGCAAAGTCAGCCACTGATACAATGGTTCAATTAGCAAACCTATTCAGTAGTTGTCTAAACATGGCTTGCTGCCATTTATATTTAAAATTATGTTTCAGAAACTCCTTTGCTTTGGATCTGAAGGTTTCCATCAAAACATTGGGTGAAGTCTCAATTTTCTTTTTGGGTTTGCCATTTTTATCCTTATCAATTTCAATATAATCTACGTTCTCCCAAGTGATTTTTGAGGTACTGTCCTTTGTTTCTGCTTTTGAACATCTTTCCATTTTGTCCATATACCACATTTATTGCAGGTTCCTGACAAGCATGCTTCATTGTGCCACTCCTCACCTTCAGGCTTTGGGCAAACCATGCTTCTCACAAATCACTGTTAGACTGCCAAACATGTCTTGCTACATTGCACCCTACCTGACTTGCCTTGTGGTCACAAATCTTGCACTCACAGGTGCAATCTGCAGCGTGCACCATGGACTTTTTCATGTTCTTCACCCCTTCCCTCAGCATTGACATCCTCTCATGATAGACGCAACAACAGGTATCGAATTCAGATAGCTTTACAACAAAGTAAGGCTTTAATTTCTCAAAGGCTTTCAGCTTAATTTGAACATCTGGATTGTCTTGCTTGAAAATAGTGAAGAATTCTGTCTGCAGAATAAGCATAGAAAACTACTTAGTAAATGCTAATGCTAATACCACTAGTGAAACAAATACTAATGAATAGCAACTTAGAACTAATTACTAATTCCATTAGCATTACAACATAACCCTTAGCAAACCAAACCACTAACTAGTGCTAGGATGCTGGGCTGAAAGCATTGCTAATCTGTAGTGGTAGGTGGGCTTTACTAACTATAGATTTAACCCCAGGGCGGCAACGGGAAGGCGGCAGGGCGGCAACGGCCATAAGCTCAGTTGATCATTTCGTATAACCCATTCCCATCCCCATATGTTTCTATGTGATTCTTCTGTGATCTTTAGTTAAATCGATAGCTCTTCTTGAGAGCTCGAAGCCTTAATCTTGTGGAATTTTTTAGTTTCAGTTTCAGATCTCTGCAGGGAATATATTCTAGGTTGAAGCATAACTTAGCTGCAACGCCAGGCAATCAGAGCGCGGGACGCCTATGCAGTCGGCAAAAGGAGGCTTTGCCAGATCTGAAGGAGGAACAAATCCCGTTGACACAGTATGCAGATCATGAGTCAGGACAATGACAATCCGAGAACAAATCTGAGACAACGCTTTCGGCGTAGAGAAGGGATTTTGTTGAACTTCACGCTTTAAAAAACAGGTTTTTGGGGTTTTTTGATTTTGTACATGATTCCGATGTTTTGGGCTTGAAGGCGGTTGTGGATTGGGTTGCATCTCCCATCGTGTTTATGCACAGTAGAGATGTAACGCAGGAACAGCAGACAAATTTTAGCCCACGAAAAATTTTTGTATTTCCCTATTCTGTAATGTAATTTCGTATAACCCATTCACTTTTAGTTTTCAGATCCCCCTGTGGTAACTTCGCAAGTACTTGTGTAGGAAATAGGCTCCCTCTGAGGGGTAACTCGCAAAAGACTTGTGTAGGAAATAGGCTCTCTGAGACAATCTCAACACAAAGAACAAAGGCATTCTACTGAAGCATCCTACCGAAGCCGCTAGTTGTAGCAAGCATTGATTCCATAGGCGGGCGGCAATTCAGGGATACCCATGAGATCGTCATGCTCGGAAGGGAATTTGATGCCCAGGGACGAATATTGTGAGGCTGGATCAGATAATAGATAACGAAAGGCAGGGGGTTCAGGATTTAAGAGACGGTTATCGGGGGCCCTAGTTGTCGAAAGGCCAAGGAAGGGAGTCCAAAGCTAAGGACTTTCAAACTGGGCAAACCCGGCGCAGGAGATGGTGGTGGCAGCAGCTATAAGAATGGATGTTCGAGAGGTAGCAGGCTATGGGGATAACGATAAGGGGACGTAATATTGTGCCGTAATGATAGATAAGGATGAATGGCGATGGGATTCCAAAATCCAACAGATGGAAAAAAGGATGAGGCATCGAAATCCAAAATCCCACATGATGGGAAAAGGATCGAGAATATTTTGGGCATTAGCGAGCCCATTACTATTAAGGTTTTTCCTAAAACCCTTCGGGCGGGTTTTTAATCCCGATAGTAATCGGCGCCACTAATGTAGTCCGTGTCAAGGTAACTCGTTATCCGGTGGGCACCACTATTGGGCACCAAGAACATGCGGAATAATTGTAAAAAGGAAAGGAACTAAGTGTCGGGACGTTGAGAAGCCCCAACCCACCACCGTGATAGAGCTGGTTCAACCCGGCCTACCGGGTGTTCTATTTCCACATTCGAGTTCAGGTGCACCAAAAACTAAGGGTTCATAATCTGACCCACTATTAAAGGTGGGACAGTGGAATCCACAATGTGTACAGCTCAAAGCTGTTGATAACGAAGCATTCTCGCATGGCCACGAAGCCAAATATAAGCGGGGTGCCGGTACCAATAGAGAAAAGTTAAGCCTTCAGAAAAGGCTACATTGTAAATCAGCATGATGTGCTAGTAGCACCCGTAAGGGAGCTCGTCCATGCTACATAAGTCCACGGGCCTCAGGGTACAAGGGACAATAATGTATCTATCTATCTATCTATCTAGTTTAGTGCTAACATTGACAAAATTACTAACAGTTGCGCCAACATTAATGAAATTGGTAACATTATCAATGTCATTAACAAAATCACTAACACTGGCACTAACATCAATACAATTACTAAAAGTGGCATCAACATTATAAAGGTGAAAAACCTTAACACTATAACAAAAAATGCTCCATTACCAACCATCAATAGCACTAAAACTTGCTAGCACGACAAGAACGTACAGATTAATTTGATTAGTAGACACAATTCATATTCGAATCAATAAACTAGTAATAAGTAAACGTGAAAAATACTTGCTAAAGAACTTTTCCTATAGATAGTATACCTGGCTCACATCAAGGTAATGTGTTGGATGCTTAGAATGTTTTCCTCTGATCTGACGTCCTTGAGGTTAGGCGAAACTCTGGTGTAGTTTGATAATCCACAACTTTTTCAATCACTTCTTGGCTCAGGGAATCCTTTCTCGTCTTCCTCCCCCCAGAGCCCATAATGCGTTTTTATTTGCAACATGGTGCTTCTTAACTCTAGAACAATTCCTTGGATGAATTCTTAAAGCCTTGGCAGCTAATCTTTTGCTGCCATGCCTGACCTTCCCAAGTGCCATGACTAATGCTGCTCATTTTGCTGCTAATTTGTCATTGAACTCCACTCCTTTCACATGTTGTATGGTTTCTTGGATGCTACCAACAATTTCACTGTGAACGATCTTTTCCTTATCAGACACTGCAACCTGCATAACTTTGCTGTTCTCCACTAGATGCCATACTTCTTTCTTCTGGTCTGTAGACATCGAACCTTCAAATCTAAAAACGTTTTTGTGATTACGGGGCTGCATGTTGCAATTGCTTTTTTGAGTGCTCAATACTCCAATCTAAATTTTCATTTACAATTGCTGCCGCATCTTGCTTGTTCTTTGTCGTTGCACACATAAATCCCACCTTGGCACCAGGGCCCCAAGCTTATTTGCTTGCTTCATTGTCCAGGAACAAGCTTGTAGCTATTGCATCAATTCGCACGGGGTCCCACAGGCTACGGATTGAGACAGGTAGATGGGAGCGGCCGCAATTACCGCGAGAAGCGAGACTATGTGCCTGTTGGCAGTTACAGGTTATTGAAGATGAAAGCCATACTCTTCTGAGTTGCCTTGCTTTTAAGATAGTCCGGAATCATTTTTTGACCTTAGCATTCCATTCCACGCTTCCACAACTTCTCAGAGCACCATCTGTGCATGACTTGGCATTATACATACTTGAGGTTCTAGATAAACGTCTGCAATTACTGAGCCCTCAGTAGTCATTATCTCTGCTTGTCTAGTATCATCATTACTGCAAAGGTTTTTCCCTTGAAAACCTTTCGAGACAGGGGTTTTTTAATCCTAGTAGTAATGATTGTACTAGCCCATTGTATGGGTCCCATGACCTATTGGTCTACGTGGACGTTAAAAAAACTATTCTATTCTATTCTATTCTACAAACGCCATTTTTGCCTCATGTCTTCATCATTAGCCATTGGATCACAAGAAGCCTGAACAAAAAACGGATGGAAAGAAAGAAACGAGATCTCTTCTCCTCGAGAAAGGGGGAATCAACCACCCCCCGATATTCTCGCTAATTTTGAATTTCCCTCTTCCTGTAATACTAAAAAATAGTGCTAATTTGGGTGGACAAAAGGACACTAAAAATGAGACACTGTAAGATGCAAGGACCCCCCTTTCTTTAATGATGACGTAAGAGGAGTAGCAATCTTTGAAAATTTAGGGACAAATTTGTGATAGTAATCTACAATTTCCCAAAAAAACTCTTACTTCCTTCACAGTCTGTGGCACTGGCCAATCTTTCACGGCTTTAGTCTTTGCAGGATTTGACGCAACTCCATTTTCAGAAATCATATGGCCCAAATACACCAATTTATGCTGTGCAAAAGAACATTTAGACATTTTCCCATACAATTTCTCTTCTCTCAGGATACTCAAAGTCTGCCTCACATGCTCCACATGTTCTTGCAAGGTTCTAGAATAAACTAGAATATCATCAAAGAACACCGATATGAAATTATCCAGGAAAGGTCTAAAAACATCATTCATCAATCGCATAAAGGTCACAGGCGTATTGTTAAACCAAGCGACATCACAACAAACTCGTAGTGGCCATAGCGTATCCGAAAGGCAGTCTTATAGATATATGACTCCTTGATCCTTATTTGGTGGTATCCAGCCCGAAGATCAATCTTAGTAAAATACTTTGCTTGATCCAATTGATCAAACAACTCGTCCATCTTGGGCAATTGTGATCTGATTAAGAATCCAGTAATCAATATAAAGTCTTAATATGCCATCTTTTTTCTTTATAAATAAAATAGGAATAAAAATGGGGACGTACTGGGCCTTATAGAGACTTGATCCAACAATTCGGCCAATTGCTAAGGCATGAAACCTATAAGGTGGTCTTGATGTAGGCTCCGCTCCCTAAATGAGATCGATCTCATGATTTACTAACCTATGAGGAGGCAACTGTGTCAATTCCTCAGGAAATACATCTCTAAACTCACCCAATCTGCCAAATCTGCTTCTCGATGCTTGGCAATTTTTACAACCTCCTCAAGATCCGTACATGATACCGCAGACATTGTGCTCTTTATGTCCACCTGAAGCCCTTGCACAAACCTAAACCACAACTTTATGTTGTCCATTGTAGTACAATGGGGCTACAATCTTCTAAACTTTTCATTGTACTCCACTACTATACCAATCTGTTTAAAATCGAAGAACTCGTTCATCCTCTCTATCTTATATCTTGGAGATGTAAAATAACTTCGAAGGCACTCTTAGACTCTGTCCATGTAGCCTGCAGAAGCGTCTTCCCCATGTTTATCAGACACCACCAAACACGTGCAAATCCTTCCAGGATTGCTTTGTAAGGAGAGCCTTTACTGACTCTTCGGCTTTGATTAAATCAAAATAAAACTCCACTCCATGGAGCCATGCATCTACATCATCCCCCGTTGTGTTCTCAACAGCGAACACTTCCCTCTTGGTATCTTTCAACACACTCCGGATCGGTCATTCATTCTATGGAACCTATTGTTGGATATTGTCCCATAAAATCTTCCTGGTTCCGATAGCTTTCTCTGCTTCGCTCTTTTGATGGGATGCAGTCTGTTGCAAGGCTTGTTGAGTTGCTTGCAGAATACTTTCAACATCTGAAGCTCCATTAGCTCCACATTCACCTGCACCATTAGCATCACCAGCTTCCATATACAGAAACATCATTAGCCAACCACCTCCAAATTCTCAATCTGGTCCCAAAGCCTTCTAGATCAAATACGTAGCAAAATAATAGGGGATTCCAGGGGGATTTGATATGGATGTAAAAATAACAATTCCTGAAACCATAAACCATATATCCCTAAAATAATCGAATAAGTTGTTATAAAAAAAACGCATAGATTCAAGATAAACAAGGTGCTGCGCACAGAGGGTTGCCTTCCAGTTTCTTGAGGGTGAAGTGGCCTAAATCTAACCGTGAAGTCATGTTTTCACAATCTATATCTAAATTAAAATAGACATCTACCATGTTCTTACAATCAGTTCATAGTTCCCCTACGTTCATATACAAGCCCGTCCACAAGCGCCCCTCGATCGAATTGTGTATGTAACTGAGTAGTTTAGTGTTCTCGTGGATAGGATCTTGAATTCATGTTTCTATGGCATCGCATCCCCGTTGTTGGTCAACAACTGGATTGACCATCTCCGACAAATAAATTGTGCTCTCATCCTCGTATCACGAATAAATTGTGTTTTGCATCACGAAACTTCCAGGCAAGGAGAAACAACTCACCATAATCCATTTTATAGCCGCAACTTTTTGTGGCATCTTGCGTCAACTCTCTGCAAACAAGACTGTTTGTTGCATTTATCCTCAAACTAATGAGGCCTTTTCACTATTTTTATCTATATTTTGAGCTTTATATGCTTAAGCTCACCATCAATGTTCTCTTCATTTTCTTGGCTTGCCATAGGCTTCACATACCACTGCCCACCAACCCTCTGTAGTCGAATCCTTTTCCTATATACATTTGTTGTCTCAATAATGATGTTTGGAGGACAGGATATCTTACACTATTCTCTTAATATTGACCATCATAACCAGTATGTTCCAAGACCCAAGGATGACAGAGACTTTGCTCTATTGTCAATCTTCTTTGAGGATCTGGATACAACCTTTCAAGTTGCTTTCGTCATTGCTACGGATGGACATGGATTTACAAATGAGTCGAAGGCTGTCTGAGATACGGAGACACTAAAAAACTGTGGCTTGCAAGGGCAAGCCAACAACAAACACTACAACTCTGCAAACCACAAGACGACAATCTAGCAATACATACATAAATAGTATGAACATATAAGAAGCACTGCAGAAATAAATGACATGCATGTGGAAAATGTGTGAACATGACGAAACAAATGACATGTACGTTAACCACCATCCAACAAGATACCAGATAAAATGCAAATGAGTGTCAACTGACTTGTCCAGTATAAAACGAAAAAAACTAGCAGTAGGGCAGGCTTGGGCAGAAGTATTAGAAAGTTAGTAACTCGACTAAGTTCCCAAAAATTGCATTCATATATCACTAGCAAAAGTTGCAAAGCCATGGGTGTATATGGTGTGTATGCTCAATAAAGGATAACCTGCAGTAGTGCTCATTGAATTTGCGAGCAATGACAATGGTGTGGCTCGAGGTAGTCAATAATATCATTATCATTGAAGAATTTGTATTTCATCAGGATAGATGTTGTAAAGTAAAGCTTGTTAATTGCAATAGATAGATAGACAGAGTGGACGAGTTACATGAAACACAGTAACATTAAATTGTAGGAGACAATAATGAAAAATAGAGTTATCCCATGATACTTCACAATTATCGCCTCTATGTTGCTTTTCTCCTTTCCAACATGTTTAAACAACTCAAATGCTGAAAGGAGTTGAATATTTGTCTGGCTCACTTAAAATAGAATTGATAATCAAATTAGGAGAAAGAAATTGGGAGGCAACAAGTTGTTTTGAATTAAGCTTCTGAAATATAGTGTGATATTAACATGTGCGTTGACAGATGAGCTTGTTCTTTAAGATAAAATTGCATACAGGTGTACTTTTAGGATCAAGTAGGGTTCCAATGAGTTTTTGGGGATTTTGTTTTATTTTTTAAAGGGAAATGGTGTCAGCTTTCAGATGCGTTTTTTTTTTGCAATGGTTGGTTTCTGGACGATGGGAACCGGAGTCAGCGAACCAGGATGTTTTTGGAAAGCCCCTTTCCTTGTACCGCTGGCAGGCATCTACGGGATCTATTGGATCCGTGGCAGACGTCTCCCGGATCTGTTGATTCGGTTTTGGGCTCACGCACATGCCATCTTTGAATTCTAATAAGCATCTTGCACTCTCCAGCTTCTCTCTCAATTTTTGCCCCTGCAAATTGGTGTTGTTTTATCTGTTCCTTGTGTGGGTTCTATGTGCTCTTGCTTTTCTTCTTTGGTCTATTTGATGCTTCAACCCTGAGCAGATTTGATTTTGGATCAAGACCGGTGTATTTTCCTATCAGGGGTTTCTCTCTCGTCTGTTGGCTTTCCATCCATAGTTCTTTGCTCAAATCTCTTCTTACGCCTTTATTTGCTTCCTTTTGTTAATGCGGTCCACGTCCCAAGAGACGATGGTTTAGTTCAATGGCTCCAGGTTTTTTAATTAAAAAAAAAATAAATCGATTAGAGTAGGAGACCGATTAGAGAAGCCAAGTGAATCCTAAGTTTTAAGGATGCAAGTTGTTTAGGATTTTCAACTTGAATTTTAGTTGTAGACATAACAAAATTATTTATCTAGGACATTTGAGAAGTCTTCTTTTTCTAGTGACTTTTGCTCAATACCTCTTTTGCCACCAAATGTAACTGATAATTTCATATATGAATGTGGGTCTAATTGTTATTAAGTTGCCTTTGTCTATGCCCATATATTCTAAATGGAAAAAGATTGTGGAGTATATTTAACAAAATATTAGCATTTTTTTTAGCATCACTCTTTAATTCTTTGTATTGTTAGTGATACAATTTTTATATTTTTCACCAATTGTCACATTTTTCAAAATTCTTGACTATCTTCAGCATTCAAATACAACCTCAAGACAACGCTTAGGCAGTGCTAACTCACTATGAGAATATTTTTGACAGGTTACTTGAAGACAACTCTTAGGCAGTGCTAACTCACTATGAGAATATTTTTGACAGGTTACTTGGCGTAGAAGAATCCTCGCTAGCCATCCCCAAGGGCTATACTTCCTGTCCTCTAATGCGAAGACAATGTTTGGCGAGGAATAATGTAAATTCTAATTCCTAAGACGTCAAAGGGAACCGTCTCTAGATATATTGAGGAAATTGTCCGTATAGAATTGTCGTTTGGTGGATAGATTAAAATATAAATGACAGACGGAAATATACAAGAAGGCAACAACGCCAAGAGTAATAACATTGTGCAAACTACCATGAAGATTGTAATTACTTGTTGTATAAAGGCTAAGCTTCAGTTTCTGGACGGATGAAGGCCAAGCGACTCGAGTTTCATGCAATTACTAAAGTGCACTAGCACATCACCAACAAACTGGTTATCCCATAGATCTATATCAGTTGCTTTACTTAGCAGACCAAGTTCAAGTGGCACTGTACCACTTAGGTGATTTGTATACAACAGCTTTTGTATTAAGTGCAGTTGGCAAAGGACTTAGGTATATTGCCTGTCAAGTTATTGTTGTACCAGAAAAACCATTTCAAATCCTAAAGTCAGGGATGTTAAACTATGTTTCAACTAATTCGTTACCACATATTGTAAGATGATAGTATGTAGTCCTGTAAATTCATATGCATGCCTATAGTTACTCAGCATTATTTCAGTACTCTAACTTTGCAGGACAATGTTCAAAGACATCATCATCAATTCTCTGCAATATACAAAACAGTCTACTGCAGCACTGTAAAACAGTCTACTATAAAACATCTACTGTAGTACTGCTCAATGCAAGCCCATTTGCAACATATATATCAAAATAAGGCTATGCCATTACTTAAGAGCATTAGGCAGGATATATCTTCTACAAATGGGAAATGCAATTTTAAGATTACTCATGACTTATAGCCTAGGTGGAAGAGATTACATAGTCAATTACAACCTGAGAAAAGAAATCAAAGAGTCCAGACCTTCTGAAGGAGCCAAATCATGGCCATAGATTGTGAAGAAGTTATTCAGACCGTTGCCATTAAGCTCCCATTCCTAAAGTAACGAAAAGGAAAAACATAATCTTCTTAAACTTGGGGGCTGTGTACTGAGAATTTTAGCCTCTCCAAAAGGTCTAATCTAGAAAGATCAAACTATTGGCATATTTATTCCTTATTGATAACCATATTGGATGCTTCAGAAAAAAACTTGCCCATCACAAAACGACCTTCAGATAGCTTGCATCAGAAGTAAGTAAACTTGTTTACTTACTTCTTGACATGTGCTGAAGCATTGCATCCGCTATAACTCTCTGGTGTGTTGTTACATGCTAGGCATATCCTGCAAGAACTGCTCCCCATGACACCACATTCAAATTACATAGTATCAAAGGCTGTTTATTTCTGAGGCTCCTGCAATGAACCTAGCAAAACCAGCTAATGATTCTTTGCATAAAATTTCATCTCAAAATTTAAAGCCAGACAAAAGTGAAAACCATATAGATTATATATAGTACGTAACCATACCTGGACACTCATTATTTTATACTTGATAAAGAACCATTTGCTGTCTATATATGTTAGCATCTTTACTCCTATTGTTGGAGACAAGCTCAAATAGTATTGTTCCAGACTGTCAGCAGGAGACTGTCAGCTGCCTGCAGTACTAATGTGACAACATCAGTTCTATTCTACCAATGAGTAGCCTCTGCAAAGATAAATCACAGATTTTGGCCTCAAGTCGAAAAGTATCTAATTTGTCTGCATATAATATGTAGCATAATAACAGGGGGTTTTCTTTGTGTTTTTGTATGCTTTTCACTAAGGTTTTCCTATGATTTCGTGATGTATTCAAATGGATGTACTAATGCGTACATCTAAAGTGCACCATTTCTGAGCCATTGATTTTAGCCTTTTTTTTTCCAATGGTCAACAACCAATGGCTCACAACAAAAACCCTTTTTTTGTGCGTGTGGTGCATAATGGTCAACAACCAATGGCTCACAACAAAAGCCCTCTTTTTGTGTGTGTGGTGCATAATGGGCACATGAAGGGCTTGAAGGCGCATGTAGTGCAGTTTCCCCGCCAGCAACACATTTCTTATCATAACTTTTGATCCAGAGCTCTGTTTGAGATAATTTTTATTGCGTTGGAAAGCTCTCTCCGAGATCTTTTTGATAGTGTATGATATGGATATGTTTGGTTGCGTTATCTATGCTAAAACAGCAATTTTTCGGCCGGGTTTGGTAGGCTTTCACATCCTACCAGCTGATTAATACAGGATTGTGCTATTGGATATTGTTTTATGGCTCATTCCGAATGAAGCTTGCAAAAAATTACCATGCATTTTTAGATTTTGAGGCAGTTATTAAGCAAATTCCAAGGCTTCTAGATCCTTGTGCTAACAAGCAGAAAAGTTTTCCACTTTGGTTTCTCACCACAAGAATCCATGGAGGCCAAAGGCTGATGTTAAATTCCAGTTGAAAAATGTTTGTGTATGGGTGTTGCAAACTTCATGACTTTCAGAATAATGGGATCAATCCGCTCTATCTTTATGGTAACTTTTACTTATGTTCTATTTGTTTTATTGTGATGAAATTCAAAAGCTACAGGTGATGAAAGCCTCAAATAAATTCTAGTTTTTTTCTGGTTTGCATTCTAAAATTTTTGTCACAAACCATTAACATCCAACATATAAAAATTAAATCCCCCAACACATAACAACCAACACATAACAACCATTGACATTAACAACCAATACATAACTACCGTTGACATTAATTAACACAACCATTGGGTCCAACACATTTAAATTAAAATCTCTCTTAAACCCCCTTTGGTTTGGGTGTATATTCACACGGGGGGTGACGGAGGGCAGCGAGAGCCCTCATAATTGTATTTTGCACGTACAAAATCAACACCATATAGTATTCCGCTTGAAATCTTATAGTATTTTGCGAATCTTGATATACAGTATAGCAAATTTTGTACTTGCATACCCCACAAACGAGGAACTTTACGTATGGTGTAGATTAAGGAATAAGGGGTGAATATGCCTATCCAACAGCTCTCGTTGCCCGGAGTCACCCCCGTGTGAATATACACCCAAACCAAAGGGGGTTTAAGGGGGATTTTAATTTAAATGTGTTGGACCCAATGGTTGTGTTAATTAATGTCAACGGTAGTTATGTGTTGGTTGTTAATGTCAATGGTTGTTATATGTTGGTTGTTATGTGTAAGGAAGCACTGATAGCCTCCAACTTGAAAGCACTGTGCAAATATTAGAGCATCTTTCTTGTCAAGAGCTTGCACATCCTCTGCAAGCAACGATAGAGAGTGGTCCCGTTATGTTTCCACATTTTTGTTCATTGCTTCTCAAACTTATTGATACATTAGAGAATTAGCTACTGCATAAGTCATGAGCCTGCAATAGACAAAAAAAAAAGTATCCTTTCATCCAGATATAATCTTTTGCTTGTTTAGATAGCAGAAACCTCAGCTTGTCACTTGCGTTAAAGAGTTTCTTTGGACTAGAAACTTTTCGAGATTTGAGAAGGCAGAAAGATAAGGATACCCTAGTTTTGCCGGTTTCTTACGCTTACATTGGCCATAAGATCCGGGAACCATTATTACCTGGATTTGTCATCCGGAGGAACCGAGAAAGCGATCATTGTTGATCATTGGATTTAAAATCTCTTTTGAAAATGTGCATCATTGGAGTTTTGGCTCTTGGGCTGGAATAGGCCCACGACTTTCTTTCTATATCTTCGTTGGCCCAAGTGCCATCATATCTGTTGTATCACAACAGAGCCCTGAAGCAAGGAATAGTAGATGCTAGTGTAGAAAAGAAAAACAAGGGTTTAGAAGCAAAAGGCGATTCGACATTCGAGTTGGAGCCTCATAACCGCTACTTGCACTGTAAGGATCATATGCGCCACCACCTCCCATGGTTTTTTCCTTTTCCAACTGCTTATGCCTTTCCATTTTCTTAACTTCAGGCAGATTATGGACAACCTCTTCCAGTTCCGAGGATGAAGCCCTTACAGTAGCAAAATTCCTTGCAACATCCATAGGCAAAGTACAAGAAGCAAATGCATGTTCGTTGTGAAAGAAAGAAAATTTATCAATGTGGACGAAGGAAACTCGAGCCCCTGAAGCGGCAGTGCTGGTTATCCAGTTTGCACGTCGGCTGCCTAGCAACGCTAGTGACCGCGAGTTTACATGCAACAATAAGTTTGGAGCAGTTCCCGGCATATCCTAGGCATATTCTAGCATATACTTAGGATATGCCAGAAACCCACACAAACAAGGGTTTGCCCAACTAGGGGCAACCCAAAAATAATGGCATTAGCGCACTGGGTATATTGGTTAAAGTTGTCTTAGTGAGGACATTGAATTATTTTGATAGAGGTTTGAGCTCCATATTTCATATTTTAAAATCTTAGGCAAAGTCGTATAGAGGTTCGATGTTCCCTCAAAACCTTCAGCGAAATCGTATTTCATATTTCAAAATCATAGGCGCTTCCAATCATAAATGACTATGAGCGAAACGAGAGGTGTGCAGGGGCCCCAACATACGATCTGGGTCGTAGGATCAACAAATCCGACTACTGTGGTAGCCCAAGCATTTTACTCAGTTGCTATTAACGCATTTATTTATTTATTTATTTTTTTTTTGAAGGAACGAAGTTTCTGTATTAATCAGATAGGAAGAATTACAATACAGAGATCCCTCTATGGATCAGATATAAGTTAAGTACAAAGGATCCCATCTGGATCTGAGTCATGTCTGTAGCTAAAGTACACATGAGCCTCTCTCAACCTCTTCTTTTGTCTAACCAGTACTACAGTATTAACATCTTCCCAATTAAACAGAGTACTATAGGAGCCAAGTGCCCATTTTCCGCAGCTGCAAACAAATCTTGAATGCTCCAAAAACCTCTTGCAAAAATAGAAATGAAGATGGAAGAGATGAAGAGTAACCTGAACAGTCTCCCGCTCTGCTCAGGGAATCCCATACTTCAGACTATGATCCAAATATACAATTTTATTACCGAATGTATACACGCATTTATACGGTGTGTTGGGAGCTCCTTAAATATTAATGCCATTTCTTATACATTGTATAACATGGTAAAGAATCCAATCTTTATTTCATTAAACATCAAACAAGTGTTGAAGACAAATCATATAGTACATGTATATACATCCAAATATGAAAGATAACTCAAGCCCCACAATATATATATTCTAGTTATGGAAAAGGTCTTCAATTAGAGAGCTCTTATCATCGGAGGAGTCACTCATTTAAGGCATTTATGGCTGCCCGATCCCCCGAATCCAGCAGAAAATCATCTCCATCATCTGCATATAGGGGGACTTCATTGCCTGCTAAAGAAGATTTACAAAACCAGGAGTAGAACCCACACTATTTTCCACCCTGAAAGATGAGTTTCTTCTGATCTTTGGGTTGTCTCTGGTTGATGCTCGCTAATTTTGTCCTCCAAATCGCAAAGGAAATTTAGCACCTCCTCATGCCGGAATTCCATTCTTGGGGAAAATCTTGCCCCCAACTCTCTAATCATATCAAAGCCCCTAACCCCATGTCTCTGCTACCTTGCTGCACTTGGCTCCATCGGTACTGCTTACACCAACCTGGGGGTTAGTCCTAAAGACTAAGAGGGGGTTTTGGGCACTTAAGGAACTATTCATTCACAGATACAAATCATACCATAACAACCATTAATGCTTACCCAATAGTCCCACTACCACACTTAACACTTTCATATCCAGTGCTTAAACAATCTCATCGGCATACAATGCCTAACATGCCACCTGGGCTGATCAGGCCCTGTAGCCAATACGGGCAAGGCTTGCCTCATGTGTACACACCCTTCCATGCTGCGTCCAGCACTGGAGGACCACTTCTGCCATGTAGCGCAGCAAAGAATCCAAGCCAGGATAACAATGCCCGATGTCATGCACAAACACAATCGTGAGTCCACGGCACCACAAATGGACTCTGACCCCAGAGATTATGCACTTATGCAATATTTTATAATCCTCATGTTTCAATACCATTATGCTTATCTATGCAATATCCAAATATGACCATAATGATAATATCAGCAGTTTAGATGCAATTTCCATGAATTTCTCTAATATATATACCACTATAGAAATGTCAACTCTATATAAATCATACCATGCATCCAACATTTGATATTACAACACTACATCAATAATGGCACATAACAATTATAAGATCCATGACCATGAATGTTCCTAATGTTTGCCATTAGTGTAACCAGGCAATTTCCATGTAATACAACCGGTTCATGGGTTTTTCCTATGGCAATTCTAATACTTCATTTTAAAATACTTCTCGTACCTTTTCGAATACTATGCCGTATCTCAACAATTCTTTGCCTCTTCCGACCTCTTTCTCCCTATGGAGAAAGGTCCCAACTTTTCATCCCCTTTTCCCAGTAGCCATCCCGGCCTCCATAATTTGCATAGAAATAATTCCTCTAAGGACAACCTTAATGTTCCCTAGCTCATAGTTTTTAAGGATGAAAATTCTATGCATGTTATAATTCTTTATTCATTATGAACCATCTAATATATCAAAATTAGGGAAATGCACCCTTTAGGTCATGGCCCAAACAACCCGGACAGAAGGCTGTCAGCCTTCGATTCTTCTATTTCTGGCCTGGCAGAGGCCTTTAATCAGCAAATCGGCCCATTGGGCCTTACTTTTGACCTCCTGGCTTCAAGTTTGACCTGATATGCCGATGATTTTCCTGTGCCAATGTCGATTTCAAGCGCCAACTCTGGCAACTATGGCTCAAATCCAAGGGTTACTTAGTCCTGTAGCATTCAAGTTGGCCCTTTAGAAGGTCACTCCGATTGTTGGGTCCGCTTTCTGATCATGCTATCATTCCTTCCTAGCATGGTTTTCAGATTATTCCAACCGATTCTGTCAAGCTCATGCCCTTCCAGCCAATTCTAAATCTTATAAACATCCCTTTTAACAGCTTGTTAATCCTTAAATTTTTCTTTAGTGGTTCATTAGAATCATCCAGCCTTATTTACTAGTCAAACTAAACCCCAAACCTTCAGCTTTCAATTATCTTATGATGTAGATTCCCCAACCTTATTATTACTTACAGGTCACATTCGATTAGCTTCATAATTACTTATTTGGCCTGGATAAAAAATAAACATCCTAACATCCTCGATGTAAATTGTAAACCACCCATCTACTTAAGCTTTCTTTTGCAATTGTATGCTTACTCTCCAAGTCTCCTTCATAGAGAACCCCTCATCAAAATATGGTCCCAAACATCCTCTACAATTCAGCACTTATATAGACCTCCTGTATAAACATCATATCCCACGTATGTATTTTCCCAACTCAAGTACCAGTTTAATGGTCTCTCATAATCTAACTAAATTGTATTAAAAATACTTACATCACTTGTCTACTAACACTCTAGGCTGATTCTATTTTCTGGCTTGACCTTATATTGCAGCATTTGACTAAAGAGCTAAATCACTTCTTTACCATGGCCATGCTGAGCATATCATGGAATAATTGCATTTCAAGCCTATAAAATTCTCTGCTTCAAATCCAGCTTTGATAAGATGGGCATGGATATTTTTCCCAAATTTTAATTTTTTTGTTTTGGCACATGCATTCAGCACACTAAGATACGTTACCTGTTCCGCTTTATAGCCCCTCTGTTGCAAGATTGATAGCTTCAGAGCAATCTCCATGTTAGAATAACAAGTAATGAATTGTCCAAGTATACATATTGTATTCAGGCATTTGATCAAAGATTTTTCGTGCATCCAAGATGCTTCCACATCAGGCACATATTGATAATCATGTTTGATACAAGAATTGTGTCTACTTGATTTTTAATAATGTGGGCATGGACAAGTTTTCCGACAACAAGAGACTGGTTTACAGTGCATTGTTTCAAAAATTTGATATGAGTATGGGAGCATAATTGAATACCTTAGTCGTTAAAAGCATTCTGCTCTGCCTTTGCTTCATGATGCACGCACAAATCAACTCGATCATCCTGTTCTAAACTTCCATCATTTCCATTTACTAATGAAGTATTCTCTATGCCATCGCTACTAACTTCTTTGCTTGCCATCCTGCACTTCGATTCCTCTTAGAAGGCATATTCCTTCTAACTGCGTTTAGCAACTAGTGATGTTTTGACATTCCTTTTTCCCCATATCTCTAGTTATTGCTACGGCATATTCCTCGCATATTCCATACTCACCACAAATCTCGACCTTACATTGCCAAAATTCCTGGAATATGCCTCAAGCCTCACCTCCAGCCCTAGGGATTGCCCTTGGGGCAACCCAAAAAGGCCCTGTTATCTATCCTCTGAATAAAAATCTGAATAAAAAGAGAGTTGAGAGAATCTTGTACATTTCTAACATTGAACAAAAAAGAATAACTACTAAAACCTAACCTTCTCTTCTGGACTGTAATGCTGCTTCGACGGAAGCAATGTCGATGGAGAGCTATTCATGTTGCTACTTTACCGGGTACGCTAGTTTGTCATATTTTTTCAGCAGTTTCTCTAAATAAACCTTGCATCTTCATTCTCAGCTACAGATCACGGTCACATTGTGTTGCCTGAATGCTTAACAACCATAAATGACTATAGAGTTTACGACCCTTGCAAGTATGTCAATGCATTAGACAGACAAGGAAATCTGAAAGATGCGTTGGATCGTCTCCAGCAGCAAGGATGTAATAAGGACGTTTCTAACCATGCTTGTATTTTACAGCTCTGTGTTAATTCACGGGCTTTGTCAGAAGGCAAGCAGGTTCATGCTCACGTTTTGAGAAATGGGCTAGGCAATAATGTCTTCTTGGCAAATTTATTGGTTACCTTATATGGGAAGTGTTCCAGTGTACTAGATGCAAGATTAGTATTCAACAGTATGATACAAAGGTGTATAGTCTCATGGAACACTATGATTTCCGCTTATATGCAACAAGAGCTGCACGCCCAAGCTCTCATCCTTTTTCATGAAATGCAGCTGGAGGAAGTGAATCTCAACAGGATTAGTTTTGTCATGGTTCTTGGAGCATGTTCAAGTTTTGTTGACTTAGCAGAAGGCAGATTGATTCATGGAGCAATTGTTGGTAGTGAATTTGAGTCCGACACTGTGGTGGGAACTGCAATTGTTAAAATGTATGGAAGCACAGGAAACCTAGAAGAAGCAGAGAATAATTTTCACAAGATGCAGCGCTTAGATATAGTATCATGGAATGTTATGATTGCAACGTATATTCAGCATGGTTTGGATCGTCAAGCTCTACTACTTTTTCAAAAACTGCATTTGGCAGGAGTTATGCCCTTTAGTAGCCCTTTTAGAAGGGAAATTGCTGCATGCTTACATCGTTAATAACAGAATAGAATCAGATGTTTGTCTGGAGACAGCACTTATAGACATGTATAGCAAGTGTGGTGATTTAGAAAATGCATGTACGGTTTTTTATCAAATGCATAAGAAGAATATTGTCACATGGACTGTCATGATTGCAGCATATAGCTATCATGGATATGGGGAAAATGCGCTAGAATTGTTCCATCAGATGAGACAGAGTAACCTGAAGCCTGATAGGGTAACTTTTGTTTGTCTTCTTGACGCTTGTTCCAATCTGGCTGCATTAGAGGAGGGTAGTTTGGTTCATCATTACATCACTCATAGTGGCCTTCAATCAGATATTGTCATTGGAAATGCAATTATCAACATGTATGCTAAATGTGGCAGCTTGAAGGATGCCCAAAAGATGTTTGATAGAATGTGTGCACGAAATCTGGTGTCTTGGACGGCCATGATAGCAGCATATGCACAACATGGCCATGGTGAGGATGCACTTCATTACTTCCAATTAATGCAACAGGAAGGTATAAAACCAGACAGCATTACATTTATCAATCTTCTTTCTGCATGCAGCCATGCAGGCTTGCTAAATGACAGCTGCCAGCAATTTCTTGCTATGAGTGGAGATTATGGAATTATCCCAACATCCCAACACTATCAGTGTCTGATTGACATGCTTGGGCGAGCTGGATGGCTTGAAGAAATGGAGGATTTATTCCACAAGATGACGTTTGGGTCTGACCTGGTGTCATTGATGACCTTTGTTGGGGCTAGATAAGAATATGTGGAAGGATACATGGACATAATTGACTTGAATGGCCCATTATGTATCTTTCCCTCTCGCAGTTTGACATTGTCCAGCTTGTGCAGCATCATGCTCTAGTGCCTGCCGTATCCATCCAAGGTATAAGATCATCTCTGTTATTTCGTTTGTATTTTTCTTCCTAACAATGATTTAGTCTTTGCTTTTGTGAAAAGGACAACATACCTGTTCCCTACCTGCATATTCGCGAAAGGAGACTATAAGATGGCGATATGACCTGAACATGTTAGTCATTTTCCAAGTAATTTCTTGAAGACCTACTAACATCTCTTTCTTTAGTTCAAAATGATTATGATGCCAGTTGAAACGACGTGTATTTGCACATAAAATATTTCTGTTTTCTGTATCTCAATTTGGACACTTCTCCTGGATTTGATATTGGTGATGCTTGCAGGTGTCCCTATAGAATTTTTGGAGCATGATATGGCAAGATTGTGTGCTCTTATTTATTCCTATTGGAAAAGAGTTCAAACAATTGTGGATTTGTTCTGTCATGGTTTCAACACAGAAATTGCACACCCTTTGGATTACATGTTTCAATATTATGGATATTACGGCACAATACGCCCATCATGGTATGCCTTTTCTTTACACATTTATTTAGTTTAATCTCTTAGAGGATGTTAAGATCTATCCAGTGGTGAAGTGTCAAAGTCTTAGTAGAAAGTATGATGATAGATCTATGTGATCATCAAGTAAATGCAAGAAAGCAAGCAATTCACGGAAAGAAGATTGTGAGGTCAAAATTTAGTGGCGAGGGTTGCAAAAATATTCGTTTCAATTGTTCTGTTAACTTGTGCGGAAGAAGCAACTTTTATTCTCTATAACTTAGCGAAGTTATCAAAATTTCTTAGTTTTCCTCTAAAGCAAAAAATACTCATTAAGGTTTCCTCTAAAGAAGAAGACATATTCAGTGGTTCAATTCGATTCAATTCTGAAGAAGAGGTTACTTCAAGTGCTTGAGAAAGAACGAAGAATGTCAGTGGCGATGAGATAGTCGGCCGCTGTTGCGGCAACAGAGGAAAAGAGTAAGGGGCCAGGCCTCAGCGAGAAAATCGGGGGCCCAAGGTCCCCGTCGGGTGTTGCAGCACTCAGTTATGCTTAGGAAAAGGAAAAAAAGAAGCAAGCAGTTCGTTCAGTTCTATTTTGGAGCCTATAGCCATAGATTCCGGTGCTGATGGTAAGCAAGAGGGGATGTTGAAAAATTGGGGAAACATTGATTCCATTGCGGGCAGTTATGAAGCTAAAAGATCTAATCCATGTAAACAGGGTAATACTATAGAAAGAATTATAAGGCCCAGGTTTTCCGAATGGATTAAGAAAGGAATTTCAAATAAATCCCATAGCACCAGAGTAGAAGAGGCCCTAAATTCTCTTTCAATCTAGAACAACTTCTTCAATGAGCAGGTTTTAAGGCAGAATAGGGCAACCTCAAAGTAACAGAGATCATCATGAACATGGAAAACTTAAATTCTAAGGCAGTGGTGGGGTTTTTTACTGAGGCTTTTTGGATTACATGAGGTTACAAGCTTGGCTTACCGGGCATCTCGACGCTCTGACGGTGCCACAATTTTAGAGCATCAAAGCTATTGGGGGAAATTTTTTTCTAATACTATTTGATAATGAGAAAGCTTTGGAGAAGATAGTTTCTAGAGGAGTCGATCGTTTCGCGGGGGAATTTGTGTTATACCAATACTATACTCTAGTTTTTACCCCAGATAAATTGTCCAATGTTAAACTTCCCTGTTGGTTTGAGGTAGAACAGCTTCCACCAGATATGCTAGACCCGAAATTTTTTAATTCCATAGCAAAGGACCTGGGGACATATATAACTCATTCTATAGCAAAGGGGACAAGGATTTGTGTGGGCATTCCAGCAGCGGAGGGCATTACTCCTTGTTCAAGTTAAGACTCATAAATGGATGGGAGGTTACGAGGATGTTCCCCACAATTAAAATTAAAGATTTGTGAAAGATTGCTTCGTGTTTAGGAGAGAAGCACAAGGCAATGTTAAAGTGGCAGATGAAAAGGCAAGATGAAAAGGCAACATTGCCAAATGAGGGAAAAAATGGGATGGATCATCTAAACTTAGGGGAAATGGAATGTGAAGATATTTCACCTTCTAAAGTTAATCTATAACTCAAGAAGGAACATCAATAATTCTGTCGACGACCCGCCTTCTGACATCACAGATTGATAGCACCAACAAAGTGGACTAGCTACAGTACCGTTGCGACAAGATTGAAGACCAGCGAACAAGTTTCGGACATCTGAGCCAAGCCCTGCGACCATTTCACACAATTGGAAACTCTATTTGAAAATCCGGATCCTTTATTAGAAATCCTTGCCTTCCTCTTAGAACCTTTATTCTGATAAATCTTGGTGAGTAATGATTGCTTGGAGAAGCCTTCCATCCTTTGAGAACTCCCAAGTAATTCTGTATAAGCCTATTCATAAGCCAAATCTTTACTTAAATTCGTATTTTGCTAGAGATGGACTTCTCTAATGGTTAAATTGTTTTCTCTTAAAGTCTTTCCTATTCCAAAATTCAGTCTTTCTCGAAGATTCTTCCTATTCCAAAATTCAGTCTTTCTTGGAGATTCTCTTGCTCAGGATAGCCCAGTTGGGTGGTGAGCTTTGCCCTTAAGGGGTGGATTTACCTTTGTTTGTTCTATTTCCTGATGATTGTTTTGCAGATAAAGCCTGGAGTTTACCGGTTCGTATCTTACCGGTTCGTATCACAATATGTAGGCCAATCCAATATGTAGTCAATCTCCAAATATAGGTTAATCCAAAGTATGCTGCTTGGGTGACATTTTACACCCAGAAGATGGTACCTCATTGTTTCCAGTTTGGCTACCCTACCAAGTTGTAGCCCTCGCATTCCCTTCTGAACCAGATATTAGGTGATGATCGGACAGGCTATCAAACAGTCTATGGCATCATTTGTAGAGGTAAGGCATTGCCTATCTCGAAGCAAGGTGATGAAACCTTTTTGAGGTTAATTTCGTGCTTGCTATTTTAATGGATGGATATATAGAAGATGAGGACATAGAGGAAGAGAAAGGAAAGTTTCCCATATCCTAACCTCAGGAGGAGGACGAACGTGTGGGCAAGGAAGATCTTGAATAATGGAAGCGATAGCTGAGGAATTGCATGTCCATCGAAGCCAGGCATACAGACAGACCGTTGTATTTAGAGTCCGAGATGTGGTATTTTCGGACTTTTTTGTGGTATTTTCGGCCACCCGTTATCAGCCACTGTACACTTCACAGTTTCAAGCCCAGAATCAACTGTTTTGGGGCATTTTTGGATCAATCCGGCTCTATGTGGGGTCAAATCGCTTCCTCTCTTCATCAAACTAACGTTAAAGAGGCAGACAAAGTGATTAGAAGGGCTTTTGAAGTAGTTCAAGCAGTCCACGGAGCTACGAGAACGATCTGACCAAAGATCTCAGCTCCGCCGTGCAGTTTCGCGCTTGGTTTTTGGCCAGAAATACCACTTTTTGGCCGGAAATACTATCTGGCTGATAACGGATGTCTAGAAATACCACCAAAAAAGTCCGGAAATACCACATCCCGGACTCTAAATACGGACGTCCCATACGGACTATTAGGTTTAGACAACTTGCCGACCACCTATGTCAACGGGCCAGAATCATGTGGATGTATCATGTCATTGAAAATCTTCGAAGGTGGATCAAGATGGATGTCTTGTATGACTTAGCCGAATATGATATGGATGATTTCCTCGATATCTCTGCTCCTGAGCTGCCATCACTGGTTCAACAACAAGTATTATGTTGCATGTAGGAGAAGTTGGATCTGATAAATACCCTCCTTGAATTGCAAAACTTCCTGCTACAAGGGCCTAACCATCGGAGGAAGTGTTCAGTGCCATGGGTCCCCATGTTTCAAACATCAATAACATTGATATTTCTATGGAACTGGATGAAGACGGAGAGGCCCTAACAGAGAACAAGGACCATCAACGAGAGGAAGCCCAAGAAGTTGAGGAACAAGAGTTAGCATAAGATCTCAACAAGGAGGTCTTTACCGTGGGTGGAAGCGTTGGGTAACCATCTTACATGCTTTTTCCTCTCCGCCTTTACGGAAGACCAAGTATTATTTATTGCCAAAGAAGTAGAGGCATCCTGGTGTGCACTTCGAGCTCTATCGGCAGCGGCAGGCCATAAGAAAATCCACAACCAAACGCTTACCATTGTTTTGGTCTGCCAAGATCTTGCTGGCTACCCTAGGTGAGGATTTGGCTGCATCAATGAGTATGAAGCCTGCTAAGCCCCAGTGCACATTTTAGCCTGCATCAATGAGTTGTAGTAGTTCCCTTAGCTATCTCTTTCATGCTCGACATTGCCTCGGCAGCTGCAGTTAGTGTCAACCTTGGAGTTACTCTTCTTTGGCTTCGGAAGCGACCTGCCATGCCTCCACCCCAGCATAATGAGGCAGGATCGCGGGGCAGGATCGAGCTCGCGAGATAGCCCTTTTTGTTGTTATAATTTTGGGATATTTATGATCAGACCCTTATATGTAGCCATAATTAGCCCATAATTTGTCTACAATTTTTTTGTATACACACATGGAGTGTTTGGGATCTTCGCCCAATGGTCCTTTTTTTATAGAGAAATTGGATCCCATGTTTTTCTTAGAAGAATGAGCGCTAAGTCCATTAAATTGATTCGTGGAGGGCCGTACTCATCTACATTTCGTATAAGCACATGGAGTGCTGGGGTCCTTGGCCGATGGCCCATTATGTGTAGAGAAATCGAAACCCATGTTTTTCTTATGAGAATGCGTGCTAAGTCCTTCAAATTGATTGGTGGAGGGCCGACTCGTCTGCATTTTTGTATAAGCACATGGAGTGTTTGGGATCTTTGGTCGATAGCCCTTTATGTGTAGAGAAATTGGACCCCATGTTTTTCTTAGAAGAATGAGTGTCAAATCCCCATATGTGTAGAGAAATAGGACCCCATGTCTATTCTTAGAATAATGAATCAATGGTAGCATTTGGCCGAGGCACTAGAGACAACGAGATTGAGGATGAGAAAATTTGTGGCGAATAGTGTTAGTCGTGAAATCTTTTCCTTCTAGATTCTTTTTTTTTCAAAATGCCGGTGGTGGTTGGTATGATTATTAATTATTATTGTTATTGGCCAATTGAAAATAGCTAACCTAAATTTTTTGCATTGTTGCATGTAATTACATGCATCCAATGAGTATTGACAAGGAAAATGTATAAAAAATTTAATAGAAATATATATACTAAGAAATAATTTTCTTTTTAAATGTTGTCATAAAGTTTGCACATTGTGGTATTGTGGGAGGGTAAACCCGAGGGTTTGGAGTAAGATTTCAACGTGGTATGGTATACCTAGGCATATAAATACAAGTTTTGAGCAGCTTGATGCTAAAATTTGAGCAGCTTATTTTCATGAGTATTCTGTGCCCAAAGAACGGATCAATTTTTGCTGATCCAAGAGCAAGCAATCGGCCGGGAAGGGTGTTAAATTACTTCTCAGTAGATAAAATACTTTCTGTTTAGTTTTCCTGGCCTAATATAATGTTTCAAATGCTAAACCCTATAAAAACGCAAAAAATACACGTATTTTTCTCTAACTTTTCCGGCCAACGTTCCGGCAACAAAAACAGGCGACTTTTTTGAGCCATTTTTGCCCCGTTAGGATTTCCTTCTCCATTACCCATATCTCAACAGAGTTCTCGCCAGATTTAGGTGGACAGATGTAACAGTAGGCCATTAACATCCATAAAATCTGAACTGCAAGACGATTCATGGCAGGAATCAAAAAATATATGCCTGCACACTCTAATTTGTTTCTCACACTAATTCTGTGATAAACTGTGATAAACAATGTCTATGTCAAGAGTTTCTATGTCTAAGTATGCCTAAGTTTTTGGAATTTCTCTCTCAAATCAAAGTTCTTGTCATAATGTATCAGATCTCTATGAGAATTTCTATGCAATGAAATATCATGTCTTTTTTCCGGTAAGAAATTCTGGCAGCGTTTTTTTTACGTTTTTCATTCTAACCCAGAAAGAAAACGTTTTTTCCACGTTTTCAAAAGGCTAAAATAAAAACCATGAAAACGTTTTTTGTGACCTAGGATAATACCATGCCTGTGACAGGGGGGCCACAGGGGGGCCGGATAATAAACTTGATCCAATAATTCTTATAAGTTCATTTGAATCCTCAAATTTTTAACATTTTGATCTGTAAATCTCCATTTTAGAGTCTCCATCTTTAACATGGCACTGGCACGTACCATTACTTGCAAAGGTGTAACACTTTCCTGATTTATGGCTTTGTATTTTCTTCTTTTGATTAGCAGCTGATTGATTGTGTATTTGGGTATTCTTAGCTGCTGTTGCTTGGGGACCTAAACAGCCTCTTGTAGTCCAAGATGTGCAAGTTGATCCTCCTCAGGCTGGAGAAGTTCGTATTAAAATTACTCACACTTCGCTCTGTCACTCAGATGTTACATTCTGGGAAGGAAAGGTGCTTTCTACTGCCATCTCTGTTGTTATGTACGGTGAAGTATTACTGTATGCAGCATATTAAGCATTGTTCAGCATTATATTCTTTTGATGTGAAGCAATTTTTGTTAACTTATCTATAATTTTGCAGGGATTTGATGATATATTTCCTCGAATTTTTGGTCATGAAGTTGCAGGGTATGTACTGCATAATTAGAATGACATGAATCTGAACTCGCATTAACCTTGGCACTATATTTCCAATTCCTTTGTAGAATCATTGAAAGTATCGGTGATGGAGTTTCTGAATTTGAAATTGGAGACCATGTTCTCACACTTGCGCTTGGAGAATGTAAACAATGCAAATTTTGCAAGTCTAACAAAACTAACCTTTGCCAAAGGTACCTTTTAGATCCTAACTTGACAGTCATGCACAGTGACCAAAGATCTAGATTTTGGTCTGGTGGAAAACCTGTTCATCATTTTCTAGGTACGTCCACATTCAGTGAATACACTGTGATGGATCAAGGCCAAGTAGTAAAAGTGAGCAGTGATGCGCCTTTAAGTAAAATCTGTTTGCTCAGCTGTGGAATATTAACAGGTAAGATCTGTTTGTTGCATAATGAAAGGCATAGTATTAGATCTTGACATGGTTGATTGTAGGGGTTGGAGCAGTACTATATGAAGCTAAGGTTGAAAAAGGGTCCACCATTGCAGTGTTTGGTCTAGGTGCCCTTGGACTTGCAGTGAGCGTCCACTAAGTTTTCAATTTATGTTAATGCCTAATGTTGCATATGTGCATTTTAGTACCACAATTCTTTATATGCAGGTTATTATAGGTGCAAAAATGGCTGGTGCTTCCAGAATAATTGGCATTGATATCAACCCTGCCAAGTTCAACAAAGGCATTTATTTCAACGCTCTCATTCTTTGCTGTAAATCATTGCTTGCTCTTTATCCACATGTTTCATTCAACAGCCAAAGCTCTGGGAGCAACTGATGTTTTAAATCCAAAAGAACTGGATAAGCCAGTTGAACAGGTAGTCTAGATTATTTATTAGAAAAAGCCCCAGTGGAAGCTAATCTAACTGTATCCATGTTGCAGGAGATTCAATTGATGACAGATGGAGGTGTAGATTACAGCTTTGAGTGCGTGGGAAATACAGAGGTGATGCAATCAGCATATGAATGCTGCCACATAGTATGAACCTGAAGCTTTGGTGATTCAAAGCATTTAATCCTTAAAAAATATCTATACTTACATGGCATGAATTATCTGCAGGGATGGGGCAAAAACATAGTAATTGGTATGGCAGGCCCTAATGAGAAACTTACAATAGATCCAAGGGAACTACCCTATGGCCGGACTCGAATTGGCACGATGCTTGGTGGAGTCAAACCCAAGTCTCAACTTCCTCATTTATTGGATCTGTATGCTAAAAAGGTATTACTATTCTATAATAAGGAAAGTATTGATTGTTCTAAGTGTTCAGATTAAATCCCTTCTTTGAATGCAGGAATTGCAGTTTGATGAAGTAATCTCTCACGAATTGCCATTCTCTGAGATCAACCAGGCTTTCGATTTGCTTATTAAGGGCGAGGCTCTCAGATGTGTGCTTTCTATGGGATGAAGATTTTCAGATAGAAAATTTTAACATCCACGGATGGGACAACATATGCTAGCTACTTTCCCTTTCTAAATCAAGGGAGAATAAGGCGTTGGATTCCAATATACTAAACTCTTTCCTTCCCATATATTATATTAGCAATCATGAGAAATTTGTGTTCTAGGGGCACGACTCTCATGATAGCCTTCATAGCACTTATAGTGAAAAGTGAAATAGGCCACCTAGGTATGACGAAAAGAAATACTATGTGAGCAGAGTAAATATGCATATTCTTGCATGCAAGCCAGGTTATATTTGAGGTGTATGTTTGGATTTATAGACAATGTCTACATATAGTCTTATGTCTAATCTCGACCTTTAAATCTCAAGATAGTCTTGGTTAAAATGATATAGATAATGTTTGCAAATAGTTTTATAGACATGGCTAGGGCTCACCGTGTCCACTTTTGCCCTGCACACGATCTTCTCATCAAACAGATTCGTGTTTTTCGAGACTTCGACTATCATGTGCTTGTTTGACTCACGATCTTCTCATCAAACAGATTCGTGTTTTGGTAGGTGCAAATTTGACTTCGAGACTTCGACTATCATGTGCTTGTTTGACTTATACTATTCAACGTATGATTTTTCTTTTGCACTATAATAGCCTATAGGCTGTCATTTTATAATTGGAAGGATACAGAGAAGGTTCACATGGCCCCTGCCCCAAGGATGATAAGCATAATTTTTTTCAACCCAGCATAAGTGTTTTCAACCCAACCTCTCTATCACAAGTCAAGTTATCCTATAATCTTCTTCAGTACGTTCTCTTCCACAAGATAAGTCGAATATGAATTCTTATGGTATTAAGTATGATAAAAAATGCCAATCCTTGTCCACTTCTGTTATGATTCTAACCTAAAATCCAGACATCAAGGGTGAAGCCGGTCTGTGTAGAGAGACCAAGGGATCTGTGTGGCCAGGTGATCTGTGCGATCAGTCTGAGTTAAGCTTTGTGCACCCAGAGGGTGCCAAATATCAAACGTGTACACAAGAATGGTATTAGGAAGGTCAATGCCCTAATATGGTATTAGGATGGTAAATGCCCTAATACAGCCGTATGTATTGGGAGTCATGACCCCAATCATACGCTGCCTTTGTGTGTCATCTTTGGCCCAAAAGGTGAAAGCCAAAGGCAGAAGGAGGAGGTAAAAGGGGAACTAGATCTATTTAAAGAGGGGGCCTTTATGGAGGAAAAAACGTCACATTCTAGAGGACTTTTTCCTTTGGCTATGCCTTATGCTAGTTCCCAGCTCAGTGGATGATTCATTGGTTGGATCTACGGTTGAGAGGCGAGACCTTTACCTCTCCTTGCAGTCACCTAGGTTCTGTGTGGACTTAGTGAGATTTGACTTGCAATTCATAACAGTGGTGCTTTCACTGAGAGCTTTTTGAGTTGGTGTACGGAGGCAAGATGATGAAGCGAGCTGAGGATGTTGAGCGTAGTGCAGGCGATGGTGAAGAGCAGGGTTTGTTTGAGAATCTGGAGCGAGGTAGTTCTTCACGTACTAAAGCTAAACAGCGAAAAGTAAAGTTCGCACCGCAAGAGTCAGCCAAGGAGCTTACTAAAGAGGTTACCAAGGAGGATCGTGTAGACTCTGTGGTGGTGCAGATGCTGCAGAAGCTAACAGCTCAAGTACATACACTTGAGCGCAATATGCTTGGTGGAGCTAGGAATAATGGTAAAGGATGGCATAAAGATGATTCCTCGCACAGTGAGGAGTCCAGAAGAACACCACCACGGAGCCCTCCAAAGGATGATTCGTCATATGGAGATGACGGTTCTAGTGATTCCAAAAGCGACCACAAGAAGAAAAAGAAGAGTAAATTGCAAATGCCTAAGGATCCAAAGGAAGTCCTTGATTTCTTTAAGGGAGAACGTGATGGAACCACATTACTGCAATGGTTGATGAAGATGAATGACTTCTTCAAAGAACATAAGCATACAGAGCAAAAAAAGCTATATTGGGCAAAGTTCCAATTAAAAGGTGAACCGGTGTTGTGGTGGTCCCCAGTGATGAAGGAGGAAGGTCGGAGGGACATCCTGTGAAGACATGGGAACGTATGGAAAAGCTCTTGAGAAGAGAGTTTATGCCGGATGATTATGAGGATACCTTGAAAGATCAGTGGCAGACATTGCGGCAGGGACGGGATGAGACAGTGAAAGATTTTACTAGTCGTTTCAATGAACTTTTGAGTCTCCTGCCAGGAATCTCTTCTCATGATAGGCGTATTTGTTTCATTACAGCATTGCAGAGGGAATTCTCATCCCAGATTAAGTTATTATGTCCTAAGACTTGCAGCATGCTAGGACAGCGGCATTGTCGATGGAGAATGATGCCAAAGTGAAAGCAGGATATAAGGATTTTCAAAAAAAGTGGTACAAATTAAAGGATTCCTCAAAGGACACTTCAAAGGTGGTTGTTAGCAACATCGAGGTCTCTGACCGAACCACACTAAAGCAGATGATGATGTGGTCACATTACCTCCTTGTAGGCCAGAAGATCATAAGATTGATCTCGAACCAGGAACTGCACCTATTGCTAGGGTGCCATATCGTCTTTCTCCAGCAGGTCAACAAGAGGTTGAGAAGCAAAGAGTTGTTGAATCGTCGTTTGATACAAGAGAGTAGTTCACCTTATGGCGCTCCAGTTATACTAGTTACCAAAAAGGACGGCACATTCAGGATGTGCATTGATTACAAAGCCCTCAACAAGGCCACAATTAAATATAAATATCCTGTGCCAAGGGTGGATGATCTTCTGGATCGTTTGCGACGTGCCAAGATATTCAGCAAAATAGATCTCAAATCTGGGTATCACCAGGTACAAGTCTTTTGCGTCTGACATCCCAAAAACTGCTTTCAGAACAACTTTTGGTCATTTTTAGTTTCTTGTGATGCCCTTTGGTCTTACTAATGCGCCAACCACCTTATGTCGTATGATGAGTTGGATCTTGTGTCTTTTCTTGGACACTTTTTAGTAGTTTTTCTTGATGATATCCTCATTTATTGCCACATGGAAGCAGAGCATATTGAACATTTGGGTCAAGTCTTAGCCATGTTGCGTGCTAATAAGTTGTTTATTAACTGCAAGAAAAGTTTTTTCTTTGAGACACATATCGAATATCTTGGTCACATCATGTCAACGGCTGATATTCATGTAGATCCAGCTAAAGTCAAGGTTGTCAAGGATTGGCCTATTCCTCATAATATTACAGATGTGCGATCTTTCCTGGGCTTATGCAGTTATTATAGATGCTTTGTCCGGAATTTCACCCAGATTGCTTTGCCCTTGACTCGGCTGCTACAGAAAGAAACTATCTTTTATTGGGATAGGCGACAGCAAGTTGCCTTCGAGCATTTGAAACGCAGGTTGATATCGGCCCCAGTGTTGCAGCTACCGGATTTTGATGCACAAATTTTCGTTTGTTGCACAGATGCTAGTGGATCTTCTATTGGTGCCGCCGTCTTAGAACAAGATAAGCATCCGATTGCTTTTGAAAGTCGTAAATTGAATCCGACTGAGCTCAAATACATAGTCTATGAAAAGAATTACTTGCTATTATTCATGCCCTTAAGGTATGGAAGCATTATCTGGTGGGATCCCGTTTTGAGATCAAAATGGATCAGCAGAGCATACAATTCCTTCTTACACAAGCTTCCGCAACCCCTCGTCAAATTAAGTGGGCAGAATATTTACAGTGTTTTGGAGTGAATAAGATCCAGTATTTGCCAGGCAGCACAAATAAAGTTGTCGATGCATTGAGCAGACGACCTGATCCTTCAAACCATTCCATTATTCAGGTGAATAATTTTTCCACGTGGAAGGAACGTACATTACGAGCCATGAAAAATGAATATGAAGGTGATTCAGAGTTTAGCGAAATGTGGTTGCTGCTCAATGAAAGTCAAAGCAGATTAGTTGACAATCACTACATTCGTAGGGGATACTTGTTCCACAATGATTGTTTGTGCTAACGAATAACTTTCGTGATATTGTGTTGAAAGAATATCATGAAGTTCAAATGGTAGGGCATAGAGGTATATTTAATACTCTTGTCTTGATATGGTAACTAGGCACTTTTATTGGGGTTCACTCAGAAGTGATGTGATCACATTTGTGGAAAGATGTGTAACCTGCAGAAGACAAAAGATTCACATGCCAAGACTCCTGGATTGCTCATGGCATTGTGTGTGCCTAAAAAGCCTTTCCAGCATGTGACTATGGATTTTGTTTCCGTGCCACGTAGTGTCCAAGGCAATGATCAAGTCTAGACTGTTGTGGACAGGTTCAGCAAGTATGCCATATTCATTCCTTGTAAGAAGTCCCTGAAAGCATCTGCATCTGCAACACTTTTCCTTAAGAAAGTGTTCAAAAATCATGGACTCTCCGAGGTGATTATATCAGATCGGGATTCAAAGTTTTATAGTAAGTTCTGGCATGCACTGTTCACAAGTCTTGGAACAAAGTTGCAGTTCGCTTTTCATCCTCAAACAGATGGGCAGACTGAGGTAACTCATAGAACATTATTGTCTATGTTGCGGAGTTATGTCCATAAGCACGTAGGGAATGGGAGAATTATCTACCTATGGTACAGTTCGCGTACAATATGGCAACACATTCAGCAACGAAGTTAGCGCCTTTCAAATTGTTCAAGGTCAGCTGCCACCAACACCAATGATCAAAGTGGCTGAAGGTGTGATGGAAGCGGACAAAGTGGCTTAGGACATGGATCAGGTGTTAGAGGAAGTTCGTTCTTCAATAGAAGCGGCCCGAGAAAAGTATGCTGCTGCTGCAAATCTGAGAAGACGAGAAGTACAATATGAAGTAGATGACTGGGTTCTTGGCGTGTTATTAAGGAGCAAAGAGCTCAGCCTGATAAGAAGAAGCATAAGTTGCTGACAAGGAATTATGGTCCATTTCGGATAATTGAGAAGATTAATAGTAATGCATACAGACTTGAACTTCCGCCACGATGGAAGATACATAATGCATTCAACATTGAGTACTTGACACCGTTCAAAGGAATTAATCCACAATTGTTACCTATTGAAGCAGAACCGGAATTGGAGGAGGCTGAATCTGTGTTTGTTCCAGAAATGATTGTTCAGCATAAAGGGAAAGGACAATGGAGGCGGTATTTGGTTAAGTATCTCAATGCGCCATATACAGAAGCTGAATGGCAGAAAGAAAAATACTTTCATGACCATTCCTCTTTATTGGAAGCTTACAGGGAAGTGTATCTGCATTCTGACTGTGGAAGGCCTATTCTATATGAAGCAGGTCCATCTGGAACGATTGGGAGTTCCAGCAACTGAGGTCAGTTGTCTTTACCTTGGTGGGTTGTTACGATTCTAACCTAAAATCCAGACATCAAGGGTGAAGCCGGTCTGTGTAGAGAGACCAAGGGATCTGTGTGGCCAGGTGATCTGTGTGATCAGTTTGAGTTAAGCTTTCTGCACTCAGAGGACGCCAAATATCAAATGTGTACATAAGAATGGTATTAGGAAGGTCAATGCCCTAATACGGTATTAGGATGGTAAATGCCCTAATATAGCCATATGTATTGGGAGTCATGACCCCAATCATATGCTGCCTTTTGTGTGTCATCTTTGGCCCAAAAGGTGAAAGCCAAAGGCAGAAGGAGGAGATAAAAGGGGAACTAGATCTATTTAAAGAGGGGGCCTTTATGGAGGAAAAAACGTCACATTCTAGAGGACTTTATCCTTTGGCTATGCCCTGTGCTAGTTCCCAGCTCGGTGGATGATTCATTGGTTGGATCTATGGTTGGGAGGCGAGACCTTTACCTCTCCTTGCAGTCACCTAGGTTCTGTGTGGTCTTAGTGAGATTTCACTTGCAATTCGTAACAACTTCTTGCCAAATATCTCATGCCTGTTGTATTGGCGGAATATAAGTCTTATAAGTTCATTTGAATCCTCAAATTTTTGACATTTTGATCTGTATATCTCCATTTTAGAGAGTCCATCTTTAACATGGCATGTACCATTACTTGCAAAGGTGTAACACTTTCCTGATTTATGGCTTTGTATTTCTTTTTTTGGTTATCTGCTGATTGATTGTGTATTTGGTATTCTTAGCTGTTGTTGCTTGGGGACCTAAACAGCCTTTTGTAGTCCAAGATGTGCAAGTTGATCCTCCTCAGGCTGGAGAAGTTCGTATTAAAATTACTCATACTTCTATCACTCGGATGTTACATTCGGGAAGGAAAGGTGCTTTCTACCGCCATCTCTGCTGTTATGTAACGGTGAAGTATTATTACTGTATGCAAGCATATTAAGCATTGTTCAAGCATTATATTCTTTGATGTGAAGCAATTTTGTTAACTTATCTATAATTTTGCGAGGGATTTGATGATATATTTCCTAATTTTTGGTCATGAAGTTGCAGTGGTATGTATCGTGAGATAATTAGAATGACATGAATCTGAACTCGCATTAACCTTGGCACTATATTTCCAATTCCTTTGTAGAATCATTGAAAGTATCGGTGATGGAGTTTCTGAATTTGAAATTGAGACCATGTTCTCACATTTTGCGCTTTGAGAATGTAAACAATGCAAATTTTGTAAGTCTAACAAAACTAACCTTTGCCAAAGGTACCTTTTAGATCCTAACTTGACAAATATGCAATGCTGACCAAAGATCTAGATTTTGGTCTGGTGGAAAACCCTGTTCATCATTTTCTAGGTACATCCACATTCGATTGAATACATTGTGATGGATCAAGGCCAAGTAGTAAAGTGAGGAGTTGATGTGCCTTTAAGTAAAATCTGCTTTTGCTCAACCGTGGAATATTAACGTGTAAGATCCGTTTGTTGCATAATGAAAGGCATAGTATTAGATCTTGACATGATTGATTGTAGGGGTTGGAGTCGTACTATATGAAGCTAAGGTTGAAAAAGGGTCTATCATTGCAGTGTTTGGTCTAGGTGCCCTTGGACTTGCAGTGAGCGTCCACTTAAGTTTTCAGTTTATGTTAATGCTAATGTTGCATATGTGCATTTTAGTACCACAATTCTTTATATGCAGGTTATTATAGGTGCAAAAATGGCTGGTGCTTCCAGAATAATTGGCATTGATATCAACCCTGCCAAGTTCAACAAAGGTATTTATTTCAACGCTCTCATTCTCTGCTGCAAACTAAAGATCATTGCTTGCTTTTTATCCACATGTTTCATTCAACAGCCAAAGCTTTGGGAGCAACTGATGTTTTAAATCCAAAAGAACTGGATAAGCTACACTACTACAGAATAGCAGTTTGCGACGTCGTTTGCGACGTCTTAGCGACGTAACGAGGACATCAAACGTCGCATGCACACGCTTTAATAACGTTTCCCGCTCATCGCAAATGACGTCGCCGTGGATTTGTCGCAGCACGACGTCACGTTGCATGTGCAATGTATTAGCAACGTCATGGATGTCCCAAATACGTACAAAATATGTCCTTATTATGACGTTTTACAGACGCCGCTCATATGTTGCTAAGACGTACATATATGTGCATCCAAAATGTTTTTTCGTGGACTTGAACCCCTAACCTTTAGCTAACAAACCTGAGGCCTTACCAACACCTCAATAACTTACATTTGTATTTATTTTGTGTTTATTCTCTAAGTCGCAATGAGACGTTGCACTTGCGACGTGATACGTCGCTAGTGCGACGTGGCACGTAGTAGGCAATTGCGACGTCTGGCCAGACGTTCCAACTGTGACGTCTGACGTTCTACCTGCGACGTTGTTTGAATTTTGTGCAACGTCTTAGGAACGTACTTGATTTTTCCCATTGCGACGTCTGACCAGACGTTCCAACTACGACGTGGGACATTCTATCTGCGACGTCGTTTAAATTTTGTGCGACGTCATGGGAACGTATGCGATTTTTGCGACGTGGACGTTTCATATACGTCGCAAACTGACGTCGCAAACTGCCCATCCTCTAGTAGTGCTAGTTGAACAGGTAGTCTAGATTATTTATTAGAAACAAGCCCCAGTGGAAGCTAATCTAACTGTATCCATGTTGCAGGAGATTCAAATGATGACAGAGGGAGGTGTAGGTTACAGCTTTGAGTGTGTGGAAAATACAGAGTTGATGCAATAAGCATATGAATGCTGCCACATAATATGAACCTGAACCTTTGGTGATTCAAAGCATTTAATCCTTAAAAAATATCTATACTTACATGAAATGAATTATCTGCAGGGATGGGGCAAAAACATAGTAATTGGTATGGCAGGCCCTAATGAGAAACTTACAATAGATCTATGGGAACTGTTAAATGGTGTCATGTTATTTGGGAGACCTATGAGAAGCAGTGGCAGTAGGTCAAAGTCAAAGTCAAAGTCAAAAGTGGCGGGCACCCCCTACCCGGGTGTTGCTGGGCTCGCTAGAAACACACAGACACCCCCTGCCCGCCACTTAGGGTTTGCGTTGACCAGTCAAAGTCAAAGTCAACTAGGGCCGAATTTTAAGGAAGGCAAGTCTATCTACTCCTGATTTTTAGGCAAGTTGGAGAACTTTCTATATGAAGGGGATGAACAATTTGACAAGTGGATGCACCCGGATTGGAAGGTAAATATGGAGATAAATACTGGAGTAAGGCATAGACAGGAGAGCTCGCAGGTCGAGAATGAAGCAGGAGATTGTTTGAGCGCCTGATTGATCTTGTTGTCAGTGTATTGAGTATCAGTTTATTGAATACATTATCTTCAAATTCTAACAGGAACTACCCTATGGCCGGACTCAGATTGGCACAATGCTTGGTGGAGTCAAACCCAAGTCTCAACTTCCTCATTTATTGGATCTGTATGCTAAAAAGGTATTACTAGTTATAATAAGGAAAGTATTGATTGTTCTAAGTGTTCAAATTAAATCCCTTCTTTGACTGCCATTCTCTGAGATCAACCAGGCTTTCGATTTGCTTATTAAGGGCGAGGCTCTCAGATGTGTGCTTTCTATGGGATGAAGGTTTTCAGATAAAAATTTTTAACACCATGGATGGGAGAAAATATAGTCAACACAAGCAGGTCTAATCCTTCTTTTTTAATAGTATAATAAAGTGCTAGCTACTTTCTGTTTCTATATCAAGGGAGAATAAGGCGTTGGATTCCAATATACTAAACTCTTTCCTTCCCATATATTATATGAGCAATCATGAGAACGACTCTCATGATGTGCCTCAATATAGCCTTCATAGCACTTATAGTGAAAAGTGAAATAGGCCACCTAGGTATGACGAAAAGAAATACTATGTGAGCAGAGTAAATATGCATGTTTTTGCATGCAAGCCAGGTTATATTTGAGGTGTATGTTGGGATTAGAATGATATAGACAATGTCTACTTCAATCTTATGTCTAAATCTCGGTTTTTGAATCTCAAGATAGTCTTGGTTCAAAAAAAAAAAAATGAATGTTTGCAAATAGTCTTATGGCTAAGCCTTTTTATGGCAAAATCTTGGCCTTTGAATCTCAGGATAAACTTGGGATCAAGGATCCTAAATGTGGTATACAGAAACCTAAAATAAAAATTCGATAATATAAAGATATAATTAAAACCTATATTAATCTTGCACAATATGTAAACATAGCACGTCTCCTAGAAATCTAATATGGGCAAGACCATTGGGCATAAAAGAGTACTTGGTGCATTAGTTGGCTCCCAGTCTCCTCATGGCCACATATGAATCTCACCAATTGCAAATTTGACTACATGCGAGAACCAAAATGCGGGATTTGCCTGTAGTCCTAGCTGGTGTAATTTGTATCTGGCATGGTTTGAGATGATGTTTATCAAGAATTTAGCTAGTAAAGGACGATATGATGAAGTGTGTGCAAATTCAGACATACTTTTAGATATATTGACGATCTGTTTGCTGTAAACTGTCCTAATATCAGAAATTATCTCAAAGAAACACCTTTGGGTGAGGAGGCTGGGATAAGCATTTATGACATGAGCTATTTAGGTGTCAAAAAGAAAACAGTTTTAAACAGCTATAATTGCTCTGGTGATGATGGGAGTCATGGGTGTAAAGCCAATTTTCTCAATATGACTATTGAGATTGCCAGCAGGACTCATGGCATCTATCGGACCTATAGATATGATAAGAGGGACATACTTCCGTTTAAAGCCTTGAAATTCATCCATGCGGATAGCTGTAGACCATATCATCAAGCTAGAAATGTGATTACTTCGCAGGTACTTTCATATATGTATGTAAATTCAGGACCTATTGGGGCTGGAACTGATATTAAAGAATTGATAGAAAGATTTGTCGATAATGGTTTTGATAAAGTTGGCATAAGAAGACAGGTCATCAAATATATCAGAGTACACACTTTCCCAGGATTACCTTATGATGCCAAAGATCTGATACAAGAAACTTCAACAAAAATATGAAAGGTATGCGTAACACTGATGCAGCACACTTCTGGTTTTATTCTAGTGGGTTAATTTACTAATAGGATTTGGGATGGATCCCTGCTGTGAAAGGTAAGGGTCCACCCTCCCTATTTTCATGGCGCCGTTCATTTCCTATGGTTGGTGGTAGGTTTTTTTTAAATATGATGCTTTAAATTTAGGCACTCAAGTTTGGCTTTCATACTACTGTTTATGGAAAATGTTAATGGGAACAAGGGTTTCTGTCTTTAAATTTTTCCAAATACGATATTAAATAGTATCCAGTGTAAAAAAGGTTTTTTCTGTAAAAATCTCGTAAAGTATCTAATCACGGTACACATATAAGAGTTGAATAAATGTGAATTTGGATCTTTAAACATATAAATGTCTATAAAGTTCGTGAATAGATATTCTGTAAGGAAGATATCCTAAGGATGAATGTTAAGCTGAGCATGGTAACTGGGTATATTTTGAGGCTCCAAGGGTTACTCAAAAGTTTGTTACTACATAAGCTACATACATATGAGGTTCGTCTAAGCCTTGCTCCCTGTCATATATTTGTATGATTTGAAGATTGTGAAAAACTTTATCATCATAAGTACACAAGACTTAGGGTTTACATTTTAATTGTGGAGTGTAATATATTGTGTAGCATATTCATATAATAGCTGCATTTTGCTGGACCCGAATTTTCGTCCACTGTTGGTTTACCCTAAGTCCAGTAGGTCTGCAAAACGAAAAATGGAGCGCGACCTGATACGCGTGGGACCTGGGCTACTCCTCGATTGCTGAATGCTTTAAGCACATTGGGCATGACGTGAGGCTGTAAATGTTGCTGGCTAAAACTTCTGGCACAAGATATCGGATCGTTTTTTTCCTTTAGGGCATGGATATGGCGGTTGCTCTGACTATATCTTCTGGCACAAGGCAAGTTCTTACTTTAGTAAAATAAGTCTTATGGTAGCCTTTAATGCGGGTATACTGGCCATATCGGATATATTTCACATGCCGGATGTGGCAGCACCAGTCATATTGGATACTCTGTCAGTACCTTTTCCCACCGAGAATTATAGAGGTTTAAAACATATATGGGTATGAATTTAACTCAGATGGCGGTTCTGTTAGTTCAGATTCTGATAGTCACTTGATAGAAGACGAACTGTATTATTTATCCATTCAGGATTTGCCTTGTGTAATGGATGAGATGCATATCAGAAATGCTATTGGACAAAAACGCCCTTTACAAGAAGAACAAGAGTGCAATTCCAAGAAAATTAATGCCAATTTGGTTAAGCATGGAGGGAATAAACAGGGTGGATCTTCCTCAAAAGGCTTTGCATACAACTATAAATCAGACAATGAGTCTGATGATGAACAAGAAGATTATCAGGTCTGATGCATGTCAATTTAATATGTTTTTTGAAATGGATAGCAGCCAAATGAAGTTAATACAGTCTTGTAATAGATGGAACGGAATCATGGTAGTAGATACTACTGTTAGAGTACATCTTGGGTTATTGGTGCAATTTCCTCTCTATGTACCTGATTTTGTAAAATTTAACAGGCTTTAAGCTGAGAATCTATTTGCTTTATAAATTTAACTTCTAGTTCTATCCATTCTTGAGTTTTTTATTTGGTAAGGAGCAAAAAGGTTACAAATGGTGACCGGTGAAGAACCAAGAAATCAGCTGTACCTTTTGGCCCTTGCTATACTACCATTTTTAAGCTAATAGAGTATTGATTGGCTGCAGGTACTTGGTTTCTCTTCTATTTGTCGCTTTTTTTGCTTTTTCTGGATTAAGGGCTTGAGGATGGGTGCTTGAGATTATATGAAGGAAGAATCATCGAAGTGCTCAAGTAATATCTACCCTCTTTAGGAAGGAACTGATCGATAGGAAGTAATGATGCTAAGACAAATACTGAGCATGATACACCTGTTTATATTTTGAATTTAGAATGTTTTCCATGAAAAACATGTGCTGAATATACATATTCTGGTAGCTATGATCATGAACATACTCCAGTCCAGAATATTTATGTTTTTGATAAACATGATGTGCACAAAATTGTGTCATTATGAAACATGTAATTTCGAGTTTAGATCATATGCTTTAAAACGTGGATATTTATGATGGTATAATAGTTGAATAGGAATGAAAAATGAAAAAATGACAGTAGTACATGGTACAGGAAAAGGATTTTGCTTTGAGAATACAAACGGCTGGCCTTTAAGGAAAATTGTAAATGTTCTGTATAAATGTCAATGACAAAGTTTACATTTAATACTATATGATGGCATTTTTGTTAAATCCATTTGATACTGCAACAATATAAACTATAAGACTAAGTTTACATGGGAGGCATATAAAATAGATTAAACTTGATACATAAATACCACATATGACAGAAATATTTGGTCTTTGCATTATAAGAGCTACTTAGACATACAGGTACAGCACGTTAATGGAGCAGATTGATGAAGTATTTGTAACGTGGCTTTATGAACCACACTAATGGGGTTTAATATAACAAAAGATTGCATTACATTGAATGTTGTTGGAAGTATTGGCTTAATATGCTTAATATTTTAAGGACTGTAGATTATGATTATACATATGAGGTAAATACATAAATTTGGGTTTACAAATGCCAACATAGACTTTGGTCTTAGTGTGGGCAGATAATACTACTGTAGGGATTGACCTCGGTAGATGCTCCTGCTAGTTGACTGAGGTTAAGGCTAGCTGTGACTGGGTTTTTTTAGATACTTCTGTTCATTGGTCTTACCAGTGACTTTTGTATCCCAAATTTTGATATTTAACTCATATGTGTTATTTTTAATATTTTACTCCATTCTAGATGCATTTTTTATCTTTTCACCTTTAACTGGTGTACAACTACATTTTATTCCAGGAAAGAGAAGTGCAGATTCCACTAATTTTACCAACATGGAAAAAAGACCTAGCTGACCTTGGCTACAGTAGTATCAAAATTGAGTGCCCCAGCTATGCTGTCCAGACTATACTAGGGTGTATAAAGGACATCAAGTCACATGAATATATCCTACAAAGAGAGAATGCCAGAAAGACAGATGAGTTCTCTATAATTGCACATTTGGGCTTCAGTGAATGGATTTCAGTGGCACCTCGGATCAATAAGGCTGGGGATATTTGGGACCGCATATATCTAGTCATCAATTCTAGTTATGACTCACTACCCGACAAAATATTTCACTGGACAGAAGAAGAAGAGGCTTGTAGAAAGCAATTTTTTACTGGCCTAAAAGCTTTGGATGCAGCTAATAAAATCAAGAAGGAAAGGGGAAAGCCTTTGATATTTAATGAATGTATTGAAGAAGAGGAAGATCCGTTTGGTGACAATCTCCTATTGGAACAAGACAAAATCACCATGCAAATGGACAACAAGAACACTGAACTTGATGATTGTGGTACCTTTGACTTCACTCTACGTAATTGTCTTAAGTTTCCGATTATACCCATTAGATTGGTAAAAAACCATGCTTTTCTCTACAATCAAGGCATCTGGAGATCAAAAAAATTTGGAGCGCTTGCCCCTATCAGCAAAGAAGCTTGGATCATTCTTGGAAACATCTCGACTGACCAACTAGCAGCTGCCAGTATTGCTGCAAAAAAGATGGAGAAATTCGTCAATAAGGATGAAATTAAGATGTGTATTGATACACAGTTCTTCGACAAGACATGCAACATTGATCCTACTATGTACATCAGCCAGAAGGGCCATATGGCATATCCGACAATTGTACGTGATGATTCCTATCTGAAAAGAATATGGAGAACTATGTGCCCGTTCATCAAGTGTATCTGTGAAGATAGGGGAAAAGGAAAAAAGAGGGCATGCAGGAATAACATGACATGGTTTGACCATGCAATTTGGTACTTATTTAATAACTTGGATGTGTTATATCCTGGTTTATCTATTGCCGGTCAAATGGTAGCTTTCAGAAACTTTCTGAAATCTAACCTAAAGACAAGTATTATGGCTTATCTCTCATACCTGGAAGTCAGAGATACACTAATCATTATGACCATGAAGTTAGCTGCCGATCCTTGGTCTGATCTGAAAATAAACCTACCTAAATGCAAAATGGTGGACATCTGCGAAAAGACAATTAAACCTATCTCATTCCTGAAGGGCAATGACAGTTCTAGTAGCTATAATACTAGAAGAAAGTCATGGAAAAGTACCACTACCGGGTGACAAAACCACCACGAATTACTATGGCACCTACCAAATCCTCACCTACTGAGTCAGATAATACATCGGTGGAGTACATTGGGATAGAATAGAATAGAATAGAATAGTTTTTTTAACGTCCACGGAGACCAATAGGTCATGGAACCCATACAATGGGCTAGTACAATCATTACTACTAGGATTAAAAACCCCTGCCTCGAAAGGTTTTCAAGGGAAAAACCTTTGCAGTAATGATGATACTAGACAAGCGGAGATAATGACTACTGAGGGCTCAGTAATTGCAGACGTTTATCTAGAACCTCAAGTATGTATAATGCCAAGTCATGCACAGATGGTGCTCTGAGAAGTTGTGGAAGCATGGAATGGAATGCTAAGGTCAAAAAATGATTCCGGACTATCTCAAATTCCGGACAACACCCTGTTGGATATTCTGTTAATAAATCCCATGATGACAAAACAGATAAGAAAGATTACACTGGTGGACAGGCACTCAAGTTTACACATGATACATAAGGTACATTATAACTATACGTTTTTTTACAGTCTATGGTTGTTTCTTAAGATTAAAAAATGACGATGTTTTCAAAGTAAAACTAAAGTACCAAAATTTATTGCCACTCGGCTTACAACACTTCACTAGATACTTTGACTAAGTGTGGCAAAGGTTTATCTTATGCAGTACTACAGCAGCATAAGTGACTATACAAAATGTTTTGTTGCAGAATTCCATTGGATATATGCTCCACTGGCGGGTTTTTTTAGAATATAAATTACTGCTGTGAACCTACTATAGTTGAGGTATGTAGAAAATCTAAACCAATTTACTATAAGTTTTAATGGTGGGGAGACTACATTTTGTTTACATAAAGTGCATTGGATTGGTTTATCCACATTAGAAAATAAATGCCTATTATATCTCAACGTCCACCTCTCCTATAGTATATGGACTCTTTGTATAAATATGACATTAGATAGGTGTTTATTTACAGAAACTTAAATTCATCAGCGTAGACTGTCAAGGTAGACGACATCTGATTGAAGAAAGTGCCAAAACGAAGATGAAAATTATACATTGTACATTTTTATCAAAAATCCAAGACTGTATTTGTGTCCCTCAAATTGTGCACAGGATTGCCCTGGAATGTTTTGGTGTAAGTGGGCAGCAAATGATGAGTAACACGATGTTTGGATGGAAGTACGTGGAAAATCTAAATGATATGGTCTATAAACCATATAATACTTTTGCACAAGAACCAGAAGTCCCATGCCCGTGTAACAACCCCAACCTGAAGAATTTCATTGACACTAAAATAGGGCATGTACGCACCACAAACCTTGGTATTATCAGAAATAAGTTTCTGAGGAACCAGTTAAAAAAAGGATTGAATCATATTCCTAATAGGATGCTAGACTGGAGTGCTCTGGAAACAGATATCAGTGACATGTGTGATACTTTCTTTGGTATACACAAATACCTATACCCCAATATTCCTGAAGAGGAAAAAGCTAGTTTCAAAATCAAAGTATGGAAAACAGTATCCAGGAGCATCACCAACGCTTTCAAAACAGAAAATAACAGAAAGTTTATTTTTAATGATCCAGCTACTACAAGTAATTTGGAATGGCTAGTTAGAAATATTTTCATATCAGGGGTTGACAAAGCCACCAACAACCCGTCATTTATTTGCCCTCTACATGTCAGACACATTGCTTTAGAAAGACTTGGCAGTTCTGATTTTCAAGAGATTTACACATCCCAAGTAATGATCAAAGACAAGCTCAAAAACGAGATTCAGGACCTGATTGGCAACAACCTTTTTGAATCTGAAAAACTACCATATCTATTAGGCATATTCAAGGCTCATAAATGTGACTATAGGTGGATTACTAATGCACATGGTACCATTTACTCAAAAATTTCTCAAATTATGACTGCTTGGCTCAATGACATTCTGGGTATATGGCCTGAGATCTCCAAAATGATGTGTGCTAAAGTATGCACTTTATTTCCAGGAAAGATCAACTCAAGTTGGGTTATTAATTCCATATATGGTGTGATAATTAATCTTCCTCCCAAGATACATGAAGTGTATGTGGCAGACATCACTAAATGCTATGAGAATATTCCTCTGCTGGGAGGAACTGGTATCTGCCATATCATGGAACTAGTCATAGATGCTGCTTGGAAACAAATGAAGATCAAACATCATAAGAATGAAATGTGGATCACGAAGTCTAATATTGACAAATATACTGTCAAATGATTTAAATTTGAACTCAAAGGTAAATGCTGGTTTAGAATGGACAGAACTACTTTTATTAAAGGCAATCATTGGCTTCTTGCTAACTGCCACATTATCATGGGAAACAGAACTTGGAAACAAATTAGTGGTATTCCGATGGGATTTGCCCGTAGTCCTAGCTGGTGTAATTTGTATCTGGCATGGTTTGAGATGATGTTTATCAAGAATTTAGCTAGTCAAGGGCGATATGATGATGTGTGCAAATTCAGAGATACTTTTAGATATATTGACGATCTGTTTGCTGTAAACTGTCCTAATATCAGAAATTATCTCAAAGAAACACCTTTGGGTGAGGAGGCTGGGATAAGCATTTATGACATGAGCTATTTAGGTGTCAAAGAGGAAACGGTTTTAAACAGCTATAATTGCTCTGGTGATGATGGGAGTCATGGGTGTAAAGCCAATTTTCTCAATATGACTATTGAGATTGCCAGCAGGACTCATGGCATCTATCGGACCTATAGATATGATAAGAGGGACATACTTCCGTTTAAAGCCTTGAAATTCATCCATGCGGATAGCTGTAGACCATATCATCAAGCTAGAAATGTGATTATTTCGCAGGTACTTCCATATATGTATGTAAATTCAGGACCAATTGGGGCTGGAACTGATATTAAAGAATTGATAGAAAGATTTGTCGATAATGGTTTTGACAAAGTTGGCATAAGAAGACAGGTCATCAAATATATCAGAGTACACACTTTCCCAGGATTACCTTATGATGCCAAAGATCTGATACAAGAAATTTCAACGAAAATATGAAAGGTATGTGTAACACTGATGCAGCATACTTCTGGTTTTATTCTAGTGGGTTAATTTACTAATAGGATTTGGGATGGACCCCTGCTGTGAAAGGTAGGGGTCCACCCTCCCTATTTTCATGGCATAACTTTAATGGGGCCGTTCATTTCCTACGGTTGGTGGTAGGTTTTTTTTAAATATGATGCTTTAAATTTAGGCACTCAAGTTTGGCTTTCATACTACTGTTTATGGAAAATGTTAATGGGAACAAGGGTTTCTGTCTTTAAATTTTTCCAAATACGATATAAAATAGTATCCAGTGTAAAAAAGGTTTTTTCTGTAAAAATCTCGTAAAGTATCTAATCACAGTACACATATACTAGTTGAATAAATGTGAATTTGGATCTTTAAACATATAAATGTCTATAAAGTTCGTGAATAGATATTCTGTAAAGAAGATATCCTAAGGATGAATGTTGAGCATGGTAACTGGGTATATTTTGAGGCTCCAAGGGTTACTCAAAGGTTTGTTACAACATCCTCTAAGCATTGCTCCCTGTCATATATTTGTATGATTTGAAGATTGTGAAAAACCTTATCATCATAAGTACACAAGACTTAGGGTTTACATTTTAATTGTGGAGTGTAATATATTGTGTAGCATATTCATATAATAGCTGCATTTTTCTGGACCCGGATTTTCGTCCACTGCTGGCTTACCCTAAGTCCAGTAGGTCTGCAAAAGGAAAAAATGGAGCGCGACCTGATACGCGTGGGACCTGGGCTACTCCTCGATTGCTGAATGCTTTAAGCACATCGAGCATAACGTAAGGCTATAAATGTTGCTGGCTAAAACTTCTGGCACAAGATATCGGATCGTTTTTTTCCTTTAGGGCATGGATATGGCGGTTGCTCTGACTATATCTTCTGGCACAAGGCAAGTTCTTACTTTAGTAAAATAAGTCTTATGGTAGCCTTTAATGCGGGTATACTGGCCATATTGGATATCTTTCACATGCCGGATGTGGCAGCACCAGTCATATTGGAACTCTGTCAGTACCTTTTCCCACCGAGAATTATAGAGGTTTAAAACATGTATGGGTATGAATTTAACTCAGATGGTGGTTCTGTTAGTTCAGATTCTGATAGTCACTTGATAGAAGACGAACTGTATTATTTATCCATTCAGGATTTGCCTTGTGTAATGGATGAGATGCATATCAGAAATGCTATTGGGCAAAAACGCCCTTTACAAGAAGAACAGGGGTGCAATTCCAAGAAAACTAATGCCAATTTGGTTAAGCATGGAGGGAATAAACAGGGTGGATCTTCCTCAAAAGGCTTTGCATACAACTATAAATCAGACAATGAGTCTGATGATGAACAAGAAGATTATCAGGTCTGATGCATGTCAATTTAATATGTTTTTTGAAATAGATAGCAGCCAAATGAAGTTAATACAGTCTTGTAATAGATGGAAAGGAATCATGGTAGTAGATACTACTGTTAGAATACATCTTGGGTTATTGGTGGGATTTCCTCTCTACGTACCTGATTTTGTAAAATTTAACAGGCTTTAAGCTAAAGAATCTATTTGCTTTATAAATTTAACTTCTAGTTCTATCCATTCTTGAGTTTTTTATTTGGTAAGGAGCAAAAAGGTTACAAATGGTGACCGGTGAAGAACCGAGAAACTAGCTGTACCTTTTGGCCCTTGCTATACTACCATTTTTATGCTAATATATTGATTGGCTGCAGGTACTTGGTTTCTCTTCTATTTGTCGTTTTTTTTGCTTTTTCTGGATTAAGGGCTTGAGGATGGACGTTTGAGATTATATGAAGGAAGAATCATCGAAGTGTTCAAATAATATCTACCCTCTTTAGAAAGGAACTGATCGATAGGAAGTAATGATGCTGAGACAAATACTAAGCATGATACACCTGTTTATGTTTTGAATTTAGAATGTTTTCCATGAAAAACATGTGCTGAATATACATATTTTGGTAGCTATGATCATGAACATACTCCTAGTCCAGAATATTTATGTTTTTGATAAACAGGATGTGCACAAAATTGTGTCATTATGAAACATGTAATTTCGAGTTTAGATTATATGCTTTAAACGTGGATATTTATGATGGTATAACAGTTGAATAGGAATGAAAAATGAAAAAATGACAGTAGTACATGGTACAGGAAAAGGATTTTACTTTGAGAATACAAACGGCTGGCCTTTAAGGAAAATTGTAAATGTTCTGTATAAATGTCAATGACAAAGTTTACATTTAATACTATATGATGGCATTTTTGTTAAATCCATTTGATACTGCAACAATATAAACTACTATAAGACTAAGTTTACATGGGAGGCATATAAAATAGATTAAACTTGATACATAAATACCACATATGACAGAAATATTTGGTCTTTGCATTATAAGAGCTACTTAGACATACAGGTACAGCACGTTAATGGAGCAGATTGATGAAGTATTTGTAACGTGGCTTTATGAACCACACTAATGGGGTTTAATATAACAAAAGATTGCATTACATAGAATGTTGTTGGAAGTATTGGCTTAATATGCTTAATATTTTAAGGACTGTAGACTATGATTATGCATATGAGGTAAATACATAAATTTGGGTTTACAAATGCCAACATAGACTTTGGTCTTAGTGTGGACAGATAATACTACTGTAGGGATTGACCTCGGTAGATGCTCACGCTAGTTGGTGAGTTAAAGGCTAGGCTGTGGTGGGTTTTGTTTTTGGCGTCTGTGCGGTTCTTCTTGTTTCGTGTATCGCGAAAAACTTTTGCATATATGCAAAAGCGAAGGTTTAAGCGATGCGAAAATTTTCCGTGGCGACTAAAAATATGTAAAATCATTATTTTTAACTTTATACATCAGGAATTTGGATTTCGTACATACAGAACCTATCCCTGTTAACTAGAGTTAGTCTTCATGACTAAGTGGGGATCCATATCTGCCCCTGCATGCATAAAATTATCTCAGAATCTTAAATACAAGAACAATGCACAAGCAAAGACACGATAGAGTAAAGTGCGAAACAATGACAACATGATCAAAGTATATTCAATCGGGGGCAAAAACACAATCAAAATACCGGACCATCATAATGCATAGCTCCGGGGGTGAAATGCTTGGTGGGGTGAACCTTATATCGTATACCCTCCCACCCCACATCGGCATTGAAGGACCCTCTTACCACAGGAGGAGAGTTGGCCCGTATCCTCAATAGGAAAACTATGCGGTGTCACAAAATGCGAGAATATAGAGAACACATGTGAACATGAGCGACTTTGAAGGATTCAATTACATGATAAAGCGTCATGATAGCGGAGGTCCCAGCGGGGATGGTCGCGTTCATAGGGCCTAAAGTCGGCGTGGTTGTCAAAAAACGATTATACAATGTCAATCAGCACCACAGGCCGAATTCAAAGCACTTCGGTGTTGGGATGAGGAATTGTTGTGGCTTAAACATTTGTGGACGAATCTACGGTACTTCCATCCTCATTTGTTATATTGTGTGACAACACAAGTACCATCCATCTTGCCAAGGATGCTAAGTACCACCCAAAAACAAAACACCTTGACACCCACTTGTGTTTTGTCGGTGGCGAGATCAAATGGGATCTTCTCAACTTGTTCATTGCTCCTCCACGAGGATCGGTTCTTGATGATGGCTTTACCAAACCATTAGTTGGATCCAAGTTAGTCAATGTGAAGGAGGCTTGGGCATGAAGAAATTGCAGACTGAAGGAAGAGAAGGATTACCTTAGTTTGTTGATTTTCTTCTGCTTAGTCGACAACAACATTTAAAGGAGAGTGTTGGAATATAAATATCTTTGACTAAGCATAATGTCTTTGAAAACGGAGTGGTTCGGCCTGCCTTGCTTAGTCTTTGAGAAGGTCTTGAAATGTATAGAAGACAACACTTTAATGCGACCCGAGCACCGACCCTAAATCGATTAATGTCGTAATTAGTGGGAATGATTGCTTAAATGGTAGACTACTATTCTTAGTCTCATCGGTTGTATATATATATTCATTCATTGTACGTTATGTACTAAGCAATGCTCAGAAGTAGAGATTGTATTTCCCATTGCTTTCGCAATAGAGTTATTCTTGTTCTTCTATTCTATCTCTTGAGTCAATCTTGCGGGTTTGTGCTGGTTTTGCACTAGTTCTATCACATATCCCCTCAAGTCACACTCCCTTGCCTTCGCAACCTTCTTCTCCTCCTGCAGGGATGGGCTATCCTCATGTCTCTTTCGGCCCTCCCCATGTCTATAAATATCAGTCTTCCCCATCCTTTCAGCGTGTCGTCCATGTCTACAATCTCACTAATCTCAAGTTAAATGAGGACGGCTTCCATGGTCCTTCGCCAACGGATCCTCCTCCCACTAGTCCTCTGGGTTTTTCTGTCTCCATGCCATTTGGTTCCCAGCCCACGGCTGTCCCACACAACTATACTCCAGCTTATGCTCCACCTCTCTACACGCACGGACTGCCTCCATCTCCAGTTCAAAATCTTAAGCTGACATATCCCACCTTTGGGAATACTAAAGGAAAGCCTCTTGATCAAAGTGCCCAAGCTCACATGGAAGAATTCGAGGCGTTGGCTATCCTCAATGGCCACGCTCAACCTCAACTCAAGTTCCACATCTTCTCCACCACGCTGCGTGGAGCTCCTCATCAGTGGCTCATGGCCAACAAAGGCCATTGGAAACAAAACTGGCAAGAGATGAAGACGGCCTTTCTCGCCCATTATGGCACCACGGATGATGATCAGCAACTCTTGAAGCAACTTAATGATCTTCAGCAACAGCCCACGGAGTCTGTCCGTGATTTTGCGGATCGCCTTCATATTCTGGTCAGCAAGCGCAAAAAGTACCCCACGCAAAGCCAAATTCTTGTCTGGTTTCTGCAAGGTCTTCCTCCTGCCATTCGTCTCATGACTGAGTACCTGCGTCCCAAGACTTTGGAGCAGGCCATTGAATTAGTAAATGCCTCGGTCAATGTCTCTTCCCGCAGTGTTTCCCTCACGAAGCTTCCCTTCATGCCTCCTGTCATGGTTCCTCAAAATGCGGTTCAGCCACAACAATCTGCTCCTCAACGCAGCCAAATTTGGTGTCACATTTGTAAATACCAAGGTCATCTTGCCAATGAGTGCAACTCCACCAATGGTCCGCCTCACTGTAAACGATGCAATATGTGCGATCATGCCACCGAAGAGTGTACTCGTGTGCATCCCACACCCTTCAGGCAAAAGATGGTCTTCCGGGTGCAGACCACGCCACAGCAACAACAATCGTATCCACCTCAGCAATATCAATAAGCTCATCCAACCTCAACAATCCAGGGGCCCAGGCCCCCGTCAACCCTTTGATCCTTCCAAAGCTCAGTGTTATTACTGCCAAGAATGGGGTCATACCACCACGGCATGTCCTCAGCTTCCTCAAGTCCAAGTTCAGCTTCCAGGTACCAATCAAACTGCATCAGTCCAACTCACGGCCTATCAATTATGGGTCGCCAATGGCAAACAAGGTCCAGGCCCTGTTTTGAAAAGGCCACCACGGCCGCCTCAACAACAACGACCTCAACAAGCAGCATCATCTTCCACCACTCTCGATCAACAAGCGCAAGAGGAGATCTATCAGGCTCTCAATCCTCCGATCCAGCAATCCAACTGGGTTGGTTTGGTTTCCCGCCAGACCAAGGCCTCCCGCCCTTTGATGATCATACCTCATGACACGATTCCACATGAGGACACTAAAAAGGTCCATTTCGCCCCAGATCTGGATAAACTTATGTCCCATGTCATGCCAAAGGTCAGGCAAAGTATTCTCAAGCTCATGCAAGCAGCAGAATGACGCACGCTTGCCAACGTTCATGCCACTACGCGTGCTCAACAACGTCAGGAGGCGCCTTCCTCGTCCAAAAGCCCACGCACTCAGCCGTCTGCCAATATTGCTGCTGAAGTTGAGCTTCTCAAGGAGGTCTCGGCTTCCTTGCCTTAGACTCCCGCCCCTCTAGATCCTGCAGATCCATTCTCTCCGTTCCTTTGGAACTCCAAGAAGAACGGGCAAAAATCAAAATTTCCTTGAGTCTTGCAACTATTCTCAAACTCTGTCCTATTCTCAAAGAACAGTTGCTTCTACCCACCCTTTTGGTAGGAGCGGTGGCTACTTCAACACCAACGGTGCACGCCACGGTGGGCAACCAACAGATCAATCATGTGCAAATTGATGGAGGTAGTGCTCTCAACCTCATCATAGACAAGCTTCGGAAGCAATTAGGCATCAAGCAACTCTATCGTGCCCCATATGACATCAAGTTGGCAAACAACCACATCACGCGCCCTCAAGGTGTCATCTTTCTTCTCCACATCAGTATCGGAGATCTCCAATTCCCTCTGGAATTTGGTGTTTGGAAAGCTGGTGAAGATCCGGGTGACTATGAAATGCAAGTGGGACGACCCTTTATCCGTCAGGCTAAGAGCATTCATTATTGGGCAACTAATGAACTGGCCATCACCGATGGCACTTTCAATGCAACTGTCGATCTGGAAAGGGGCAAGCTCATTTCTGTTGAAGATGCTGAACCCTCCCTTTTCGATAGTGATTCAGAAGAAGCTCAGAATACTTATCATGTTCAGGTTCCTCCTGCGGGTCTCCCTCTGTCTTTTTACCCTGAATATGCTGATCCTTGGGGTGAGATGACCCTTGATCAGGACCAGGCAGTGGCGGCTCTGCTTGATCCGTACCTGGCCCCTTGCAATCGCATTCAACGAGTCGATCATTTTTCCAACACGGATGCTTCTTCTGATGTGGTGGATGTTCATGCCGTCATGAAGCAACCCTTACTTGATGATATTCGGCAGCCTCTTTTCTTTATTACGCGAAATGCTGCACCTCCGGTCCTGCTCCAACCTCCTGCTCATATTGTTAAGGACACGGAAGTTGTCCCACATATTCAAACTCCAGACGTGGAAGTAGTGGATCTTGGTGAAAATCAACTTGTTCGATTGGCTGCCAATCTCCCGCCCCCTTACGGCTCAGCTTCCACTCCTATAATACCTTTCCTAAATAGACGCGCGCCCTAAAACTTTTCGCATCTCTTTCGCTCTCCGTCCTCTGCTCTTCTTCCTTGCTCATCGCCATGGCCGCTTCTCCCAAGTTCCCTACTCTCCAGTTACCACCCCCAGGGATCCCACTCTTTTTGAATCCGTGGTTTTCTCCATTCTTACACTTCGAGATCCCCTGGAAGGTGCAAGTCGAGAAGTTGCAGAACGAACATGTTTATTCGAGTTATCCCGGCAAGAACTCCCAGCTCCAAATCCTCTTCAACTAAGGTAGTTTGTCACTCATCTAATCAAGACTAATGCGGGGTATCAGACAGAGGTTGATCAGAATCGTATTCTCCTTACTCTGGGTCTTCTAGCCCAGGTATTTCAATTGCCTACCAGAACCCCTTCTTTAAATTGGGCTGCTTTACAGGATCAAGATGTCACAAAGTATGGCCAAACTCCCTATGCGGCCACCACTCATAAGCTTACCAATATTGCCAAACCCCATGCAGGCTTTGTCAAGTTTTTGTGGCGCAAGTTCTATGGATATTCCATCAAGAACACCCACATCAACAAACAGTTCTTCCATGTTGCCGTTGTTGCCATCCACTCTCAGCATCCTATCGATTGGCCTCAGATTTTGTTCCACGCTTCATGAGGTTGATCGCATCCGTCACTCCCCAGGTTCTGGTTTGGAATCTGCCATGGATGCCCATATGCAAGCCATCATCAACCATTGCCTCCCAGCTCCCAATCAAGTTTCTCCGACTCATATGGATACCACCTCTCAAGCATCCAGTCGTCAGCCGTCCAATACCATTCCTGCTGTCAAAAAGCTTCAAGAAGTAATTTTTTTTTTTTGAAGGTAAGAAGATAAGCTTTATTGATTGGAAAAATTTTTACAAAGCTTTGTAAGACCCCTATCAGAGGGTATTCAGCAGCCAACATGAGGGCAGTTACATTACAAATGTAGTACTTGGTTGGAACCGATTCAACCTCTTCCAAAATAGCTAGTACTATGGGGGCCGTAGCCACTACCTCTTCCCAACTAGTAAGTACTATGGAAAAAGGTTCTGCCCTTTCCTGCAAAATGTTTCTGTAAAAGCTAACATGCCTCTGCCTCCAAAAAAAAGGGCAGCCTCAAGATATTAAGTTTAAAATTGAACTTCAGCGAAATGCTTCAAGAAGAAAATTCCCGTCACCATCCCCACCAGCCATCATCTTCCCACCCTCAAGTGCCACATCAAGAACCCGTCATCAATGTCCCCTCCTCTCAGTCCACGGAGCTTGCATTCCCACTCCCAACAAGTGTCTCAAAGCACCCCATCTCCACGACCATCATTTCAAGTCCAAGTACTGCCTCCTCCTCCGTCCCGACGTGCTCTCTATCAGTATGAGCAAGTGGTCGCCAAATGTATGCTCAAACTTCAAGAATCTCAAGAGCAGTTTATGAATGGCGTCCAGCATTACATGGATTCCACAGATGCTGTTCACCGGGATCTCCAGGCTGCCACCACACAAGTGCAATCTTTAGAAGACAGCCTCCAAAGTAAGCATATTGCTTTGTTACAAACCCGTGAGGCTCTCCAAGCCGAACAGGAAAAGACCGCCACGCTCGCAGATCAGCAGGCTCAGTTACAAACCACAATTCACGAACTTCTGGCTCAACTCAAAGATAAGGACAAGTTTTTTGCCGATCTCCAGACTTTGTATACGGACTTAACTAAAGATTACACTAGTCAGCTCCACCAGGTTGCCCAAAGAGATGATCATATCTCTGTTCTCGAAGATCAAGTATCAGCACTTCAGACACATGTCACGCCTTTATACTACTCAGTTTGCAGACGCGCAAAAGCAGAAGCTCATTGATGACACCGAAATTGTCAGTCTTCAGTTGCAGCTTTCTACACAAGGACCCTCCTCTTCACAGGCGACGCACTCTCACAGGAAAATTCGTGATCAGTCCCGTCTCCTCGCTGAGAAAGATAACAAAATCCGTGACTTGGAACATCAAGTACATTAGGCTATCCAATCTGCTGAAGAAGCTCAGAGTCAACACGAGACCTACCTTTAGCTTGTTCTCACAATTCCACGAGATTTCTCAACTCCCTCCAGTTATTTGGACTATGTAGTCTCACACTGTCATCTCTTCCTTCTTAAATGGTATTCAGCAAACGGCAAGATTCATGAACCCCTCAGCAGCACTGATCTCCTCAATATTTGGCATGACCTCTCTATTGAAGATAAAGGTCTCTTCTGTGCTCTCTTGGTCTATGGTCTTCTCACCTGTGATGGTCAAGAATTTTTCATCTTTCGCCTAGTTCAGCCTATGGCCTATGTCATTCATGACTTTTATCTGGCTGATACCCTGAAGTTTGATGATGGGCCAAACCGTACTTTCAGTGGCAATGAACTTGCTCAATGGCTTCTGTTGCCTGCGAACAAATTTGCAGGATCCGACACACGCTACCACCTTCACGGAGGAATATCTGCCAGAACTTGCTCATCACCTCCCCCTCTGGATTGTTGAGACTCTGCAACAAGTGCGCAAGAATTTATCAGAAGATATGGGCATTCAATTTGCCCAGATTTATTTACAGTATATTGGTGGATATAACACTCTTCGTGTTTATCTAGACAGTCAGACCTTCCCCACGGAATGGGTCTCTCCTCTGGTGCATACCTTGCTCCCTTGTTCAGACTGGGAACAATGGTGTCGAAACTTAGATGTTGATCTTGTTCAGGAATTCCATGAGCAGGCTCAGAAACCCACGATGCAGCCTCAACCTGATACACATCTGTATGCATCTGGAAGCGCCCCCACGCCGTCGATATCTCACATCTGACTGGCGTCTCCCGTTTTGGACCACGCAAATTGCTGGACTCCTGCTCATATTTCAACGGACCTCCGGTGGGATCCCCGTTTTGTTCGCCGCTCTGTCTGGCAAGAAGGTGATACGTTGGAGCGAACTCACAATTGGATTTATATCCCTAATGAAAGAGGCTGGCAGACGCCTACTCACGCCATCTGGGGTCCCACCCAGTTTTTGGAGTGTGCTGCCACCTCCCTGGATCCTTCAATTCATTGACAAGCAGGTTTCTGTGCAGCCTTGAAGTGTTTTCTCTTGTGTTTTCTGGCACGTAAGCGACCTATTTATTATTGCAATCCTAATGCAAGTGCCAGTGCCTTCGGATTTCAGACATGTCTTCTCATGGAATGCCAATATATACCTGCAGAAGCTCACCATGCCCTTGAGGACATGGTTCAGTCTGGTTTCCTCATTGATGCGACCCCTACAATCCGTCTCAATACTCCCGCGGCGATCAAGGAACGACAATAACTCATCACGAAGTATCACTCAGGGTCCCAATCTCATAGCCGTCAAGATGATTTTCAGGTTCCTAGTTTCCTGCCTCCTGAAACTGTTCCTCCTTATCTCTCCACTGAGTGTCATTTGGTGGGGGGGAGTGTTAGTCCTGTACCTCCAGGTACAGGACTATTCCTGAAGACCACGGAGCAAGGCAAGAACAAGGGAGCAAGTGAAGCATCGGGTAGTAGACCCACGCCCACGCCGAAGACCACGCCAGGGTCCAAGAAGAGACAGAAAATAGATAAATGACGGCCCCGCAGAAGTACAGTCCAGAGTCAGCGTGATTCCAGGCACATAAAGAAGGCACTGCCAGATTCCCAAAAAATCAGGCTCTGATCCAGGAATTGGTAGTGAGATCTGTCAAACACCTATTTTGGGCCCAAGGCCGTTGTAGTTGTACTATATATATGAGTAGAGGTAGAACTCATGTTTTTAGATGAGCTTTAGTCCTTATCTCCGGTTTTTCTTTCGATTTCCAAGAGCTCATGTATACTCAGTGATATCAAGAAAGTCTTATTTCCTCTCATTGCTTGGTGTCGGTTCTTTTCTATTTTCTTCTTTCTGTTCTCTTGCAAAATCACGCGTGACACTCAGCCAGGATTCTCCTGTTTGATCCAAGGGTCCTCAGAGGACTGTCTTGCAGGAGATCCCGAACCCAGACCCTAAACAATCCAATTTGCCCATCTTTTGCCTCTCCCAGATCGATTCTTATGGAGTGGAAACTGGTTTGAGAAGCAGTTTTGAGAAGCTTTGTTTTGGTGCTCTTCCATAGCAGGCTGCTGCAAGAGGCTCCAGCCGCTCAGAGAGTGAGGCGGATTTTTTTTTTGAACGCAGGTTAGTGCGAAGTTAGAGCAGAGTGCACTGCTGGAACTTGGTCGTTGCCACTTGTACAGTGGCAAGATCCCTATATATTGAACCATTCAGATCTTGTTTTTATATCGGACGGTTCAGAATTTTTAAATTTTTTAAAAGAACCCATTAGAGTTATTAGACCCATTAGAGATCAGGACCAATAAAGCATGACATTCTGCTGGTTTAAGCAAAATATAAATTTGAGGCATGACTTGCTCTCGTCTTATGCACGAAACCAGCACCATCTTTTTTTTAATAAGAAGATTGGCTCGCCTATTATTATCAACAACGGACAAGCAAAACGATGCAGTTTTCCTACCATGCTAGGGAACAAAATGGAAGTTGGGTCTTTATTTTTGTTTGAAGTTTAATTTGGTGATGCGATGTGGCAATCTTTCTAATCCGGAATGGAAGTTGGGGTTCAAAAATGACCTGAATCCAAAATGAGTGACCCAACAAAAAACAAAAAGGACAAAAAGTTGGACGACCCAACTTCCATTTTGTTGGGGAATGCCATAGGGACCCCCTTTCCGGTTTGGAAAGGGAGGGGTCCCTTTCCAAACCGGAAAGGGGGTCCCTATGGCATCCCTTTCCAAACCGGAAAGGGGGTCCCTATGGCATTCCCCAATACATTTTTTAGGTGTAGCACAAGCTTCCAGAAGCAAAAACCAAGACTAGTCAATAATGCACTAATTCTTTAAATAGCAAGCAATCAATGCACAGATTCTCAATTCCGGCCATTACGCGTTTACATGAACGACCGAAAAAGACAAAAGCTTCTGTCTCGGCGACTCTGTTACTACGTAGGCAATAATACAGTTGAAGCAGCGCAGTAGTGGAGCTCACGGTAGCCGATTTTACAGGATTACAGCGGTCAATATTACTAAATCAGGGTAGGTATAGATAATTTTTCCACCATGTGGCCCTGTTTCTACTCCGGCATTGACTTGGGTTTTATATGTTTGAAGCTGCACGCTGTCCAGTTCAGTCCATTTAAGTCGTGCCCAATTGTGATTCCGGTACTCAGTTTTAGGCATACATTTTTGTTTATCTAGATCATGGCCGGATCTGTCATCACCTGCAAAGGTTTCTGCAGCGATTTGATTCTGTTTGTAGCTTGAGTCATTCATTTTACCGTTGCAATTATAGCTGTAGTATTGCACGTTATGATGTTATGTTATGATGTTAGTTCCGAAGTAGAAAGCTGAACTGCCATAAATTTGGGTATTTACAGCCGCTGTTGCTTGGGGACCAAAAGAGCCTCTTGTAATTCAAGATGTGCAGGTAGATCCTCCTCAGGCTGGAGAAATTCGTATCAGAATTACTCACACTTCACTCTGCCACACTGATGTCACTATTTGGGAGGGAAAGGTAGCCCTAACTCTGTTTTTCTTTTTCTTTTTTCCATCACTCAATGAAGACAACAGTTTTTTCTGATCACCTTTAAATTGCAGACAAAAGAAATATTCCCTCGAATTCTTGGCCATGAAGCTGCAGGGTACTCTCATCAATAACTCTCTCTATCAGGCTACCTTTTTACTTTTACAAAACTTGCTAATGCATTGTTTTACCTCTTTTGCAGAATTGTAGAAAGCATTGGTGAAGGTGTGTCTGGATTTGAAGTAGGAGACCATGTTCTTCCATGTTTTACTGGAGAATGCACACAGTGCAAATATTGCAAGTCTACAAAAACAAATCTGTGTCCAAATCACATTGTTGATCCTGATCTTTCGGTTATGCGCGGCAACAAGAAGTCTAGATTCTCAGCTAATGGAAAGCCAATCTACCATTTTATGGGCACTTCCACATTCTCTGAATACACTGTTGTGGATGAAGCCCAAGTGATAAAAGTGAACAAAGATGCACCTCTGAGCAAAATATGCCTCCTCAGCTGTGGCATATCAACAGGTAATACAAGAAGCCCTCACTCATATTTTGCATCAGAAATAAGTTCAATAGTGCAAGGATGGATAAATCTTGGTTAAGTGCAGGAGTTGGGGCAGTATTAAACACAGCCAAGGTTGAGAAAGGCTCTAAAGTTGCAGTGTTTGGACTTGGTGCCATTGGTCTTGCTGTAAGCAAAATCTTTTGAACCATATTCACTTTCTATCTAGTGTAAGCCTTGATTATGCCATAGACAAAATTATCAGATCAGCACCAGGGATCGAAAAAGTGGGGGTTAGGCTCGAGGATTGCCGGTTGAAGTTCTTATTTTCGGATTGATGCTTTTGCATGCCGGGAAAAAAACCGGTGGTAAAAATAGAGTTTATATGTAAAATCTGGTATTTTTGAGCTTTACCATAAAGGAAATCTGGTATACACTAACATGCACCGGCAAATTTTCCGGTTGTACCTCAAATATTTTTCGAACCCTGATCAGCACCCCTTTTTCAGGTTGTTATAGGCGCAAAAATGGCAGGGGCTTCTCAAATAATTGGCATTGATCTGAACCCTGCAAAGTTTGCCAAAGGTAAACTTTATAACCAGTTTGGCAGGTACATTAATAGCACAAGAATTAAAGCCACTTAACCTCTTTTCAGCCAAAGCTGTCGGAGCCACTGACTTTTTAAATCCTAAGGAATTGGACAGACCCGTTGAACAGGTGTTTATCTCTTGTTTTTAACAGAAAATCTGACAATAGCTATAGTTTTAATGTTATACTTGGTTTAATATTACAGGTGATTCAGGCAATGACAGAAGGAGGTGTAGACTACAGTTTTGAATGTGTTGGAAATGTGGAAGTTATGAAAACTGCATTTGATAGCTGCCAAATAGTATGGCCTACAAACTTGTTTGATCCTTAAGATACACATGTTTATTTTAATTTTGTGTGCTATTTATGTTTGCTTAGGGATGGGGCATGTGCGTGATAATTGGAGTAGATGCACCCTCAAAGAGGCTCTCGATAGCCCCTACAGATTTTTTTAGCGGCCGCATCTTTACAGGCACCATATTTGGAGGAATCAAACCTAAGACTCAACTTCCTCACCTTGTTGATCTATGTATGAGTAAGGTAACTAATGGTCTCAATGGACACTATCTTTTTCTTTTTTCATAAAAAATTTGAACATTGGCCCGCCTTTTGCAGGAGTTGCAATTTGATGAAGTTATCACCCATGAGTTACCGTTTGCTGAGATCAACCAAGCTTTTAGCTTGCTTCTTGAAGGCAAATCTCTAAGATGTGTGTTGTCGATGAGTTGAATATGCTTTCTTTGTTTTCAATAAAGACAGACTTTGAAAAAAGATATTTTGAAAAAGATCTTCTGAGGGTATGCCATCTAGCAATGTGGGGATGGGGCCAGCAGAATTCTATAGGATGGAACACATTCTTTTGCATACTTGTGAATAATAAATAAAATGGGTAAAGCGAAGGGCTTAACTTTTTCAAATATGGACTTTATGGTCTAGGCCCCATCGAAGATAAGATTTTATTTTATTTTTCTTGTGCTCGTCACATACGTCTATTCCTGGTTGCGACAAAAGACAACACGCGGACCATGCAAATTTAGAATGATCTACTTTTGCCCTAACCCAAAACGAAATTAGCACACTATATTAGTGGATGTTTTGCACCTAGTGAATACTAGACGCAATATAGAATGATCTACTGTTGTCCTATTTATTAGTGGATGTTTTGCACCTAGGTGAATAAAGAGCCCAACATCTACTTTGTATATACAGAATGAGACTTGAAAACCTAAACTTAGATAAGCTATCAAAAAAAAAAAAAAAAGATAAGCATTAGTGCATATCAAATGTCCGTCTAAATTGAATTGAATGGGTATAATCTTGAAGAATATACTTATCTTTTGAAGTATCTACATATCTAATATATCGAACAATACATACATAGCATTATATCTACCTTGTGATTTGAATCCATCGGGCTAGCAATCAAGAGATCTTGTGTTCAAGTCCCAATGGAGGCACTTAGGGGATTGTTTTATGGAATATCACTAGTGTAATAATGACTATCTACCTTATCTTCCATTCCACCAACCCTAGCCTCAACTGAAGAATATCTACCTACCTTCCATGCCACCAACTTTAGTCGCAACACAAGAACGTGAGGACAATTTACTATCTATCTTCATACCACCAACCTTCGCCTCATGATCTATGTTTCATGCCACCAACCTTAGCCTCAACACAAGAATGTGACACACCATACCACACCATATATGCCACAACCAAAGCCCCACAATCTTGAGAATCCTGACACACCACTCCAGAATCTCCAAATACAACCAAAGCCCACCATTTAGAACATTGCTATGAAGCTAATCTCTATCTTAGCTGCAATGTAACAAAATTCCTCTATGGGATGCTATGATGTAAGAATTATCTTTTTATTGTCTGTGTCATCAACCCTTGCATCGACATGTAAAAGCAGGGTGCAATAAATTCAACCCTCGCTTCCAATTGTGTAGCGCCATGTGTCCTAAATTCTTTTAAAAATTGTTGTCCTCATTCTTGCAAATGAAGGCGACATTCTTGCAAAAGATAACATTTTTAGCTATTCCAACAATATTGTGCCACATGACACCTGAATTTGACTTTCCGTGATGTTCAAAGGGTCAAGGGCATTGTTCACTCCTGGAAATGTCACCTAAAGAATGTGACCCCAACACTACATCCATCAGTATATAATGAACTATTGTTTAGGACTAGAAAAATATCCTTATACTTTTTGAATTGGTAGGATTATAAAAATTTGAGCCCTTTTTATTCCAAAGACACCAAAAACATTTACTATTATAGAGATATACAAAAGGATTATATACTAGTAGTATAAATATATCTATGATGGGTGATTTTTCCAAGCACTTCGAATTTTATCTTGGTATGCATTTTAATGATCGTAGGGTCTCTATGAGATTGTGAGTATATTATATTACAAGAGAAAATTGCCCATCTTCGTTGGATTTCATGTGATTGTTCACAGAAGTGGGGTATTAATGTGTGGGGTAGTAATATATTATATTGGAACAAGCAATATATTTCCTTTTTTCTTTTTTTTGGGTTGCCCCTAGGGGGGCAAACCCTCGTTTATGTGGGTATGTGGGCATATCCGGTATATCTTAAGCATATGCCCAAAGATATGCCGGGTGACCCGCTAAAAACCGGCTCTTTCTGTAAATGCTAGGGTCGATCTGTTGGTGGTCGGCCCCGTCGCTGTGTTCGAACCCAAGAAACCCAAGATCCATTCTATAGGAGATCCGGCCAGATGCAAACGGAAGCAAGCAAAGATTTAATAGCCGGGTCCGATTTTTTGCATGGAATCGACAAGCGGGTACATTTCAAGGCTTCAAGGTCGCCCATGTATTACATAGCAAAATCTACATCAAAATCTACATAGCAAATTGGTCTTTCTTCATCTTCGCACGAAGATGAGGAAGAGAGTGTACAAATTCGAAACCCTCTGTAGTAGGTCCGACTTCAAGGGGCAAAGCGAGAAATATGGGTAACTGATGAAGAATCCATCACCATATCAGGAGTTGCCTTGACTCTTTTCAACACTCGAAAACTTTGGGCATGGTGTCATTCGCGGGGGCATTTTCGCGATTCGATCCAATGCTTAGCTTCTCATAGCGAGAGGCAAAAATGTGGAATGTAAGTTTGCAACATGGCTCCTTGCCTTTTCCTTACGCCTACCCTTCTTTCTTTCCTTTATCTTTTCTCTCTGGGTGCATAGACTGGAGCAATCATGGCTTTAGAGCGTATGGAGCTTGATCTATCTAAGCGGGAAAGCAATCGATGGCATCGGCAAGTCCGGGCGCATGAATAAAGGTAGCCATTGACAAGATATCACAAAAATCACTATGTTATGTTATGCGGGGAGGGTTATAAGAATATCCTCCGTTGATTTATTATATTTGCGGGTGATATGCATTTTTTGGTTGTTTGACTAGTAAGCTCTCGATAGTATGTGTGCAATACTAATTCCTTATGTCCGATGCTATAACGTGATCTCGATACATGATCGTCTATTAGCATCCGGGCTAATGAGCTCAGAGAATCATTCTTTGAAGAAAGCTCGGTATGTGTGGTCGCCAAATCAATACGTGAATCGATAATAGCATATCTTTGGCCGGAGGCTATGCTAGCAAATATTTCATTGTTATGCTAAGTTTTGGGTGTTGTTTCCGCCGAGACTCGGATGTGGTATGCTCCTCAATCTTGCCGTAAGCGGTTTTGTTCTTTTCTTTTAATGCTTGAATCTTGTTGTAGATTTTTAACATCTTTAACTGACCATGTATTGTTTACCATCTTTGATCCATGTTTTAGCTCTAGAATGCTTATTTTAACTCTCCTTGATTTCTATTCCTCTTTTCAAATAAACTTCTCGATTGAATATATGCGGAAACCCTTGGACATGTCCAACCTCCACCAATCTATCACCGCAAAAAGGTATTCTCGCTTTGCATGCAACACTTTGAGCTGTAATTAATTGAAGAGGCATCGGAGATGGTGCCATCAGAAGGTAAAACTTCCATTTTCTTATATTAATTCCTTTTGAACAACCACGTTGGTGGACTCCAATTCCAATATAACGCTATATTCATGTTGCAGAATATTGGAAATCAACGTTGGGCCCAATAGTGGGTATGTTAACTTCATTTTTGCTAGACTTTCATGCATTGTTGCTGCTGCGACCCCCCTTGAAATTTTGCACTACGCCCATTATATAACAGTCCCAATATGCAGAGCCATTTGGATTTGTGGTAATTTGTTGCTTTATTTGCTCCATTACTTATTTTATGGACATACCATGAGGATTCTTGCACTTGAAACTTCTACACTATTGTGACTTATTGCTTATAAGTATGCTGTTGTGCTCATGTTGGAACGTTACTTTGTATGGGCATATATAAACTCGAGATTCCTTTGATGATTCATTTTCTTACTTAAACTTCCCGCTTTAGGCAGTTTGGTTTGATTTACCGACCCTATGCATTTTGCATTCTTTATATTTACTCATGCTTATTTGTTTTTTTTGCAGGTGGTGGTTAATATTATCTCATTGGCGGAAGCAGTTGGTTGGTGTGACGACTTTAGGAATTTTGCGTGAGAGTATAGGCGGAAGCATTAGCGCCTCTCATGGATCGGCATATTGCGAAGTCGTGTTTAGTCAAATTTGGATTTCCGATTATACGTTTCTCTTGGTCATTGAATTGTGCTACCTTTTATGCGATTCAAGACTTTGGAGCTTGAAGTCATTGTTTCTTTATGTTTTTTCCGTCGCGAAGGGTCCGTTGTAAGATAAGCGGAGGATCGTAGATAATGCTAGGTATGCAATTCGAAATACTTCGTGCAAATAGGTCACTTTTCAAAAATATGTTTGTTGCTACAGTTTTACATCGATCGGAAACTTGTCCATAGTTATAAAAATTACGCGATTTTTATGCAAAATCGCGTGCTTGGGAAAAGCTAATCGAAAGATTTAAAATGACTTGAGTTCATGTTATATGAGAGAGTTACAAAAATTACATCCTCTCTTCTTGCATGTTTCATATGTTAGGCATCTACAATTTTCTCTAATTTTCACATTTGTTTCAAGGGAAAGGATAATATAGCGACTAAGAGAGAATACTATAAGTGAGTCTCGCACCTCATCCATGTCTATACTTGATTATGGAGGTATGGTGATTGCAAGATTCTTTGTTTTGACAAGTGTAGCATAGATGGGCTGGAGTTATTTAAGGAAATGGAAAAAGAGGTATTATATCTATGATTTGCAAGATATATTCGGGATCATCGCATCGTTGTTGTATCGAGGTGAAAGAACGGAGGCACCGCCCCATTCTTCACTTTTTATCGGTTCCTCATTGCTTCCCTAATGCAACCAAGTGTATTACCTCGGCATTTGTTAGCTCTCTCGTCCCTCCTTTACTAACGGGTTGTATGGGTTAAGGCTTGATGAATTTATGTCAACTATGTGTGGTTAGATTATTTTGCCGATGCACAATGCACTTGAAAGCGGAGGAGATTATGCAGAATCAAGGGCTACTAAGTCAATTTTGTCCTATAGCTTCTAAAATATCACGGATACTCTTCTCTTCATCCTTATAATGTACGTTCTTCTTGCTATAGTATTTTGGGAATTGTGCATCCGGTACTAGTCTTGATGAAGTTGTGATGTCCGAGATGGGTTTTATTGATTCTTGAATAAAGGAGTTATGCATACGAGGCAAGGCAATGCAAAGATGCGTATACATGGAGCTTGCAATCCATATGACATTGTTTATTTGTTTATTTGTTTATTTTTGCATGTCCGATCTTGACTTCTTCACTTTTTGTAGCGTGCAAAGGAAGATCTTTAAGCCTTAACCACCATGCCGTTCGAGAAATGTTCCACATATCTTTGAAGGCCTCTTATTAGTGTAAGATGTGTCATACGAACTTCCACACTACAAATGGGTACAAATGCTACGGACAAATGTCCATTCCCAACCTATCGTGCTATGAAAGTGTGTATTTGCCTTGGCTCGGACATTAGATTCCAACAAGTTTTATGAGACAATATTCCAGAGTGCCAGCTTGGTAAAGACGTCCCTTATCTCTGCAAGTGACATAAATTTGGCATATATGTGTCTAGACCAAAGTGCCAACAAGGAGAGATCTTTCGCATCCCATTTGTTGAACGTGTGTATTTCTTGGATTGATTTTTGCCATCAGAGGCATAAACAAATGTTGTGGCATTTGGAGGTAACGTTCTACTATCTCCCCAAAATGCTACTTCACCATATCCATAATAAACATTTCCTGCAATGCAAGAGACAACACTACTTGACTTGCTTGTGCTAGATGATTAAATGAAATTAATAGCCAACCTTACTAAAGAAACGACCTCAAATTTGTATGGAGCCGAACATGTGTTTCTGTTTTTTTCTTCTCTTTTCTTTAATATGGTGCCTCTTACAGGAAACATCGTTCAAAAAACACCATTAATTATGTGTTAGTAGTTTAGAAATGCTCCTTAAATTTCTTTTGCAAAATAAGCATGCACGGGCCAAGCCTTTTTATGCGTGGCCTTATGAACGGCCAATGATAGACATAAACATATCGACATAGGTACTAGTTGCGGATAGATATGATTTAATAGGACGGCCTACAAATATAATTATGATGCTTCTATAGGTACTAGTTGCGGATAGATAGGACGGCCTACAAATATAATTATGATGCTTCTGGAAGGAAACATTGAATTTGGCTTATCTAAATGGAGTTGTTTGGCATTGTTCGTGGATTGGATAATATAAATGCCATTCTTAGAAGTGAACTTCGTTTTGTTGTTCCCATGTGCATGAGCAATAGCATTGGGTAATGTAAATGCCATTACTGTGTAAAGTCACAATGCAATGTCCTCTAAGATGTGGAATGCTATGGATTTGTGAATTTATTGCAACATCAAACTTTTATCAATTTATTGCTCATAAGGTTCTATGAATTTATTTTGCATGTTAGTTGAATGTCATTGTTTTAGGAAAATCTAAGAAAAAACACAAAAAATATGCTTGCTACATGAAAAAACTAGTTAATTTAGCTTCTCGGATGCTATGCAGTGAAGCTTTGATAAGGTTTAGCACAACAACTTTCTTTGAAATGTAAATTCCAGCATTTGCAATACCTTTGAAATTCATCGTCATACAAGTAAATCTACCAAATTTCTAGGTCCTATAATAGTTTTTTTTTCCCTCTCCTCTCTCTTTGAACACTTACGTTTTACATATTATATATGTCACAGACATCCTAGAGCCTGGGCCACATACCATGTTATGCTCATGATAGTTGATAAATATTGGTCGAATCTTGAAGTTCTAGATTTCATTTGTTAAACATGCAACACATTCATAACTCTAGCAATTTTTTAAAGAATCTTCATATAAGCCTGAAGCTCAAATTTAGATGATGCCTTTATTTCTAAATATCCCAAATTGCAATCTTGAATTAGATACCATACAAAATACACAACATTTGCATATGCATATTGGAGAATCTAAGGGCATCTTGATAGAATCTCGACGAATATTTCAATAATCTGGTCAAACCCTAAAGAATGTTGGAGAATCTGGAGGAACTCTAATTGAATTTAGACTTTTAAACTTGACGTCTTAATTTTCAAGTTTTCGAAGACTTCATATGATCTAAAGGAATCCAAAGGAATCTTCATGAGATCTTTAGGAATCTAGGGGAATCTTGATAAAACCTTGAAGAATCTAACGGGATCTTCATAGAATCTAAGGGAATCCAAGAGAACCTACATAGAATCGTGGGGAATCTAGTTGAATCTTGGCGCAATCTCTGAGAATCCAGGGGAATCTCAAGAGAATCTTGGAGAATCTATGGAAAATTTTTGAGAATCTAGGGGAATGCAAGGGAATCGTCATAATTTCGTTGAGGATATAGTGAATTCTAGGGGAATCTTTATAAAATATGAATTAATCTAGAAGAATGTACATAGAATATTGAGGAATATATGCGAATCTTGGAATAGTCTTTGGGATTCTAGAACCTTAAAAATCTAGGGGAATCTTCCACATTGCTGTATTTTGCAGGGTCGACTTCATGCAGTCCTTCATAGTTTTTCGGTAATGCTTGATGGTCAATTCACCACTTTCTAGAAGCACTACAACTTAAAGAAAATGCAGGGCTCCAAGGAATTGAACCCTGGCTGAGACTTATAACTTCGTCTTGATCTATTTGTTGGGCCTCTATATTGTTAATCAACAGCTATGTCTTAGTATCCCTTTGTTTTCAACATGTACGTGAATTATAAAAGATTTTGACCAATTTCAAGTCGTCTGCTTCTTCAACTTCGTCATGTGGGAAAACATTTCACGAACAATATAAGAATATCATCCGCAAGGTTTATTATATTTTGCATTCAATTGACACTGCATGATCAAGACATGATGAAGACAATGAAACCAGCATTGTTTAGCCATAAAAATAATTTTGACTGTATGTTTAATTGTGGATATTATTTCGAGTTCTGTAATAGTTTATAAGCTCATAAGAATGGGGAATTCGTTGCAATCTCTCATGACCCTTGATTGAATTGGAGTTCTACGTGACCATCTCGTCAGATTGCTTGCTAATTATTATTCAAGCTTGGATGCAACAAACAAGGCATATAAGAAAATTACAAGACCTACAATATATACATGCACTGTCGTCATTCTGGAAAATAACAATTTGAAATAGGGGAATGCATCCAATGAATTGTACAATAGAATGCAAAAGCGTATGCCTAAAGCTTTTTATCCTGATCTGCTCCATAACCAAACAAACAAACAATGAGATATTCGATGTGTTTGCAGCTCCACAGCCTTCGATTTATGTGAGATACTTTCTGCTTGCCTAACAGCAAAGCTTTATTTCGTATCATTGTATTCAGTTCTGAAATTCGTGTGTTCTTTATTTTACAGGTTGCCGAACTCTTTGGCTGCATTTTGGAAGATAAATGTAGGTCGTCTGACTGCAAAGAATTCTATTTCCAAATGTTCAGGTTTATGGTTTTGAATTGATTGTCAAAACATGACTTTGAACTATGATTTAAGCCACTTCACCCTCCGGCCATGGAGGGCAACCCTCCGTGCGCAGCACCTTGTTTTTTTTTTTTTTGATGGACGGCAAACTTTATTGAAACTCCAAGCCAAAAACCAGATAGAAATGCGCAGGCGGAAACGAAATCTCAGAGTATAATCATGATCCACTGAGTAGAACAACCAGCCTATGCATAGTGGAACATGCAATATTGTTTAAGACTATGGAGCAACCACAAAGATTTATAAATGTTTTGACATATTGGAAGTGCACAACTATTTTTTTGGCAATTGTTGTACGTTAATAAGGCCTTGAACCCAGATTTCAAATTCAACTAAGATTGTGTTTCAAGTTTTGTAGGCACAACGTAGGGTTTGATGACGTGATACATACAATCTAGGGTTTGATGATGTGCCACTTTAAATGACGTGGCAATACAAAATCCCGCGTGGCACGATCTAGGATAATGTGGCATGCACAATCTAGGATTAGATGACGTGATATAAAAATGCCACGTGGCATAATCTATCAGTTTGATGATGTGGCATGACATACACCATAACTTCATGAAAGGTGCCACATCATCAAATCCTAGATGGTGCGTGCCACATCATCAAGCCTTAGATTGTAAATGCCACGTGGCACAATCTAGGGTTTGATGATGTGGAACACACAATCTATAATTTAATGACATGGCAATACGAAATGCCACATGGCACAATCTAGAGTTTGAGATGTGGCATGCACAATCTAGAGTTAGATTGTGCTACGTGGCATTTGTATTGCCATGTCATTTAAAGTGCCATGTCATTAAACCCTAGATTGTGTGTGATGCCACATCATCAAACCCTAGATTGTGCCACATTGTGTTTACAATCAAGAATTTAATGTGGCACGCGCAATGTAGGGTTTAATGATGTGGCATTAAAAATGCCACGTGACATAATCTATCAGTATGATGATGTGGCAATACAAAATGCCACGTGGCACCATCTATAGTTTGATGCATGACATACACCATAAGTTTTGAAAAGTGCCCTGTCATCATGTCCTAGATGGCATATGCCACAGCAGTTGTTAGTGATCTGGCCCTAGCAGAATCTAATGTTTCACCAGACCTCCTCCCCTTGAAAAGCTTTCACCACTTTTGCCCTGGAACTCTACCCCTAAAGGGAATTGGTCTATCAAAACATATTTCAGCCATAAACTCCTTCAACATGTCTAAATTTAAAGGCATCCTCTGATCTGCCCTTTCTAACGCCCATTCCACTACTTCAACTTCTTCTTCCTCAGTCATGGCTACAGGATGTTTACTTTGCTTTTTGTTCACCCTATCATAATGCCAACTCCTAATTCTGGACTCAGGATTACCAAATTCTCTACCTACTCCTCTTATGCTTATCTCATTCTTCTCAATGAGATCCAAGGCTGTCTTTATGTCATCCTCAGTCCATTTACCTCCCTCCTTTCTCAAAGAAACCCCTTCATTCCTATTGTTGCCTTCTTTGATCTTCCTCCTCTTAGTCTTCTTCTTGGCTGCAACACGCTTGAACCCCCCTTGTAATTGCAGATTTGTGTGTTTGGCCATCGTATGCTCTCTTCTTAGCCATGCTAAGCACTCTGGTTGTCTTGGTAACAAGTGGTGGCCAGTTGAAATGAACCCATCGAGGAAGCTTAAACCTGGTTAATGTAATTGTCGAAACCATTGCCCCACATTTCTAGTTGGTTTAGACAGTTACATTTTCCCACGTTCTTTTATACCCCTTCTTTCCTTTCCCTTCTCATCAACTCATCTGCATCTCTGGTTTACTTTGTTGCAGGAAATGGATAGGATATTGGACTTGATTGCGTAGCTTTTCATGGGAAATCCATTGTCTAGAGATGTATCTTCAGCATAAGGCTTTCAATTACAAGAGTAGTAAGGACTTCCGATCTGGTAAGGTGGTTATATTGTCCTCCATTAAATTATAATTGTTCCTTTAGAAGAGATGTTTATGTGCAAAAATTGCACTATATATTTTATTGCTAATTGTCATTAAATCTTCAATCAATCATCATCATTGATTTTTAATTCCATGGTTACAGAGGGTTCAATCCCCTTAAGAAAATATATTAGACTAGATAATTTTGGGTCGATATGAGAGGCCTATGATATGGCCCTTGCTATGCCTAACATTTCCAAATTAATTGTGCTTGTCTCTTTCACCTTTTCCTCCTTTATGTCACCTTTTTCCAATGATTATATTTACCCATGAGAGGCCTATGATATGGCCTTTGCTATGCCTATCACTTCCAAAGTAATTCTACTTGTCCCTTTCACCTTTTCCTCCTTTGTGTCATTGTTTTTCAATGACTATATTTACCTTTTGCCTAGCCTTCCAAATGAATTTTCTTCTCACCAATGTCACCATGGACAAATAAACACGAGCTTATGACAAATAGTCATGCAGAATGTGAAAAAGTGGATCTCATTTGCCCATAGGATTTAATACATCCAGGATTTAATACATCCAGGATTTAAATCAAACCACATGGAGGAACTAACATTGTATTCTACCATGTCTATTTTCACTCTAGAAGGCCATGGAAAAAATGCTTCTTGGCGCTGTTGCCTCCGCCTGCGGCTAGGGCGGCAAGGGGAGAGGACGCCGCCCTCCTCTTCCCTGATTCCGGCACTGCCTCAGAACTCCTTGCAGATCAGAGATAGAACCGGATACTAGCGGGGTTTTGCCATCAAATTCAGGTGGATCTTTCTTATCTTTTAAAGAATGTTCCGGATTGCTTGCCTGAAACTGCTTCAAGGCGGTCCTAATGTTTTTGCCTGATGCCACTAACGTGGCCCGATTTGCTAAAGCAGATGAGCAAGATCATGTAAGTTTTCTGGAATTTATCATTTTCTTGTTTATCAAGATCCGAAAAGGCATACAGCCTATAAGGTAGCAGATTTTAGCAGAAACATAAAGAGAGCAGTTCTCATGTAAATATATTCTGGGCAGTCTAATCTATGGTGGATCTTCTGAATGCTAGCTTTTTCCCCTTCCTCTTGCTCTTTCTTTCTAGTGGAAATATCTAAGAATGTTGTTCTGGAAGGAGTCAGGGTAAATTCTTGATTTCGATTTTTACGGTTTAGGAAGCAGGATGCTTAATTTTTTCCGAGATTGCCGAGCTAGGGGAGATAAGTGTGTCCAGGAAGACGCTTCCATATCGATCCAGATATCATGAACCAAAATTTAGGGAGGTTTTGGTGCTGGGCTATGTGTCTAGCTTTACAGGTTGGCTGACTGGCACATCCCGACAATGCAGCATCTCCTTTCAATTTTGCATTCTGTAGAAAAATTGCAGAATCAGATCATAGTTTGAAGCGGTTGGGCTTCTCGACGGCGATCTTGGAGAATTGGTCAGATTACTCTTCAGCTCTTTTCTCTTCATTTTTAGTTTTGCAAGAAGGTTTTTGGAGCATTCACGACTTATTTGCAGTTTCTGGAAAGCTTGTGCTAAGCTCCTATAGTATTTTATCTAAACAGGAAGATTGGTTTCAATCATGTAGTACTGGATAGATAGAAGAAGATGTTGAGAAAGGCAGATTAGTACAGAAATTATGGATATGAAATCTGATCTACATGAGATCTTTGTGCTTAAATTTTATCTGGTCTATGTGAGACCTATGCTGTAATTCTTCCTATCTTTTAATAAAAATTTTCTTTCCTTCAAAAAAAAAAAAAAAAAATTCACTCTAGCTACTCACCTTGCCATTTTCGGCTCAGCCTTTTGGACAGTCATATGTTGCATTCAATTGGAAATTGGAATTGGTTTTACTCTAGATAAGATAATCAATACCTTTTGTTGGACATATTTGTTTGAATTGTTTTGCTTTTCCTTGGCGGCATTCATTTACCAATTACAAGTGTTCTTCTTGAATATCACTAATTGAGAGTTTGGAGCTTGTGCAGTATTGGAAGCTATATGTACATGACAAAGAACTAGTGCTAAAAAACACATGAATTTTTCAAGACGTGAGAGCTCTTAACATTTCAAGAGAAATACATGAAAGTGATTGCATAGTTGCCAATCGGATTTGAAAGCAACTTAGTTGTTTACTTGCCTATGTTTCTTTTGCGCTACCACACATCCCAGTTTTTTGAACTCCATTCGTTTCATCTTGAACTCCTTTTCCTCTTGATTTATATTTGTTGAAAGTCGTTCTTGCCCCTCCATTTTTTACCTCCTAAGAACTTTCGTCTCTCTTTTCATCTGCCATAGTGCCATTTGTATACCTGAACATCATTTGTTTGTTTTATCTTTAACCAATAGCAGGTACCTAGCCATATTGTCACATTTTGTATGGCCTATGTTTAGGAACTTGAGCTTTTGGATCAATGCGTAGTCATGAGTGCTGAAGCAATCATTTGATATTATCATTTGGAGTCATTGTAAATCTAATATGTTGAAATTATTGAAATCATCATTCATACCTGCCATGTTGCTACCTCTTCACATTCCCTTCTCATTTTTCTCCTAGACACCTTAAAATGCACTTTCTCCCTTATATATGCCCTTCTTCTAGCCTTAATTTTACTTAAGGTTCATGATTATTGATGCTCGATTTGAATATTATTCTACTTGTGACACGAGTCATAGTTTATACTTCATATAATTCTTTTCCTCTACCTCTTCGATTAGCTCTTAGCTCCACTGAATCTGCTTTTCAGCATTGTGACTCATGTTGTGTTTTTTAGTGGAGATGCCCAGATGTGGCTTTATTTCAGTTGTGGTCTCTCTCTTCTCTTTGGCTCTCTTAGTTAGCTCACTGGTTTTGACAATTTACTTTATCTTCGTATAATGATAAGAAGATAAATGTAATTGTCGAAACCATTGCTCCACATTTCTAATTGGTTTAGACAGTTACATTTTCCCACGTTCTTTTATACCCCTTCTTTCCCTTCCCTTCTGTTATGCCCAAAATAAAATGGCAGACCATTGTTTGATATTGTGCATGCATATTAATATTTGGCATAATGGAAGGTTCTATGGTATATGGGCCATAGATGTGTAATGGTCGCATGTCACCTCATCTAAGTTGTTGTGATACATCATGGTAGGGTATACCAGGGTAGAACGTTGCCTGGCTGGGATTGGAAATAATCGTATGGATTAAGATTTATTTCCTTTCAAGGAGCTAACAAGGCAATGTGTGGAATAAAATTGGGTATTAAAAGCTGAGCACCCCTTAATCGGGAGATGCCACCTACGTGCTCCCCAGGTAGCGTAAACAGAATGCCAGAGGTCAGACCCGGGCCACCGGACCTGTCCGGCATGGTTCGCCCTGCTATGTTGCCACGTGACCCTGTGAGATGGGCATGGGTCTCCAACAAGCAAGGGCGGCAGCCTGTTACAGGGGAGGCCGGAAATTGTTACAGAAAGGGGAGAGAGAGGCGCCAGAAGCAGGGAGACGTGAAAGTAGCATAAGGGATTGAGCAAGGATTCAAAGACTAGGGTTACTCGCGCACGCGAAAGGGCAGTGCAGTGTAAAACTTAATTCTGGTAAGCTCGTGGTGACGGTCTGATGGTCTGTCAGATTTATGCTGACGGTCTGCGCTAGTTACCGCCCTCCTTGGTTTATCACAAAATGAATTAAGCTCCCTTGTAATAAACAGGGTGGTGTGACAGTCATTTATGGCAGATCATGCTGCCATGAATCTGGGTGCCCCTGAACTATGATGCTCTCTTTGCTAGCTCTGTAGTATCAGCTTAAGTGAAGCCGTAGGCATGCTTTGGGCTGCTCCTTGCTAGAGCAGTGCTAGTCTATATCTACTACTGAGCACTGGCCTCTACTTATTCTCCGGTAAGGGTACGCGTGTGCTTCCCCTATTGGATTATCTTGTGAGTGCTGGTGAGGTAGATAGATGATGTCGGTATGGGACGATTATCAATAGTCCAGTGAAGGCAAGTTGTCCATGGTGGAGCTATGCTCCACGATTACGGTATCTTAGTGATACTGGGATTAGCGGTAAGTGCTACCCCAAGGGAGTTTTGTGCATGACATATTTATAGATAAGTGTGGCTTGTCTGAATAGGGACAAAGGTACTTGTGAGGTAAAGCTTGTCGCTGGTATGGGACAGTGGCATGCGGAACCAACAGTCTAGTAGCCTGGGCCCTTACGATGCCTGCAGTTTATCCCTGACATTGGATCCACCACCGCGGGGGTTCTAGACGACGTACTGTCTAGATATGGCGGGGTGTGTCTGCTTGCAGATGCCATGATGCGTGTGGTGGATTCCATATGTGTGTTCTTGCAATCCGCCAGTCCTTGCTTCATGTTGACACTACAGGATAACTCTTGTGCATGTTACTAACACGTGGAAGCTTGTGCGGGCTGTTTGATAGCTGGCGGAGCATGCGTGTGTATAGTTATCTTATGTTGTCAACTTGTTATCTGTATATGTAGCTTTCATGTATATAGCCTCATGGGAGGCAGTACTTGTTCTGTGTACTCTGATGGTTTGATGTGAATACAAATCGAAATTTTTGGTACTAAAATTTTGGTTCGTAAAAGTGGTATTAGAGCCTACGTTGCAGCTTGGACCTTGAATAGCTGCGATGGAGCACGGTGAGACTAGTGCAGGCGCACATACTGTAGCAGGACAGGCGACTCCTGTGGAGGAGGAACCTGATGTACGAGGGCTAGCTTCTCGCGTATAGGAAACCCATAAGAACCTAGGGACCATGCAGACGAAGTGGGGCGAGGACTTGCTGGCTGTGCAGCAGAGCCTCAAGGCAGTATTGGACACTCAGACTGCTATGAGAACTATATTGGAGACCCTTGCTGGCATGGATGGCCTAGGGAAGTCTGTGGAGAAAGGGAAGTCTCCGGCAGTTGTGGTGGTGGATCCGGATGTACCTGGTGGTAGTGCCGCTGTGGAACAGTCACTGAAGAGTTCCGGATTGAGCAAGGAGGGCATCCGCAGTCTCGAGTGCACGAAGATCTCGGATTCCGAATTGACATCCGCAGTCTCGAGCGCACGAAGGTCTCGGATTGGGATGGGAAAGGCACTACTGAGGAGGCGATGGCTTGGATTGACAAGTGTGAGACCTTCTTTGAGGCTACCAATAAAGGTGATAAGGCACGGTTGTTCATTGCACAGATGCGGCTGAAATCAGATGCCTATAGTTGGTGGAATGGCCCTACCATGAAGAAGGAAGTGAATACCTAGTCCGATTTCAGAAAATACTTTATTAGAGAATATGCATCTCAGCATGATGCTCGTGATGCGCTTGAGAACTTACGGTACTGTAAGCAGACAGGTTCTCTTAGTGCTTATATCGATAAGGTACGGGGTTATATCCACAGGGTTGGAGACTTGTCCGAGGCTCGGCAGGTTGATTTCTTCCTAGGTGGTCTATCCAATGTTGCTCTCAAGAAGTAGATAATCGGGTTCAAGTCCGAGGATTTTGAGAGAGCAAAGATGGCTCGTCCGCTTGGGGAGGAGGATGAGTCCTTTAAGAGGACATCCTGGAAGTTCTCGAAGAAGAAAAATAGGTTTTTCAACAAGAAAAAGTCTGAGCAGCCTAAGCCTGAGTCTACAGGTGGAGAGTCCAAGAAGCGTAAGGCGGACTCTAAGGCTAGTGGTCCCAGGAAGGGGATTTTCTGCTATAGGTGTGGGGAGCCTGGGCACATTAGTTGTGAATGCTCTCAGCCATTGATAACAAGAAAGCAAACGTGACTGAAAAGGCTGAAGAAGTATTAGAATCTAAGACGGTTTCAGCCATTGCCATGGAAGAGCTGTGCGCGCTGGATAAGCCCGCAAGAAAGGACATCATGGATATGTTTGCTGGACGGGTTATTAGATTCTTGGGCAGAATCATGGGTCGAAACGTCGTAGTGTTATTGGATTGTGGCTCTTCTGACATATTTATATCTTCTAAGTTGGTGGAAGAACTGCACCTACCTTGTGTAAAGACTAATAAGTACAAGGTAGATGGGCCTTTTGTGAACGATTCTGAGGTGGAGGATCATAAAGTTGTTGGGGTGCCCTTGTGTATTCAAGGATACCAGGAAAAGCTTGATTTTGATCTTTTGGATGTTGGCTGGTATGATATGGTGCTGGGGGTAACATGGTTGCAGCGGGTTAAGCCTACTCCAATAGATTGGAATACTCACCAGGTGACGCTGAAGTACGATGGACGGGGGATCTATCTGCAAGGGAGTCCTTTGGCGGGAGCTTCCAAGATCGTGTCGTCGCTTCAAGTCAAGAAATGGTACATAAATCTTCCAATCAATGTTTTCTTCTATTTATTGATGAATGTTATCCTGCTTTTGAGTGTTGTCATATAAGTGTTGATAATGAGGTCATGGAGAGTTCAAAAGGCCAGAAAGAATTGCAGAATTTGCTGTATGAATTTCAGGATGTGTTCCCTGAGGAACTGCCTGAAGGACTTTCCCCTAGTAGAGAGATTGAACATGAAATTGATTTAGAGCCTGGATCCAAACCTGTGTTTCGTAGCCCTTATAGATTATCCATATTGGAACAAGAAGAGGTTAAAAAGCAGGTTCATGAGTTGTTAGCCAAAGGGTTTGTGAGACCTAGCAAATCCCCTTATGGTGCTCCTGTCATTCTAGTCAAGAAAAAGGATGGATCAATGCGAATGTGCATTGATTATCGTGCCTTGAATAAGATCACGATCAAGAATAGGTACCCTTTGTCTACAATTGACAAAATTATGGATAGATTAACAGGAGCTAAATATTTTTCTAAGTTGGATTTGCGCAGTGGTTATCACCAGATAAGGGTGAAGGAGTCGGATGTATATAAGACGGCCTTCAGGACCATTTTTGGTCATTTTGAATTTTTGGTGATGCCTTTTGGACTAACGAATGCTCCGGCTACTTTTTCCAGAATGATGAATGAGGTTTTTGCAGGATGTCTTGATACTTTTGTTGAAGTATTTTTAGATGATATCCTGGTGTATATCAAAACCTTAGAGGAGCATTTGAATCATTTGCGTTCTGTGCGAACTCTGCTCAGACAGCATAAGTTGTATGCAAAGTATGTCAAAGTGTGAATTTTTGAAAGCACATTTTGAAAGCACATTTTTGAAAGCACATTTTGAATTTGGGCCACATTGTATCTGTTGAAGGTGTGGCTATAGATCCCAAGAAGACGGAGGCAATTCAGTCTTGGCCTGTGCCAAAGAATGTATCTGAGTTGCGTAGTTTCTTGGGATTAGCCAGTTATTATCGCAGATTTGTCTGGAAGTTTGCCAAGATTGCAGCTGCTTTGACTATGTTGTTGAAAACTAATGTCCAGTGGCAATGGGCAGTGAAGTAGCAGCAGGCAATGGATATGCTAAAGAGGTTGCTAACCTCAGCGCCTATTCTGTTGATTCCAGACATGAGTAAACCTTATGAGGTTTACATGGATGCATGTGGTTACGCCATTGGTGCTGTTCTCATGCAAAATGATAGGGTTGTGGCATATGAAAGTCGCCAACTCAATGTTGCTGAGAAAAACTATTCCACCTATGAGCAGGAGTTACTGGCAATGGTTCATGCGCTCAAAGTCTGAAAACATTATCTCTGTAATAAATGTGAGTTTGTGGTCTACACCATCATAAGCCCTTGAAATTCCTGCAAAGCTAGGCCGAAGTATCATAAGGGACATATTTATGTTCCTGCTGTGGACACTTTGAGAAAAAAATTATTGAGCGAATTCCATGATGCACCTTATGCTGGCCATGGGGGTGAGTGGAAAATAAATGAATCACTCAAGAGAATATTTTACTGGCCTAGTTTGAAGGAGGATGTGCAGGAATATGTGAAATTTTGTGAGACTTGTCAGTAGGTTAAAGCGGGTCGAGGCAAAACTCCAGGGCTATTGCAACCTCTGCCTGTGCCAGAGGAGAGATGGAGTGAAATCTCTATGGATTTCATTGTAAAATTGCCTCGTACTGTGCATCACTATACTCAGATACTTGTCATTGTGGATAGGTTGACGAAGTATGCAGGCTTTATACCTCTGACAAAGAATGTTGATGGCTTGGCGGTGGCCAAGGCTTATATGCAGCATATATTCCCTATTTTTGGATTACCCAAAGCATTGTGAGCAATCGAGATGTGAAATTCACTGGGAATTTATGGCGTGAATTGTTCTCTGTATTAAAATGCACTCTTCAGTTCTCTAGTGGAGATCATCTGGAAACGAATGGGCAAACTGAAAGGGTGAATCAGATTTTGGAGGATATGCTGAGATCTTATGTGGCCACTCAGCAATCCAGATGGGAGGACTATTTGCCGATTGTGGAGTTTGCTTACAATAATGGGTTCCAACAGAGCATCAAAACTAGCCCATTTGTGGCTATGTTTGGGAGAAATCCCAGAGGACCTGTATCGCTTGGTTTTGAAGGACAGAAAACTGATGCTGCGATAAGTATGTTTGAAGCCATGGATGTGACACTTGGGTTGTGTCAATTGCATATGAGAGAGGCCCAGGATCGGGCAAGGGCACGTGCCAATTTGTCGAGAGCCCCGATCGAGCTGCATGAGGGTCAGATGGTGTACCTTCGTGTGGTCTTCCCTGCAAATCTGAAAGAAAAGCAATATTGCCATTGCTTGCAGGAAAGAAACCAAAGCTCTCCCCAAGATACAGTGGTCCTTATAAAATTTTGAAGAAATATAGCGATGTTGCCTTCAAGATACAACTTCCACCAAATGTGGACATTCATCCAGTTTTCCATGTGAGCCAGTTGCGACCAGCTCTAGGGAAAGCTGCGAATGTCGTGCCTTCTCAGGAACACATGGTGGAGTTGGATAGAATCCCTACCCCTGAAAAAATATTGAATTCCCGGATAGTGCGGATCCGCCAAAGAGACCAGATAGAATTTCTAGTAAAATGGAAACATAGACCTGTCTCAGAGGCGACGTGGGAGAGTCGTCGTTTCATGACTCAATATCCGGATGTTATGGCTCAATAGTCTGGAGCCGATTCTTGAGGACAAGAATCCCATGGGGGAGTAATGTTATGCCCAAAATAAAATGGCAGACCATTGTTTAATATTGTGCATGCATATATATATTTGGCATAATGGAATGTTCTATGGTATATAGACCATAGATGTGTAATGGTCGCATGTCACCTAGTCTAAGTTGTTGTGATACATCATGGCAGGGTAGACTAGGGTAGAACATTGCCTGGTTGTTGGGATTGGAAATAATTGTATGGGTTAAGATTTATTTCCTTTCAAGGAGCTAACAAGGCAATGTGTGGAATAAAATATATTTAATGGTTTATAAAACCATTGGGTATTAAAAGGCGAGCACCCCTTAAATTGGGGGATGCCACCTACGTGCTCCCCCGGTAGCGTAAACAAAATGGCCGAAGGTCCCACCGGACCTGTCCGGCATGGTTCGCCCTGCTGTGTGTTGCCATGTGGCCCTGTTAGATGGGCAGGGGTCTCCAACAAGCAAGGGCGGCGGCCTGTTACAGGGGAGGCCGGGAATTGTTACAGAACGGGGAGAGAGAGGCGCCAGAAGCAGGGAGACGTGAAAGTAGCATAAGGGATTGAGCAAGGATTCAAAGACAAGGGTTACTCGCACACGCGAAAGGGCAGTGCAGTGTAAAACTTAATTCTGGTAAGCTCATGGTGACGGTCTGATAGTCTATTAGCTTTATGCTGACGGTGTTAAGCTCCCTTGTAATAAACCGGGTGATGTGACAGTCATTTATGGCAGATCATGCTACCATGAATCCGGGTGCCCCTGAACTATGATGCTCTCTTTGCTAGTCTGTAATATCAGCTTAAGTGAAGCCTTAGGCATGCTCTGGGCTGCTCCTTGCTAGAGCAGTGCTAGTCTATATCTACTACTGAGCACTGGCCTCTACTTATTCTCCGTAAGGGTAAGCGTGTGCTTCCCCTATTGGATTATCTTGTGTGTGTTGGTGAGGTAGATAGATGATGTCGGTATGGGACGATGTCATGTATTTATCAATAGTCCAGTGAAGGCAAGCTGTCCATGGTGGAGCTATGCTCCACGATTACAGTATCTTAGTGATACTGGGATTAGCAATAAGTGCTACCCCAAGGGAGTTTTGTGCATGAGATAGGGACAAAGGTGCTTGTGAGGGACAAAGGTGCTTGTGTGCGTGGCTTGTCTGAATAGGGACAAAGGTGCTTGTGAGGTAAAGCTTGTCGCTGGTATGGGACAGTGGCATGCAGAACCAACCGTCTAGTAGCCTGGGCCCTCACGATGCCTGCAGTTTCTCCCTAACATTGGATCCACCACCGCGAGGGTTCTAGACGACGTACTGTCTAGATATGGCGGGGTGTGTATGCATGCAGATGCTACGGTGCGTGTGATGGATTGCATATGTGTGTTCTTGCAGTCCGTCAGTCATTGCTTCATGTTGACACTACTGGATAACTCTTGTGCATGTTAGTAACACGTGGAAGCTTGTGCAGGCTGTTTGATAGCTGGCACAACATGCGTGTGTATAGTTATCTTATGTTATTAACTTGTTATCTGTATACATGGCTTTCATGTATATAGCCTCGTGGGAGGCAGTACTTGTTCTGCGTACTCTGATGATTTGATGTGAATGCAAATCGAAATTTTTGGTATTAAAATTTGGGTTCGTAAAACCTTCACATCAATTCATCTGCATCTCCGATTTGCTTTGTTGTAGTCCATCACTCCCCCATGTGAATCATGTGTCTTTAGTGGAGATACCCAGATGGCATTGGCTTGTGACTCATGTTGCAGAGATGCCCAGGTGTGGCTTCCTCTGATCCGTTACTTTCATCGGGCTTTTCTATTGTGCATGATATCAGTGGAGCATTGTGGCTCGAACAACATTGGCAGTGTGGCTCACGTGTGGCATTGTGACTTTGCGAGAGCTTTCTGGCTCATGTTGTGTTTTGAGAAGCATTGTGGCTCGAGCAGCATTAGCATTGTGGCTAGTGCTCTCATGTTGTATAGCATTGTGACTTATGTTGTATTTTAGTAGAGATGTCTACATCTGCGTCTCCTTGTCCATCTACTTTGCTTGCCTTAATTTTCCCATCCAACCCCAGTAGTAGCTCGTATGTTTATTGTGAAAAACCCTCGTGTCCCTTGTGCAGAGTATTGGTTATGAGCTTGTGATCCTCTTGCATATGGATGGTTTGTGTATGGCAACCCTTGTGCCAGGATGCTTATGAGTTGATTCCCCGCATGCCAGTGGTTAGTTGTGATATTGGAGGCCCTCGTGCCTAGTATAGGTGGTTGTAAGAGGCCCTCATGCCTAATACAGTTGGTTATGAGATTATGGCCCCCATGCCTAGTGTACTTGGTTGTAAGAGGCCCTCGTGCCTGTGATAATTGGTTGTGAGATTATGACCCTCGAGACATTGGACAATTGGAGATTGATAGCCATGTGCTAGACATTAAGTACTTGGTTGATGTGACACTCTTACTTCCATGTGCAGATTGATAGTTCGTGTGGCTCTGGTATTTTTCTCGTGACATGTGGTTGCAGGCTTACTCTATCAACTTCGTTATAGGAGAATCAAGGATAGTTACGAGACATATACGAGACCTAAAACAATCAAGATTGTCAGCTTTATTCAAGCCTTGTTGTACTCAGTTGTATTTAGAACCCAAAGTTTGATTAGTGTTTCTATTATCGTCAGGGTTTTCCCTCGAAAACCCGAAAGGGTGAGGTTTTTTAATCCTGACTATAATGGTTACACTTTCAAAACATTTGATGCATCCTATAGCATTTGATGTACTTTATTGCTATCATGTCAGCATTGTGACTCATGTTGTGTTTTTTAGTGGAGATGCCCAAATGTGGCTTTCTTTCAGTTGTGGTCTCTCTCTCTTCTCTTTGCCTCTCTTAGTTAGCTCACTGGTTTTGACAAATTCATTTATCTTCGCATAATTATAACCTAGATTCAAAGATTATGGTGAGCTGATTCAAAATTTGAAAGCAAATCAGAATTAGTAAGGGCCAACTTGAAATTGGGCGCCAACTAAAGGGTGTTAATGCATGCATTAGGGTTGTTGGAAGTGACCAACATGTTCCCATCGATCCGAGACATCGGATCGCCATTCTAGAATGGGACGAGCATGCATGTTTTGCATGCATGCGGGCGGCGCATGCCCGTTCTGGTTGGGGAGTTCGCTATTTTAGGCGCGTTTCTGCATCAACGTCTCATCGGCGCTTCCTCTTCTCTCTCAGCAGTACCTATTTCTCTTTGAACCCACCCTCCCCCCCTTCTTTGTTTATTATATTTGTCGCGTGGCACGCGCGTAATCAGCCCCTCCACTCTGGGAGGTTTGTTTTGTTTTGTTTTTTTGGTGTTGGTGATGTGCAGGTACAGGTTGGCGAGCGGCATCTGTTTCGACTTCTCCATTCGTGGGTTTTTGGGAGCGATTTCTCTGCCTTGCGTTTGTCTAAGCCCCTTGCCGAAGGTTTATCACTAGGTTTTTCCTCGAAAACCCGAAAGGGCGGGGTTTTTTAATCCCGGTGATAAGCTTTCGGCAGATACACCAATCAAACATCTGTTAGCATTGTATTTTTGGGGTCCAAATGATATAATTGGATTTTCCCTTTATTTTTTCTGGGTAGTTCGCATGTGTGCGGCTACCCACTATCCACCATTGTAGAAAGTCTGCTGAGATGAATGAGAAGCCTATCTATTGCATGCAGAATGTTGGTTTAGCTTTGAATTTGCCAGGAACAACATGCAAAATAGACACAGACAAGTGCATAGTCGATGGAAGCAAGTGCGCAGTCAGTGGCCTCTGGTGCGGGGAAGGTATCTTGGTCGAGCAGCAAGCGCGGGCTGTAAGGCAACAAAAGTAGGGAAGAACGAGGGCAAATTTAGGGCAGTTGCACATCCAAAAAAGGGCCATGCACAAAATATGGTGACCCTCCCCTGTGGCTATGGTGGCCGCCCAAAAACTCTAATTGCCCGATGGTGACACATGGGCTTGATACTATTACTAAGAAAAGCTTCAAATTTAATGTTGTGGTTGTCTATGGTTGATTTTTGGTTTTTTTTACTTTTTTTTCCAACCAAAATAACATGATCTTCCATGAACAACCACAACAAGTTGTTACAACACAAATTTTTTATTAATTAAATTAAACAACCATAACACAATGTTACAAGACAAGTTTTTTATTAATGTGTGGATAAGAAGCTATTGCACGTCAAAAGCACAATTATCCTTTTGCAACTACACCCTCTCAACATGTATTGCATGAGTCGGATAATCTATTCACGTAAATCTTCCATACACCGTCCTAAAACTATATCACTCATTAGTACGCTCCATAACAGGAGCTTCTATACAATCCTAAAACTATATCATTCAATAGTACACTCCGTAACAGACAGGCCGGTCATGGACAGTTGAAGTGGGAGTGGACTGGCCCACTGGGGGAGAGGTCTTTGTATCTATATCCTCAGGAGGAAGACGGTGAGAATACTTACTCCTAAGTACGAGAAATTGGAAAAGGCTTCTTTATTCTTCTAATAGTGCTGGGGCTTAGATATAGCATGGGCCAAGTTAATGCGAGGGATGAAGCGCAATCTTCTTCTTGTTCTTGTCCATTGCATTTTTCGGCGGTGAAAAAATACAGGAGCACTTACCGCACTTGATTTATTTAATATCATGTGGTTTGAATTTTGTGAAATATCATGTGGTTTGAATAGTTGATTTTTTTGTTAAATATCACGTGGTTTGAATTTTGTAGTTCGTGTTCATTAACAGCTTTGCTTGAATTTCTTTCTTCAGGGGAACAAAATTCCCGAACCCTAAACAATTGGTTAATGGCAGGCGGAGTAACAGTGTCGGATGATCACCTTGGCGACCTTGTTAAATGGGCTCTGCAAGGTGCAGATCTTCGCTTTGCCACCGTTAAAAGTGTTCAGCAACAGCTTGAGCAGCGACTTGGCTTGGATCTCTCCCACAAACTTCCACTTATTCGTCGCCATGTCAACAGTTTTATTGACGAGTATGTCAGCCCAGATGCAGAACGTTGGAAAAGATTAAACACACCGAAAAATAAAAGTCCAGACGATCCATACTGGTGGGTGAAATTGCTCTACATTTTTAGGAAATTGAATTCTTCTCCTATAGTGGATTCGTCTCTTACGGAAATTTAATCTTGTATTATAATTGTGTGTCTTAAGTTGCAATATATAAGAAAAAATCTCGAGCTTCTTTTTGTACGATTGATCGCATAGCATGACTTCATTTTATACTGCTGCAGGACAAAGAAAAGATATATAAACGAAATCGAACCCGAACCTTTACCATCTGCGTTTCATCAGAAACCAACTAGAAAAAAAATTGCATTGATTCCCAAGGTATTCAGAATGTCCTCAACACTTGAGGCCATTATTGGAAAACAAGTCTTCTGCAGAGATGAGGTTCGTCGCTTATACACTTGTGTACATGTTCCATCCCTGTGACTTAATACTTTTGCCTCACTTTTGCAGGTCGTAAGAAAGCTTTGGGTTTATATTCATCAGAATGGCTTACAAGATGCAAATGACCCGGACAAAATTTGTTGTAATGATGCATTACAAAGTTTATTTCACGTTCAAACACTGGACTGGCAGACCATGGATGATCTTTTGAGCAAGCATTTAATACCTGTAGAGATTGACGACAAGAGTGCCATTGGAAAATGTATACCTTCAAATCAGCCTGTAAACAAAAAGAGCAAAACAAGGATGCTTTACAAAGAAAATGGAAATCTTAGGCGTGTACAAATATCTGCTGCGCTTCAAAAATTCTTAGGAGTGTGTGAATGCAAGATGTCCCGCCCAGAGGTCACATCTCGTGTTTGGGACTATATAAGGGATCATCCATTAGAGGTACATGTTTGAGAAGGGCTAGCAAGGTTGGATAAGGGAAGGAAATATTGGCAATTGGACACTTTGCTATAGCAGTGTGAATTCTAAGTGGTTTATAGTAATGGAAGGTAAAAGAGAAATCTGTGTTTTATCTGTATAGTGAGACCTTCTACTATTCTCAATTTATGTTATCTATATTTGTTCTTTGCCTTTTGCATTTTTCATATGTTTATACAACCATAATTCTTAGAAATATTCTTCTGCTTTTGCAGGATTGCGAAGATGGGGAGCACATAAGATGTGATAGAAATTTGTACGAACTTTTAGGTTGTGCGACATTTTCCAAAATAAGCCTTGCAAAATCTTTAGAGCCTCACTTTCTAAGAGTGTGTGAAAGCTAGATCAGCTAGTGAAAGAGATCGCATATTAGAAGCTACCTTTGGATGCAAAGGAAGATAATGAAATGGGCAACTCAAGGTTCTTTTTCTTCCTTCAAACGTTCAATTCTAATGTATATGTGCTTTCAGGGGATAATGTTATAAGCATTAAAACTTTCTTTGTTTGGACATTGGAATCTCTTTGCATGTTACTAGCTTTACAATTAGTACCCAAGAATTCTTGCAGTGAGAACCTTTTTCTTCTCCAAAGGGGTCAATACATGTATTGAGTTCCGGCATTTGAATTTTGTTGCTGTGTCTACATTGACTTGCACTCAATTTGATATCATTTAGAGTTAACGAGAAAATTCAGAAGTAAGGTTTTGGGCGTGTAATTGATCATCATAAAGATTACTTCCAAGGTAAATTTTAAAATATTATAGTGGTGCAATGCTGTTCATGCCGATGCAATAAGAATTGACATTCTACTTAGATGGTAATGGGAATGCAGATGATTGGATATGTCGTTTTAAATGGAAAGGCAAGATTAACAACAATTAAAAGCAAGATCAGAAAACCAATACTTCCACTCTATAAGGAGCAAGCACGAACAAATCTGTAGATTATTGAATTATATTTGGCCGAAAAGCCAAAAACAGATTGATCAAAAATGATCTTGTGAGTATTTGGAAAGCGGTCTGCTTTTGCAAAATGTGATATTCGGCAACAGAAAAGCCCCATGAAGACGAACACCGGCTGCTTATGAGTTCATTCTGTTTAATCTTCATTTTCGAAGTCAAGCTGTTCTGTTAGTAATTGGAAGCAAGAATTCTGGTTGTGAGATGATGAAGCACAAGATTCTTTTTATCAAATTTGACTTCATAAAGCCAGACTGCACATAGTGGCCTAAGGTTCTCATTAATATCTGAGACCATGTAAACAGCAAATGCCTAACATTAGTGTATGCTCTGGCGATTTATGTTGTTTAATCATACATTCTTTATCTGTACTCTGCTGTCTGTGATGCATAGGCACTTGCAAATGTCTTTATGCTCCTCTGCTGAAGATAAATTCACTTCATATTTCATTTTAATAATTAATGTAGCATTGGAAGTAAACATTGAATTGTGATTATGCAATTGATTGGAGTCACTGAGTGTGTGCTTGAGTTGATCAGAGCTGCTGAGTAGGGAATTGGAAAATGGAAGCATGGTTGTTTTAAAGGGCTAAACGGGTTCTTACCAGTGACTTTTTCAGAGCATCCTTGGAGTCTGACGTACTTGCTATAAACAGAGGTTGCCTCGGACTCAAAGAGAAGTAAAATCTATATGCAGTTGCAACCAGAGATTTGGCATCAACCAGGCCACGGACTTGCTATAGTCAGAGGTTGCCCCGGACTAAAAAAGACTTAAATTTTATATGCAGTTACAGCCAGAGAATCTGGCATCAGATTCATGGTAGCATGAAGCTGCTTCAAAAGGCCATACTTCGCTCGTGTGCTGCATGCAAAGGTCCAATTTTACTACTAATAGCACACTAGAGACAGCAAGAGGTGGGCTTATTTATCGACAAAAACGTTAGGTTTGGCATCAAATATTGGACCGATGTTCATTTATAACTATGACACCTAAAACTATTAGATGATAGCAAGTTAGATGGTAATGCAGACTGTTGTTAGTACCTTGCAACCTGGAATGTTAAATGGAACGACAGGAAAACAACTTAGTGATTAGTAACATTCTGGCATTTAACTAAAAGTGGATAGCAAATAAATCACCAAGAGGTAAGCTTGGGGAAAAGCATCATCATGAGGACATAAAAGCCATGAACCAGCCATGAAGCTATGAAACGGCATGAAGATGGTATGGCCGAGGGGCCTAGGCAGGTTATAAATGAATTATAGTCAAGTAAATGTTTACGCCAAGGAATCAAGTTGTACTTAAATAAAAAGTGCTAGTTATGTGGCTGTGAATCAGATTGTGAGTCATGTTCCAAGTTTCTACATGTCTTGCTGAGGAGCTTGAACCGAACTTGTGAGTCTGATTGGATGGAGAAATTGTCTTACGTCTTCACAAGAATTCCCAGTAGAGTGGGCGTATGAGTTAGTTGCCAAAGTCCCGAGAGTGTTCATATCAAATGGTCCGAGATTGAAGGGTCTTTCGCATTTACACAAAGCTTGCTTGATGCATACTATGGGAAATTTGCCCAAGAGGTGGGACAAAATGTTGATCCTAGAATTGGAACTGTAATTCTAGTATAAAATAACCGAGGAGATCGAGGATTTGGGAATAAAAAAGAGGTGAGCATATGGTTGAAAAAGGTTGAAATATCTAAATATCTAGCATTATAACAGGGTTTTTTTTGTGGTTTTATACGTTTTCACATGGTTTTCCTATGATTTCTGTGTTGTATTCATGGAGGCATACTAAATAGTATTTCTAGAGTCCACCCTTTTTAGTTCGTTGATTTGGGTTGGCTTCAACAATCCGACGGTGGTCGTTTACCCTTGTATCTAATTTTTGGTTAAAGAAAGATGAAAAAAAAATGCTAGGCATGCAAGGCTCGAGCTCTTCCACTTTAGGAGTCGACCATTTTAGGGGTTTTAGGGTTCTGAGAATGGCAGATAGCGGGAGGGCTCTATGGATTTGCTATGTTCATAGTGTTGTGGGAGACAGATTGCAAGGGCGTTTCACATGCTTTGAGGGAAATGTTACCTCTGAAGCCGGAGCAGGTTATGTCCATGGATTCTCCCATTTGGGTTGTCTCTACCTCCCGTCGTCCCCTGCCGCTAGCTGTCACCTTTTTGTGCCCTGTAGAATCTGCTTAAACGGACCTCAATCCATGCTTTTCTCCCTGGCCTGCTTGAAAATGGTAGTTTTTGGCTATAACTAATCCGAAATGATTTGGGTTTTTTGTTTTCTGTTTTTCTGTGAATATGCACTGTGTGATATCACAGATGGAGTTCCATATGGCAAAGTCGGGGATGATATTGTCCGAACCCCAGGCGGAGGTAACTGTGATCGTCCCACTAATGGTAATGCTAGGGGTGGTAGTGTCCCTGTTAGGAACCAGGTGTTCCCAGCCAACTATGTCAATTTTTGGAAGAAGAGATGGAGGCCGACGACTGCTAGTGACCGCATTGAGATAGAGACTATCGACTACCCTTGGAGTCCTTCGAATAAGAAGAAGCTACCAAACACTGTCAAGATTCCTACGCTTGTTGCCGAAGCATATGCGGCACTTGCCGGGGATGTATGTTAGTGTTATGGAAGCGCTTGTTTTATAAAAAGTCCACAATTTAAGGTATTGTCCATATTTAATGAAACTGTGCTTTGTAGTGTTTGAGAACATATTAATGAGGCACAAGAAGTGCTTGCAAAAATGGGTAAGAAGGATTTGGTATCATGGAATGTGATGCTTGCAGGATAGGCTGAACATGGATTTCTTCTTAAAACAATTGATCTCTTCAGGGAAATGATCAACTACGATTTGATTTTCTGGAATGCCATAGTTAATAGATATGCCATCCATGGGGAGCTTGAAAAAGCTTTAATTTCATCTCAGCCTGAAAATGATGGGTTCAGATGGACTGCCATGTTTGCAGGCTATGCATTGAAGGAACAACTGAAAGCAGCACTTGAATTGTTTGATAAAATGCCTGTTCACAATGGAGTTTCGTGGATTATCCTGATTGTTGGTTTTGCACACCATAGAAATCTCCGAAATCTATTCATGAAAATGCCTCAGTGCGATGTCTCCTGGAATGCAATGATTGCTTCTTATGCAAGGAATGAATGACTCCATATTTCCAACATGGACAAGGAAAACATGTTCAAATTTTTCGACAGATGATTTTGAAATGGGTGATGCCTAACTTTGTCACATTTGACAAGATTCTTTCTGCATGTAGTCATGATGGTATGGCAAACCTAGGCTGCCATTTCATTGTTTCTATGTCTCAAGATCATCATCTAGGCAACGGCAGGAAGTTATGTGGAAGTTATACTATGTAAAAGTATGGTGTCATTTGTTGATGCATAAGTGTTATTTTATTATCAGTTATGCTATATATCTCTCTAGTTCATAACATACTAACAATGCAAACATGCAGGTTATTTTTGTACGTAATTAAATAAATCTGCTACTCTTGTGTTTAATGTTGTTTTTCAATGTGTTCTACCTCATTTATTGCAGAACAAAAAATTCCCCCTTTACATATTGTTTTCTGATTTATTTGCTAATCTAAAAACACATCAATAAAATGTTCTTAATATACAATACCATTATAGACGTGTACGCTTTAAGTTACTTTTTACTTAAAATTCATAGTTGTAAGATTTTCTAAACCCTAAACAAGGCAATTTATATGTGGAAAATCGCCAAAATACTCCTACATTTGCAAAATTACCAAAATGCCTTTCAAACAAACAGCACTTGGAGTAATATGACAATATAGTTTTTATGGCTCATCAATGCAAAAGTTTTCATAAAAGTTGTAGATCATGACAAAGGTTAAAATTGGTTGAAATTCACAAGTTACGCTCTTTTGAGTTGTTTTACGAATTAAATTTAAGACACTATAATTTGAAGATTCCAACTACATTTCAGATAATTCTACTGTCATTGGACAGAACTCTCTCTCATCTTATGAAGGGCACCTTTTATTCTAATCAGTCACAAAGAAGTTATTACCATTGTAAGAAATCACTCCATTTTTATAAGCATATTAGTAATTTTTGCAAAGTATAGGGGCATTTTGGTAACTCTTCCTTATATTACTTGCTACACAAACAACATGGAGTGATTGCAGAGCATTGTAGTGATCAAAGAAATACAGCTTTCCATGCAGAAAATCGTGCATTTAACTAGTGCATTTATGCCTATTACTTATCTAAGTCTATCCTTGGTCATTTTAGGAGTAGAACCTGTCAATGTGGACTATAGCAGACGATACTGGATAGATGTCTTTGAAAATTTTGCAGCTTATTATCAATTAGGTCGGCCACCTAATCCTAATCTTTCTTGCAATCGTCATGTTAAAGTGAGTTTTATTATGCATCTTAAAGTGAGTTTTATTATGGATCTAGTTAACGTTTGAAGATGTTCCTCCTTCTAATTAATGGCATTTATGTTTAATTTTCAATCCATATGCGTTGTTAGAACATGCTCTTGGTATGTAAGTGAATAGATTGGCAACTGAGCATGCTGCCTAATTATCACGAATAGAATAGAATAGAATAGAATAGAATAGAATAGAATAGAAATCCTGAAGGCTTGTTGTTGCTCATTCGACAGATAGATAGTGACAAAAATTAGAACTACTTCCTCGCATTTGTAGTTAGTTTAAGTAGTTCTGTTAATTGCATGTTTCAAAGGCATAAGAAACTTAAGTAAAATTTGCAGAAAGGGTAGGCCTTGGGAAATGTTCTTATCCATGAGAATGTTGAAATATAATCAATAGTTGCTTTAGCAGGCTTGTGAACATCAAACAAAAGAAGAAGTGTAGGAATTTGTTTTGTTGGAAGATGCAAATTTACGGACTATATATATGTGGAGATGATCGGCTTTCTACATCGTCTTTCAGGAACATAGTGTGTATCGGCTTAGAGCTTGTCCAACAAAGTCCTGCTTTTAAGTTCTTATCATTTGGCTTCGCAAGCATAATTATGAAACAAAATGAGAACGTAGTTTCACAAGGAATGTATTGCTTTGATGGAGAGTCGTGCTCATAGGTTGAGTACACTATATGTTTATCACATTCCATTGTCCCAACTGACCTCATTGCAGACCAACACTGTGGACCTGGTGGAGTGAATAAAATTATTGTATATGTATCACATGAGGTCAGTGTGGAACACCTTTTCCAAAATTGTTCCCAATCATCTGCGTCCCAATTTTCGTTCTTACATGCAGCAAGATGCAAATCTAAAACAAAAAGGGATATGGGGCCTTTAGGAACTCCTGGCTCAACATAACCTTTAACACCTTGTGCTATTATAAAAGGAGAAGACATCTTATTAGGATCAACTTTCTCACTATCCAGTCCCAACTTATCGGGTATCCAATCCAAAACTATGTTGGGAAGATCTTCCTCCTTCTTATTCTTTTGTAGCACTGAGGTAATGTAAGTTCCGGCCCACTTGCGACATTTGTCTACTTCTTCATCAGTGATACCATATTTTTTGGCATGGTCCTCAAAGGTAGCATGTTTCCTTCGTTGGATCAAGTTAATATAAGAAGCAATACTATTTCTTATTACCCTTCTCTGTTTCAATTTAACAGCATACCCATTCATATCCATTACATCTATATGCTTTCCCGCTTGCTTTCCTGGCTTAGTCATAAACACCTCACCACTTAATATGCGTTTTGTTAAATCCAACATCTCCTCAGGAAGTAAACCTTGCACATCACGCATTAACTTCGTATTGAAAAAATCAAGTGATGGTTCTGCAGGTGGCTTCCCATTCCACTGATTTAATTGCTTTGCCATCCATTTAGTCCATATTAAATCCCAATTTTTCCGACATGCATCATTTAAGAAAATAAATGCCAGATGTTCGCTCATTCTTGGTTTCTCTTTTGTTGACGATCTTTGCCGATTACTTATTGCTCCAATGGTAAGCTTACAGTATTCCTCAAATTCCTATAATGCAACAAAGACTATAACTATCTAAATCTCAAATGCAAGTGGAAATGGTATCACATACCTCCCAACGAGTGCTTTTTCCAGCATTAGCTATTGCCTTTTCATGTCTTCCAAGCACTATCCATTGAGCACGTGCATGTCTGATTTGGTCAACATAAGGGCTATACAAACAAGCAATATACATCAAACAATGAAAAAAATAGATGTACTCAAATACAAAAGAAAGATAAATGTAGATAACCTTTTATATGCCGATACATAGTTGATTTCGTTTTGTGCATGACTAATAATTGCCAGCTCAAGAGGTGGAGTGTTTGCAGCTAACACTCTGCAAGACCTTTTTGAGAACAATCTTCTCATTTTTTCTGTGCATTCAGCCATCCCAAGCAATACTTGTGCTGCTACTGCTGAATGTTGACCCTCTATAACAAGAAATTCCATTGTTGGATCTGCAAAATCTTTTTCATCAGTCCAAGGAAATGGTATATGTGTATTCACTTTCACGGGGAGAACATCAGCTGGATTGGGATTTCGACACGGGCGCCAAATCATACATTCCAATATCTCATCCATATGTTCCTCGTTATAAGGACGATGGTTGAACAATGACGCTTTTCCCTTACAAACCTTTTTTGAGTCTAGTTATATCAATCTCCACCAAGTGTCGAATACCAAGTGGATAAAATTTTTCCCATCTTTCTAGCACCTTTGAGGCCTCTTGAGCTACATTCATTTGTTCAGCCTCTGAAAATATCCATTTCTGTTTTTTTTCAGCTAATTGTTGAATATCAATCTCATTCTGATCTTCAACTTCGTCAAGAATAACCTTCTTCTGTTTATCTGAGTGATCGAGAGTATCAGATGCACTAGACACAAGTTTCTCTTTCCTCTTACGCACAACCTTTGATTGCACAATTTCTTGTGATTCATAATTCCCCCTTTGGATGCTCTCATCTCTATTATTCTTCTTCAAACGCTCAAGCACACATGCGGATATAATACTTTTTGCATATGTTTCTCGCCGCACTACAGATATTTTACATGCCAAATCAAAGGATGTTTTTATTCCAGCCTCTTGCAAATTATTGTAAGAAGGTAGCTTCCATCCAAATGTTGCGCATGACATAGCATCTCCACTAATGCTTGCTTCCATTAGACTTGGGGAAAAGTATTGGAGTTTCAGTCCATCAAACAATATAGGCCTTCTCGTTTTAGGGCCTTCCACCATCAAAGTCAGCCCATCATTTTCAATATCCTCCACACCTAAAACTTGTCCAGCTATTTTCATAGCCATCATATTAGACTCCCAATAAAGCAAGCAAAGGTCATACTTCTTTTTACTTTCCATGATCTCTACAGCCCAACTTGGACTCCTCCCACATAAAGAAGTTCTCGGTACCTCATAGCCACTAACAACAATCTTAAAAATTGCACCATCATCATTCTCTTCCATTGTCATTTTGCCTTTTGGTCCTACTTGCTTTATTTCCATTTGCACGTCTGCATATTTCAGAAAAAAAAATCCATTAGTGGATGTTTCCAGACATACGTCTGTAGATAAGAGGCTTAGAACTTGATTCCCTTTTCCATCTTCTTTATTCTAGTTAACTTGATATAGTGAAGGTCTACAGACATATGTCCAAAAAACAATACAATAAACTAGATAACAAAACAAAACTCGAGGTTTGCAGACATATGTCCGTAATAAGGTCTATGGATTACCCTTTTTATGCACTGCTCACATTTTCTTTTCAAGCTAAACTAGAAAAAAGGCAAAACTAGAAGTATAAGTAGAAGTAATAAGATACCATGCAGACATATGTCCGTAATACAATATTACGCCTTTTTTTCTATGCACTTTCCACATTTTCTTTTAAAATAAACTAGATGAAAATCAAAATAAAACTAAAGGTTTGCAGACATATGTCCGTAATAAAGAAATATACATTTTCCTTTTCACTGCACTGTGCATGTTTCCTTATCTTATCTTATCTTATTAAATATCTAGTTGAAAAGCAAAATAAAACTAGAGGTTTGCAGACTTTGCATCATCCATATTTCCTTAAACTAGAGAATAAAGCAAAACAAAACTGGGCTTTTACAGACATATGTCCGTAATAAACATTTTTTCTATGCTATAAAATAAACTAGAGCATTTTCGTTTTCTTTTTTGTTTTGATACATTTTTCATGCATTATAAACTAAACTAGAGCATAAAGCCAAGAAAAGGGTTTTGCAAACATATGTCCGTAACAACACTACATTTTTTTTTCTGTACATTATAAAGCAAACTAAAACCCAAAGCAAAAGAGCATGGAAGCCAAAAAAGAGTTTTGAAGACATGTGTCCGTAACAACACCATATTTTCTTTCTCTATGAAGCAAACTAGAACACAAAGCAAAAAAACTGTGTATTTTGAAGACACAGAGGTTTATGGATAGGGGCTAAGATCAATTGTTGGATCAAATGGACGGTCGAGATTAATCTCTAATTAAAAAACCCCAAACCAATTATCCAATGCAATGGTCAATCACTATCCAATAATCACATAACATCAAACATAACAAGAAAAGGAGAAAGATTACAAGTTGTAACAAGGTGCTGCGCACGGAGGGTTGCCCTCCGTGATTAAATCACACTTCAAAGTCATGTTTTCGAGCATATACTGACATATACTTGGAATATGCCACAAACCCACATGGATGAGGGTTTTCCCCTTAGGGACAACCCAAAAAACTGGACTCAAACATATCAGTGGAATGCTATTTCCATGCTTAATTCATAATTCATAAGGCAAGGCATTCAAATACGCTAATAACTCACAAATTGAATGTTGCAAATAGGAAAAAGAAACACAATCCATTGGTTCCATTCAAACCTTGAACATATCGAAAGACGAGAAGCAAGAATGATGATTTCGTTGGTGTTTTAGTTTTCTTTATCGGGGCTCAACACATGCACGCACTGTAGCCCGGTTCTCCAAGATTCAAGGAATTCGATTTTTTATTGCTATTTTTGTTTTCTAATTTTGAAATAAACAACACACACAATTCAAAATCATCTAATTGTACTCTAATTATTAGCCAGATAACTTTATTTATACTTACTCCATATATCATAACCATCATAATTGTATTTAAAGGCACCGATTTAAATAAAGTATTTAAAATAATCCCAGCTATGTAAAACTGCCTTCTTAATGAATGACCCATAATCATTTTCTTTGCCAAGGCTTGTATCATGAATGTATGTTTTTGTTTCTAGCATTTTCTTCGAGCCAATGTGGTTGTTTAGAACTTGGCGATATCAAACATATGGCAAAGAAATCGTAATCACGTTGCTTGCCTAGGAGTAACAATTTACTTCTTATATTCTATGATATAACGATAACCTTAGCTACAAGGCTTTTCGAAAATACTACAAACCACGGAAAAAAATGCTATTATATCCTATATGTCTTGTTTAAGGAGCCGCACCACACTTTGGATCAAATGTTCATGCAATGTGATCTGTTTGAAAAAGAGTTAAACAACACACGCAATTCAAGATCATCTACTTGTACTAAACCATTAATTGTTGCAGGTTGGCTAATTTGAAAGGCTGATTTGCTTCAAAATGCACTCCAACTCTTTATAGTTGCATTCATTATGTTTTATGGCCCTCCCTTTCACTAGCTAGAAATTTATCCATTCATACTGTGTATCTTTATCATCTGCTCAACACATGTGAGCCAATGCTCCACACTTCTCGCAAACCACAAATGCTTGCTACCTTCAGGGGATTTATTTATTTTGAATACTTCTATGGTTTTTTTATACAATACCTATACATAACCATAGAAATCTCAAGTTAGAAATATACGTTCTTACAATTGGGCCACTTTATACAGCGCTGATCATATGGCCAATGCAAGAGAGCTCTTCACGCATATGGCTAGTCCAAAGAGAGCTCTTCACAGAGTACCAGCCCATCCCAGTATTAGAGAAAGAATAGAATAGTTTTTTTAACGTCCACAGAGACCAATAGGTCATGGGACCCATACAATGGGCTAGTACAATCATTATTACTAGAAAAGTGAAGATTGGCAAAGGCCTACTTAAAATTGAAGGAGATGGATATGTAGAACTCAACAGCAATTGAATCTATTGTATATATCTGAACGGAAGTTAATCTCCTTTCTGTGTCCAAATTGGATGATATCAAAATGTCAAGTAACCTTTTGGAAATGGAAAATGTGTAGTGAAAAATCTTAGGCATAGAGTAAAAGGGAAGGAGATCTTTGTCAACTTGACTTCGGCTTTTCAAAATGTGTAGTGAAAATCTTAGGCACAGAGTAAAAGGGCCTCAAATAAGGGTAACAAATAAGGATGTCAACTTTAAACATGAGAGTTGATTGTTTAAGATGCTGGATTGATGTAAAACAAATTCAATTAAAATTTCAAAGCGTGTGCACTAATGATAAAGAAGTGAACTAACGATGGTGAAAAGGTTTGACTCAAACTCTAGCTTAATCTATAAAAGCACGCATTTGTTGAGCAGTTCAAGATGGAACTTTTGAATCATTCAGAGAAGCACAAACAATGATGACATTCTTATCGTACCAATGGGATTCTAGAGAGTCCTTGAATGAGGACATGGCCTTTATTTACTTGTGCAATTCTGTTTAATAGATTCAAGACATTGCCGACCTTATTGCCCATGATAGCTCTTCTTTCACCCTTTTTTTCAAGTGCCAAATGTTCTAAACCAAACAGCTAGATCTTTCAGGAAAACAAGCATGAATTTCATTTGCGATGTTTTCACAAACTACTGTTTACAGACATAATTTAAATGAGTAGCTCTAACTTGGGGCTAAGTTTCATTTGCCAAATTTTAGCATTAGTGGCTTTAAAGGGCGATTGTGCACGTGCAAAAGTAACATCTTACTTGGTCTTGCTCACATTGGCAGTAAGCAGATGATTTGATGAGTTTATTTAAGACTGCATGTCTTGTAAGTTTTGAATTCCTGCGACTTAAGTTCCTCGAAATCAACCTGGAAAATGTCACCACCAAAAGGCAACATGAAACAACAACCATAAAACAGAACCATGCAGGAAACTTACATGCATATGTTTCTCAAAACGCCTGAACTGTAAACGCCGGCACATCATGCATATAAATCTAAAAAATGTGTCTTTGCAATCATTTGCCAATATGAACCCCTAGGTAGAAATATTCAACAAAAGATTAATGTTTGATCAAGCGATTAAAACCTTTTTGAGGTATGTGTCCGTAAGAGAAGGTAAATTGAAAGCTCTACATAAGCAACTTCCGCTGGCAACTCGCCACTTTTGCTATCATAAAGCAGAGAGACATACCAGCTTGGCTGGCATTCACATATTTATAAAACTCAGATGTACAGCCTTGCCTCGTGGAATTGATTACAGATCTTCCGGCAAGAAGATGTTTGGTCCTGTGGTTTTCTTAGTCAGAATAAGCATCGAAGAAAAGTTAATATGCTTAATGTCTAACCACACCACAGCTTGTGGTGGCAATATTACTTGGGTTCATAGAGTATGTTCAAGTTCTGCAACATGAACAAATGTAGATGTTGCACTTGCATGATTCAGAATTGCCCATAGTTGAATGGGTCTTCTCACTTACCTTAACAAATGGTAGAAACACAAAACCAAGAGAATATAACAGCTTAAGGACTATAGGCGACATTCTCATTCACTTAAACAATGCAAATTTGTTTTAATTATCACAACGACAAAAAGCTTGCCACATTCTTATCTGCAAGGCTGTTTCGATATCACGGCCACGAAGAGCTTAGCCCATTCTTATCTGATTAGCATTTCCTCCACCATGTGGAAGTGTTCCAAGTACCATCCGTGCAAACAACTCTGCAATAAGATCTTTTGCATGCTTCACCACGTGAGCCATAGATGTTGTCAAACTCTGCATGAAAACCCACGGAATCCAACACCTGATTGGGGTTGTTTGAGTGAGAAGGCATGAATCTGAGCTTTTGATAAGGGTTGCCTTGCTGCTCTCCATGTCTATCATTAAAAACCTGAATTTGTCATGATCCACAAATGTCTGGCCCATTGCAGCAAGCAATATCTGTTCCTAAAGCATTTATTAATGAGCCTGCCATTCACCATCAGGATCATCAAATTTAATTGTTGTCTCCTAGAACTTTGATCCTTCAATTCCCACTTTTAAGTTCTCTGCATAATTGAAGTGCAATTTGTGTAATCGCAATAACTTCATAGTATCCCAGAGAATGGCTTGTTTGACCAAACACAACTGCAACTTGTGTACCATTGACCACCATAATGTTCCTATGTAGAAGCCCAGCATCGATATCATATCCTTTGAAGCATTCTGCAAATCACCAGCATTTTGGTCCCAAATATAGCACATGTATCTTGTCATTAGAACTGTTTGAATTCTTAGATCTTAAAACCATGTTCGTCTCTTACATAATATTAAATTTCGTGGTGAACCCCATTAACATTTTATGAATTGAACAACACGAGTAAGACTATAAGCAAATATAAGTATGGACAATATAAGTACTGATCTGAAACATAGATCAAAAGTTACATAGAACTGAGGGGAGGTTCTAATGCTGCAGCATTTAGCTTTGCAAGATATGCTAATTACGTCATGGAAAAGTCTAATACAGTCCAAATTTTAGCTTGAGCATATAAAAACTGCATACAATCCTAGACAACAACTTTGAGGAAACTTTTTCCATGTTCCGAACAATCGTGCTAGACTGAGACCTTAGCTCCAATGGTGATGAAAGCCAAGGACCATATAGCATACTTGCAAATTACCTATAGTACCTCAAATATTCAATGAACCCGGAATGTCCTGTCAGCAGGCAAACTCGCATCAGCGCCATCAACTTCACAGCATAGAAGGATGCAGGAAAAGGCAACAAAAAGCTAAAACCAAAACCATAAATTTCTCCTGCAGCGAGTATAGCAAGTTGAGATCTATCTTCTGATTAAGAAATATCTGCACACTTTCCATATCCATCTTCAAGTGGAACAACACTCTTGCTTTCCTCTGCCTACTAGAAGGCCTTTCACAACACGTCTTTCCATGTTGTCATTCCGATTAGCTACCACAGCAAGATCCACAGATTCCATTATCTCGCTCAACTCTATCCCAAAGTCTTAGCAACAACGATGGGTCTGTTGTAAAATAAGTCCATCTTGGCCATATTTATGCTTATTTGCAAAAGCTATCGCCCATGAGATCTAGGATTTCAACACCATAATTTCTTTTTGGCCCATGAGGTTCATAAATATATACACATAAGGCACTCGGTCATGAGAATCTAGGTGCCCATCTTGGTCTCAGGTTGTTTAAGCCTAAAGATGAGATAGTCTACTACTCCAGAACAGATCTACTTGGTTTGCCATGCTACATTCTTCACTCCTGTAATATTCGGAGGCGAATATAGTCTTTAGTGATCCTCAGGATGCTATAGATGATGAGTTCTTGGGTGTATCAAAGGTCGGGCTTTCAGTCGGTAACATAATAGATCCAACGGGGAACCAAAATATTAGGTCATGTCATGCTTGTGCTGAGAGGCCTCCAGCTAACAGTCTAATAACCTGGGAGACCCGTGATGTTTTGCTTTGTGATGGTAGGACAGTTTCACAACATTTACAAGCTCGAGCTGCTCTCGAACAGGATGACTTAGAAGTTGAGTGCTTGGAAGTTGATGTTGAGAAGCAATTCAAGAGGAAAAGGAAATATATATATGTGAAGAGGGTCAGGAGGGAACCAAAGGGGGATAGCAAGGAGGAGAGGATGTGTTCTTCCAAGTCAATCAAGAGTGCTCTAAAATCAACATGCTGCAAGGATGAATGTGTCAAAAAACTGAGCCGAGAACAAAGTATGTGCCTTAAGAAAAGAATTTTATTCTCAATCAAGCAGTGCCAGGATTACGCTTGTTTTTGATGTGTTGAGTGTAACTTATACAGGGCAGTCGGAGGCGAAAGTAGTGGTCTCTGGAGTGGAGTGTTGTCAATTGGTATGGCGCGTGGCTTTAGGAGTTGCCCAGTCTACGTTTTATAGTTGGAGGAAGAGGTTTGAGTTAGGTGGAAAACGGGCGGAGCATGGTAATACAGGCTCTAAGAATCCTAGATTTGTGACACTAGCTACAGAAAGTGTGCTTGATACCTTCATTAGTGAGAATAAGGAGAGCATTCCACATAGAAGCACAAGAGGAAAGGATGATATAAGGGAGAATGTTCGCAAACTTCCTTCCATCCTTAATAAGAAGAGCATCATAAGGAAGTGGGTGCCATGGTGGAAGAATTGACAGGAAAGAGTGTAACCTTGCCCTCTTTTTACAATATTTGGAAGAAAGAGTTTTCAGACGTCAGCATAGCCAAAAATACAGCATTTTCCAAGTGTAACATATGTGTAGTCATCAAGCAGAAATTGGAAAGAACGAAAGATACAAGGGAGAGGCGCAACCTTTCAATTCAACGGTGGGCACATATGTTGGAACAACGTTCCTGTAGGAGTCAATATTGGCATTGGCGTGCATTATCACATCGTTCACCAGAAAGTCACCTTTGCATAATACATGATAAGATGAATGAGGTCAAAACACTCACATCAAGAAGTCACCATCTCGCAAAGTCTATTTGGCGAGGAGATCGCTTGAAGAGCAGCTTGACAGGAGCATTGACACATGGTCATGGTGGACGGGCTTATGGTCATTTCTCTCTTGATCTTTGAAAAGATGACTCAAACTTTCATGTTGGATCACTTTCTAGGATCCTACACTATCTTGAGTTGCCGGACAAAGACAAGTGTGGTGATCTGTGTGGAAGTAGAACTACAGATTGCAAATTGATGCAAGCCCTAAAAGACACTCGATTACTGCAGTATAAGCTAGCGCAGACACAAGAGACAATGCCTTCATCTTCTAGTGCCTACTTAGAAGGCTTCAATCCTCTTCCTCGAAATCTCTACTTACAGTTGGATAATGCATCGAGTCAAAATAAAAATAGATATGTGTTCTCCTACCTCTCTTATTTGACATGGCTTAAGGTATTCGATGAGATTCAGGTTGGCTTCATGATGGTTGGGCACACTCATGACGATATTGATGCATTGTTTGGGAACTTTTCGACGTTAATGAGTTCATCGGATGTTCTAGCTTTGCCTGAGTTGCTTTACTTGTTTAGCAAGTGCAATACAAAGTCTCATGTTCCATATTTTGTGGATGAAGTTCCAGATTGGAAAGGCTTTGTGAAGGGATATATCCCTGATAAAGGCCAACGTCTAACAGGCCATACCGACCCATTGTGATTCCGATTTAAAATGGATGGGAAGTGGCCCATTATGCACTATAAGATGCAGCCAATCTATAAAGAGTGGATTCCAGAAAAAGGAATAAGAATGTGGAAGGAGGATGAAAATGGTGAGCCAGCGTTACCAATAGGGGTGCCTAAAAATATCCCTCCAAGGAAGACATTGAAAGATCTCCCTGGCCTGGCAGACAGCATCAACAAGTACATAGCATTATGGAATTCCTTCTGCAAAAATCAAGAAGATAGTGTGTTTGCACGACAGAACAAAGCAACTATGGATTACTGGAACGAGATTCTTTTGTGTTTGGAAGATCTCCAGGACGACCTCAAAATGATAACTTTTGGTTGCGTACAAGGCAAGAACCTCTACAAACTGCCTTTACTCCAGAGGTCAATGAAGCCGCTGTGCTTGTAAGACCTTTGCCTACATATTGTGGGCCAGCAGATGGGCATCCAGTGTTACTTATGGATGAGTTCGATCCTCATGCACATGTTACGAAAGGTATGTTCGTTTTAGTCCGACCTGGAGACGATGAAACTCCAACGTGGTTGGGCTTTACAGAAGAAGATGCCATCCTAGATCCAGAGTCTGGCCCCATTTATGTATCATGGTGGATGCCTGTTGATCGTGACTATACAGGTTGCTTAACTAAACGTTGGCGACTTAATCCATCAGATCCATCAAGGTATGAGAAGTTAGATGCCATACATTATGCATGGGATGCAAATGGCAAAAGACCGAAGTTTTGTTGACATGTGGGGGGACATAGCATTAGCGAAAAGCTCTCAATCTCAGTCATGTTCTCGATAATCATGTATGTAATTTCTCTTGCTATAATACTTAAGCATTTTGGACAATTAATACTCAGTCGATACATCAAATAATATTCATTATGCTTATACTACATCCTTACATCTTTTATAATAGGTGTTTGATACACATCATTACATCTGATGCACACATTATTGATGACATACTTATAATTTAGATGCACATATTATTGATGGCATTATAGAGTCGATGATTCACTCATCTTCAATCCCTCCTAACGTCATCGCATTCAGCTCGTAGGCATGGCGCTCAGGAAGCCAAAGAAGATGGACCACAACACGAATAAGGCCGGGGCAATGACACTCACGACCTCTAGCTTTGGATTCCAAGATTGTAAGCCATGGGAGATGAATGACTTCTACCACCGAATGGAGCTGCTTTTATAGTCATTGTAGAATTATTGGTGTAATACTTCAGTATTATTGGTATTATACTTCAATATTATTGGTATTATACTTCAACATTATTGGTATTATACTTCAACATTATTGGATTCGTAGCTATAAATTCTTTCACCTTGCTTTCACTTCTCACTCTTCACCTTGCTTTCACTTCTCGTGTTCTCACCTTGCTTTCACTTCTCACCTTGTGTTCCGTGTTCTTTGCTACTTGATCTTGATCCTTACTTCTTGCTCCTTGATCTTCCTTGTTCCTTGCTTCTTGCTACTTGATCTTGATCCTTGTTCCTTGCTACTTGATCTTCGTGCTTCTTGCTACTTGATCTTCGTGCTTCTTGCTACTTGATCATTCGGCTGAGGCGGAGTGTTGGGAACAACAGCCTTATTTATGGCTAACAAACCTACAACGGATAGATTCCGTTCTATTTATATCTGTATTGTATATTGTTGTAGTTACATTCTGGAATAGAGTACTTTTGATCTCCTTTTGGCGCCTGTTCTGCTTATTTCACAGATTAGCCGTCCAAACTCAGCTGGTATGCCTTTTTTTAATTCATTCATATAAGAGCTCATATCCAAGTATTGTAGCTTATCTAGCATACCAAGCTCAGGAGGCATCGTTCCTTTCAATGTAACCGATCCAAGGTCAAGATGTGTAAGGGATGAGAGCCTTCCTAATGCTGGCGTGATGGTACCCTGTAATCCTATAAAAGCAATGTCAGACATATTCAACTTGACAACATCGCCTCTAGAATTGCAAGTGACTCCCACCCATCTGCACACTTTTGCTGAATTGTTCCAATTCCAATTGAACAATCCCAATCCGACTCGTTGTCCATGAAATTCATTAGTCATTTGTCCCTTGAATGCCATCAAAATATTGACAGTTCTCATTATTGGAAAGACTGTTTGCACCAAGAATCTGGCAAGCAAGCAGCAGCAGACAATAGATTCGATGGTGCCCAGGGTCAATAATACGAAATCGAAGGAATGCAAACTAGAAGCCCTACCTATGACTTTCTTAAAAAATAATTTTGACATCCTGGATATCTTCTTGATTGACACGATATTCATTTGCTTTTGTCTAATTGCATGTGCCTAAAGTCCTGGAAAACCTCTAATTAGACTTAATTAGACTACACCATGTGCCCTTAATTAGACTTAGAGCATTTCTAAACCACGGCAAAATTAAATGATTCTTTATGCCCTCTAACAATGCAAGTAAATTCTATTCTTATGGTTCGAAAAATACCTGGTAAGCCCTTTTGTTTGTTTGGTCCAAGTTAAAAAACTCATGGTCTAAATTTTTGATGCGAGAAAAATTCCAATAGAAAAGAATATAATTTAATGTAAAATTGGGTATATTTATATCCTACAATAAATTTATCGCGGCGGCTACAAGAAATTTATCACAGCGGCCAAAGCCGCCGCGAAAATTTCTTTTATCTGGCCCAATGCAAAGGCCACCTTGTATATAAGATATTCGTGCAAAAGTTAAGTTTAACACCCCTGGAGGAGAATATGCACATTTTTTCATGGTTGGAGACTCTTTCTACATTTTGAGAAGTGCATATTCAAATACTTTGCTAGGGAGTTGATATCGCCTATTGTGCTCAAGTCAAGTTGGATTTAATTCTGATTGTGTTCGTAACATCTCAAGTCATATTAGATTTAATTATGTGCATCAATATCTAACTCATGTAATTCTTATTGCCAAGAGTCATATTGGATTCAATTATGTGCATCAATATCTAACTCATGTAATTCTTATTGCCAAGATGCTTTTTTACCTGGATAATGACACTATTTATTGTAATCACTATAATCACTAGTTTACTGGATAGTAAATTTGATGATCGTGAGAGTAAAACAATTGTGATGATATCTAATATTTTTTGCATAGATGTACCTTCTAATATTATTGGTCTATCTCTCACAATTCATTTTGTGGACTTGTTTAGGAATTAGGATGGAACTAAAAAATTGCCCACCGTTGGTGGGCTTTCCGTGTGATTATACCAAGGCAGTTCAAGCATGAAAAACATTAGTGGTTGCTTGAGCAGCTTCCTACGTTCGAAATGCAGTACATTGGAGCTGAAATTGTCATTGGTGGGAGGTTGCTGGTGTTAATGAACTTAATTAAAATGCAGCAATAAGTTTCTAGGCTACCACGACAAAAAATGAAAACTTTCTACTGGGGATGAGACTGTTTTGAAAAATACTTATTATGCAAAAATGTCTTCGATGTGACTCAATTGAGCTATGCAAGTTTGTGCAAGACTTTGTGATGAAAATATAACTTGGAGGAGCAAGCTGTGCACATGCATTGCATTTATGTATCAAATGCACAAATAAGATATAAATTAACCATTTTATATTTGTATCAGTTAATCTTTTCTTCTTCTGCATCTTCATATGCTCTAAACATTGGAGTTCGAACATAGATAAGGGAAGAAAATTGCTCAAATAAAAACCTTAACTTTGTAATGAACCAAGAGGTGCTTTGGCAGCTTTCGCTGAATGAAAGTTATGGTGATTGTTTGAAAACTTCGTAGCACATTGATTGCACACACCATAGGACACCATATATGCGAAAACTCAAAGAATAGACAAAACTAAGAGGGCATATATGAGGAAGAAGAGCATAAGGATTATGGCAATTATTTCAAGAACCATATCGATTAACTGGCAAAGGACATCTCAAATGATAAGTTAAGCTCAAAAGCTTAAGGATCCTTCCGCGTTTGGAAATTTTCATGTCCTTGTGCAGTTTTGGGCTCAGTCTGCCTGGCTATCTTGCAACAGACATTTGAACTGACGCATTCACAATGGAAAATATTGTTTTACTTTCTATGCTACTGGAAGAATAGAGATCATTCAACAATTATAAGGCGAAAAAGCATTGCTAATAGACGCGCATAAACGGTAAAGTAAAAAGAAAAGAACATAATATATTCCAATACTCACCACATTAAGTTAACTTAACAAAGCCATGCCAGAATATGAAAAGGTTTATTTCTTCAATGGCACCATGGTTCCTGATACGATCAATTCATTGTACATGCTGAGAACATTAAGTTATACAATTCGTTGTACATTTGTATATAATGATATTGGAAAGGCTCACCTTGTCATATCTTTCTTGAAAGCTAAATCTATGTTGCCTGCTTCTAATGTTGTAACCGTTCTTGTAACTGTTCTTTTAATGCATCTAAGAAACCAAACATACATGAAATGATACAGCATAGATTGCATATCTGCTACCCAATATCTGGAACTCTGTTGTACTGTTACCCGATATCTGCAAAAAATCAAAGCTACCTGATCTTAGAATATTTTGTTACCATCCCGTGTGCAAAAATAATTAGAAATGGCATACTGATGATGGCTTATGTTTATCAAAATGGTCCACAAATGTTAGGGCATCATCCCTGCTGCCACATTCTGGAAGAGTGTATTTCACATAAGTAACCGATGATTTTGTTGCATAGATAACAGTTAAGGACATAAGATTACACTGTATTATTGTAGCCAAATGGTTTCATGGCACTGGTCAATGCTCAAAAGATTCCTGAATCTAAAGAGAAGATCCTTTAGAGAAGGATCTGCAGGATCAATCCAGGATCTTACACTCCCCGTGAAGCCTTTCCGTGAAGAACGTGTTGGAAATCATAAAGTATGGCAAGATCCCACCTTGCAACATCTGCAACCATTGGATTGTTGGCATCAAGCTCCCAAATTTGAGAGTACTATCTCCCATTCTGAATTAGACTAATGCTTTGCATAGGCAGAGAATTAACAGAATTAGACTAATGCTTTGCATAGGTAGAGAATTAACAGAAAGTACATGTAGAAGTGTACCTACTCTAAAAATGAGAGCTTTTCTATTGGAGTATAGACCATGAAGCAACTAACTGCTCAAGCTTCTGTAAAATTTCAGGAATTTGAAGGATAATTTCAAGTCTTTCATGCAAAGTGATGACACTATTTTAAGTTCTAGAAATTCCTATTCACTAAAATATTATGAAACTCAATGTATTTCTGGAAAAGGATGGAAGACATTGAAGGGAAAATCAGACATAAAGATGCTAAAGCTCGTCCTTACCTGTATTTGTGGTTTTTCTTGCATTATATCCGAGATTTTGCAACCTGTTTTTGGAAGTCTATAAGTGTCACGCCAATGGTGGAAAAAATGATTTGAACTCTGTTAATGCCATCTTGTTCGATTGCACAGTAACAACCCACAAGCCATTGTCATCTATCGAAGTTAGAAAAGTTACTTTTCAAAATTAGAGTTTGAAGAATATTTACCATGAAGAACATTTGCCAAATAGCTTCAACTTCTTTGGAATTACCGAAAATTTGCTTTGCTCCATTTCTTGTAAAATGGATCAAAGCGCAAGACCTCATTTGTTGAGAAGCAAGCTGGAAGGTCGTGTGTTTCTATGCTTCCATAGTAGCCACCAATTATGAGTAGTTTGTTTGCAACAACAGCAAGTACCAAAGCCACAATGAAGATTAGAATTCATCCGGGGAATAGGGAGGCAGCGGATGCGGCGACCTCTGCCCGGCCAAAGACAAACTCGTAAGATTTAGAGTGATGGAAGCCTATGCTGGAATGCCATACTTAACATTCGTGAGTACCGATTAACCCCAAATATTTGAAACCATTTGCTTCACGGACTCTCTGCTTATGTGTCCATTGCTTTTGCAATTTAAGTAATCTGGAGGAAGCATGGATATGGATTTAAACCTTAAACCCTTAATCATGGATTGCGGAGGAAATTGCCGCCCACGATCTTCTCTTCTGCCATCGAGAATAATCCTTCCACACCTGCCGTAAACATTTAACTCAGAAGAGAAAATGAACCTGCTGTAAACATTTAACTCAGAAGAGAAAATGAAGGAAAAAAAACAGTGCCTTGAACGGGGTGCAACTCTGCCATACTCACGAAGAGTTCTACCATTCTTGGTCGCTGCATCAGGGCAGACGAAGCCATCGAAAAATATCCCTAAGAAGTTTCCATGCATAAAATCTTGGACCGTCATCCACGACATCCTACAAGGAGGAAGCGGCTTTCTTCTTTTCGTTCGTTTTACCATGGCTGCCAGCTCTACAGCTCTAGATCTGAGTCGTTGGATCTAGGGCTGGATGCAACACAGCAAAACATTATAATATAGGACTAGTAATGGTGCCCAGCGTTGCTGGGCATAAGTTGAGAGCCTGTAAATACTTTGGGCTGTAGTGAGAAAAGCCCTATCCCTTTCCTTTCCCTTTCCCTTTTGCTCTATCCCCCATTTCACTTTTTCTTATTTTCTCTACATCCTTTTTTTCTTTTCCTTTTTTTTTGTCGTTTTTCTCATATGTTTCCTTGTTTTCCCATCCCTTTCCTTCCCCCTTCCCTGTTCCCGATAACCTTTTTCCCTTCCCTTTTGCTCATTTCTCCACCTTTTCCCTCTTCTCTTTTTTCTTTGCCCTTTTCCCTTCCCCTTTCTCTTTTTTTTATGCCTTCTCTTTTCCCCATCCTTTTTCCACGTCTTCCCTTTTTCTCAACCTTTTACTCTTTTGCCTTTTTCCATACTATTTTCCCTTCCCTTTTCCTCCTTTTCCCACCGTTTTCCTCCTTTTTTTTAAGCCCTTTTCCCTTCCATTTTTCTTTTCTCCCTCATGTTTTCCATGCCCTTTTTACCTTTTCTTTTTCCATCTCCTCACCCTTTCCCTCTTTCCCTTTTCTATGTTTTATTTTTTCTCTTCCCTTTTCCCATTTTCCTCATTTCTTTTTTCCCGTGCCCCCTCTCTCTCTTTCTCCCCTTTTCCATTCTTTTTTCTTTTCTATTTCTCTTTTTCCATGCCCTTTTTTCCACCTTTTTTTTTTCTATTTTTCCCGTGCTTCCCTCCTCTTCCCGTGCAATTTTCCCTTCTTTCAACCCTTTTTTTTTCTTTTCTCTTTTCCTTTCCTCATGTCCTTTTTCCCTTTCCCTCCCCTCCATCACTCCTCTGCTTCCCTTTCCCTTTCCCTTCTTTCCCGTTTCCTTTTCTTGATGGATTTTTTTCTTTTCGTTTTCCTCCTTTGCCGATCCTTTTCCCGTGCACTTTTTCCTTCCTTTCCTTTTCCTTTTCCCTTTTTCCATGCCTTTTGCACATTTGTTTTATTCTTTTATTTCCTATATCCATTTTCCTCTTTTCCCCACCCTTTCTCTCTTGACCCTTTTCTTTTCCCTTTTTTCTTTTTTTGCTTCCTTTTTTCCCTTTCTTCACCATTTTCCTCTTCCCTTTTCTCTCATGCCTTTCCCCCCTTCCCTTTTCTCGTTTCCCTCTTTTCTTTTTCCTTGTGACCTTTACCTAGGTTCCCTTTCCCCCTTTTCCCTTTTCTTTTTCTTTCTTCTCACTTTCCCCTTTTCTATGTCCCTTTTCCCATCCCTTCTCCCCATCCTTTTCTTGTTCCCCCTTGTCCCTTCCCTTTTCATCATTTTTCCAACCTTTCACTCTTCCCCTTTTCTTGATGTGTTTTTTCCCTTCCTTTTCCCTCTCTTTTCTTTTTCCCTTTTCCTATGCCATTTGTCCCTTCCTTTTTCCTTTCCCACCTTTTTTCAATCTTTCCCTCTTCCCTCTTTTTTTTCGTGCCCTTTCAATTTACGTTTCCCACCTTACCTCTTCCTCCTTCCCTCGTGCCCTTTTTCTAGGTTCTCTTTCCCTTTTTCGTTTTCCATGTCTTTTTCTCTTCTTTTATCCCCATCCATTTCCCTTTTCCCTTTTCCTTTTACTCTTTTCCCTTTTCCCCATGCTTTTTTGTCCTTCACATTCTCCCTTTCCACTTCCCTTTTCCTTTTCCCCCTTTTCATTTACCCTTTCCCTTTAAGAGATCGAAGCATGACCAATCACGGTGGTGGTAAGTCGTGCAATAAATCTCGGCCTTCGGATGCATCCAGGTGATCTCGGCCATTCAAATTAGGGCTCGATGCACTACGCACTTACGGTATAACATTATAATATAAGATATAAGTGATGTCCTTGTCATAATTTGCATGGCCTCCAGTTAGCAAGTTGCAAGGTATTTTGGATGTTGTAGAATATATTTTACCATTACACCCACAAGATTTAGTTGTAAGAACATGCTAGACATTAAACTACTGTTGTGTCATTGCACACTTTATTTATTTCAAATATATCCTCGAAACCGTTATATTTTTCTAAGAAACGTTGGTTTAGTTTCTCTCAGAAAGCCAACTTTCTCTCTCAGCTCAGTCTGTTTTGGCACAATACATGTTGTGTAACTTGTTGCCTAAGGATAAAACTCTCCAATTTTGGCAGATTAAAGAATTTAAGGGCGTTCTCTTTTCTTTGGCTTGCAAGGAGCAGCAGAGCAAACTGAGACATGCTTTACAGATTTGGGGGTACCTGCATTCATCATTTTTATCATCCTGCCCATTCAAATTAGACAAATAGACGACAAAAATAGAGCCAAATCTGCTTCCTATTGAATTAATTCAAGCCTTAGCTAATCCACTACATCGATTTCAGCTATTTAATGCACAAATTTCGGATTTCTACAGTCTAAGCTTCCTTGAAGATTGAAATTTATAATTTATGCGAGCTATTTGTAATAGAAGTTGCCGAACTTGACAGATCATCTTACCATGGAGGACTAAGAGGATCTGGTGACAGAAACTCCAAAAGAGGCGATGGAGAAAACTAGTTGCCTGGCGACAGGCTGGGCGATATTTTCCCCCTTTTTTTTAGCATTCTATTCCCTGAAACACGGAATATACCAAAAATCAAACGTGCCATTATCCTGGTAAAAAAGCATCTTAGCAATAAGAATTACATGAGTTAGATTATGAGTTAGATTAGGTCTATATGTTTTTGATTCCGAGCCATCGATCCGTCATATTCCGAGTATTGTGCCACATCAATGGCCATTAACATTTTGATGAAAAATTAAAACGCCAATTGCTATGGTGTGGATCGAGCATATGGTATTAAAACTATATTACCATAATCCACAGAAAATTTTTACATTTTTTTTTAAGGACGAAAGCCAAAAAGTTTATTAATCAGAGAGAGAGTACAAAATTTACATGTGTCATCTAACTGTGTAAGCACTAGGGATAGGTTCAATATGATGTACGTTTTATACAGAATACGTATGAATTGTATGATACGGCACATATTTACCGTATAAAACGTAAAAAATACGGCAAAAAAAAATTCCAGCGTCGGAAGATTTTCGCGTACGCGAAAGTTTTTTCGCGTGCGATACAGAAGGTTTCGCAAAAAAAAGAAAAAAAAAAATTACGAATTTGAAATTTGAAAACCGCGTACGTGAAACCTTCTGTTTCGCGTACACAGAAGTTTTTTCGCATACCCGAAATAGAAGGTTTCGCGTACGCGATTTTTTTTTTTTTCTTTTTTCTTCCGCTGCAGACGTGGTTTTTTTCTGTTTCGATTCGGCGTATGCAAAATCGAAGGTTTCAAGCAGACTGTGTAATTTTTTTCTTCCTACGGCGACTAAAAAAATTAAAAAACGTTTTTTTTTTTCAAAAAAATATGTATTTTTTAACTTTATACGTCAGGAATCTAGATTTCGTACGTACAGAACCTATACCTGGTAAGCACAAAAAGATGCCACAGGAGCACGAGCCTGGAGCACAATGTACTTACTCCAGAATAGGAGACTAACGATAAGAATCAATTCGAAGATACTGAATCCAAATGCGTTCAATCAGTTCCGATTCAAGGGAGGAACACTCATAGGCTGTCAATATCTTTTTCTGGGCCACCGTAATAACAAACCATCATCTAATTAAATTGGGATTATGTCAACTCCAAAATCACGCTAACCTGCTGTTGTCTTCTAGGGGGTTTTTGTTTTTTTTAATCTTTTTTTTGGGACTTGATAAATAACATAAGGTTGCGATTCACGTGTGACGTTTCAGATGTGAATTGAAATATGCAAAAATGAAGAGCAAGTTGCTAAGATAGATGAGACCAAAATTGAAGAGCATTTAGATGAAAATATTAGGTTTGATAATAACAGATTGCATTATTTGTGAGACAATTCCAGACTCGAAATTATCGATACATGGTACAAATATCGTACAAAAATATCATATATTCCAATAAAACATTAAGGGATCAATCCATGTTTTTCCACGTATTTAACAAGGTGTGGTTCCATGTCAGCCGTTCTATCCAGTTCTGGGTATGAATCTAACACTTCACCCACCATCATCCCCATAGCCAAATTATTCATAATAGACACAAACTTCACCAGAAAATCATCTGTCGCAAAGTTTTTTGGATCGTAAGATGGTGGATTCAGGGCCTGCGTTTGATTGTAGAAGCATTTGAGAGCATCATCATCCACTATGATTATATCATCCTTATTCTCGATACCAAGATCGTCCATCATGTTACTCAAGTGTTTGATGAAGATAGGCTTGCCTGTTGGATCCTTGGGATTAGTGAACTTCACACATTTGTTCTGATCCCAAAAGGTCAACCAATGTCTACGCATTTCCCCCAGTGCCTCCAAAGTATCCTTGATGTTCTTTAGTTCCATGGATGACTAAATACCAACTCGAAATATCCTAACTAACTTATCTAGCATCTCCTTCAAGTGCGGCCGCGGATAGATCCACTTGGTGTTTGATTCTACTGGTGTCTGATGAAACTGATCTCTATGCACTTTATTTTTCGGAAAAGTCTTGCAAAGGACTCCATTTAGGTCGGACAACACAACCTTCTTAGAAACGCAATGCAAGCTGAAACATCAAACATGTATCTGGTCAGCAAGATATGATCACACAAATAATACAAACGCGCCAAGCGTGATTTGAGTTAGTCTTAACCAAATCGCGCTCGGCGTGATTTAGTGTGACAACGAAATATAATCAAAGCACGCTTGGCGCGATTTATTTCAAAGCTAATATAAATTAAATCACGCGTGGCGTGATTTCGTATGCAAGGTCATACCTATCATCTTCAGTTTCGCTGCCGTCGTCGGCGTCATTCTCCCCTTCGCTACCCTTAATCTCTGTGCTCTTCTGACTGTTAGAATTGTTATTTTCTATTAGTTCCTCTACGTCCTTCACAACTGACATTATTTTAGTATTGATTTGGCAAATCTGTGAATCACTAGAGTCGCCTGGGTTGCCAATGGCCCCTTCACTTTCGGTTGCCTTATCAATTAGATCATTGTTAACCTGTGAATCTACTCTATTGTTGCTTGCATCACCCGCAAGGGAGGCAAGGATATTCCCTAAGTTCGCCTTCATCACATTACTTTAAGCAGCCAGTTTAGCAGCCACTTCATCATTGCTTTTCTTATCAGGCTGCGGATTACTAGTTCCCTCACCAGAACCATCGTCCACTTTTGAATTGGACAAGTCTACGAGACTTTTGATTGCTGAAGATTTCAGGTTGTCATAAGGGCCTTTAGAAGATTTGGCAAGCACATGCATGAGGAATGGTTCAAGAAAGTCTTTGGCCTGCTCATCACTCACAAAGCAGTGACATCTTCTAACACCCATAAGAGCCTCTCGGGCAATATAACCTCCAACATGAACCTCCAAGCAGGTTGTATCAATTGGAGCAAATGCCTCGACGAGGTAAGCAGCCATAGACGGGGGAAATCCATTTTTATTTAAGGGGCCCTTCTCCTTAGTTTGTAGCTCGTACTTGATTTCACCACTTAGAAGGGGGTTCCGATCCTCATCCTCTTCTGACTCATCCTGTTTCTGATCCTAATCCATATGATAGAATATAGTTCTTAAGTCTGGATCATATAGAAGAAAACATTCCCATGCACTGATATTGTCACCCTTGGCCTTAGCAATATCATATTCCTCGTCGACAAACATGGCTATCATAATAAAGATCACATGTGCCATCTTCCGTTACGTTGTGACTCATTATCCTTAATATCATATATTAGGCATCCCTCCCTAATAACTTTGAGGCACTCCGGATCATGAGCAGTTTTAGTGCATGCATGTGATGTGACTCACCGAAGGACAAACGATGACAATAGTGAAGGACCTCTCGGTTGTCAATCCTATACAACCGGTAAAGAAGTCATTGTAGTCCTTACGGTTCATGCCCATATCTCCTCTCCCACCCCCTGTTTTGTCCAATACAAAGAGTGATATGTTTTTAAGGCAAGAAGTTGATTCCCGGCAAGAGACCTTTGTACCCAATGGAGACTGAATACTGGACAATGTCTTCTTCTCTAGTAATCTTCTTCACAAGGGCCACTTTTCTTCTCAACTCGGCCCAATTACCTTAGGGGTAGAGTCTCCTTATGTTTTGCATTTTTAGCCTTCCAATTCTTTAGGAAGTCCTTTGACCGAATACAAACTTCTTGATGTCATCATTCTCGACCTTGTATTTGTCCAAACAATCCAATTTCGGATAATGTCACATCCCCGATTGCCTTTGTAACTCGGCTCCTACAGCTGACTTCATTGTACGTACATCCTTCACATGGCTGCAGCACTCAATGAAGGACATCCTATTCTTAGTGAAAGCACTCTTCTTGTATACGACTTCCTTCTTTAAGCACTGGTCTAAAACCCAGAGGGTCTCAGCGTCGTCTAGCCCCTGAGTCTTTCTCATCTCTGTCACATTCAAGTCAAAGATGCTTACATCAACAGGAGGCACCCTACCCATAGTATCTGGCAGCTTCCTTTGTGCATAAGCGTCCAAGAATTCAATCCACTTTTGCATACTGCCTCCTTACTTTTTTCTCATTGATCTTTCATATAGTCTTTCTTCTCATATGCAAAAGAAACAGTTACAAATGCCCCCAGGACTAATAAATGACGATGTAGTTTAGGTCCAAGGTAGTGTATTATGCCCTAAATTCGTTGCGTTACAGTAATCATAATGTTACCATGCAGGGGATAACCAGGAATTTATATGTACTTTTGAAGATTAGAAGTATTTCTGGCATAGAGACAGAAGTAATTAACTTCTACTCTACTACTTCCATCAGCTATCTTGATCCATCTCAGGCTCTACCATTGAGGCGTCCAGGTAGATCCAATTGAAGGTGTGGAATCTCTAAAGGTGCCACCAGGAAGGCATGTAACATTATACAGGATGGAGCACTTAAATATCTTGATTGCTATATTGTGAAAGACCACTTAGATGGAATTGTGCAATTGAGGCAAAGAGGAGTTATGCACATTTAAAAAGATCAATTTGGAACTCATACTGCACCTTTGGATAGCAATGGTCATGATGGTGCTTTATTATGCCCACTTGCATGTTCTGTAGCATTTCCACAAAGTATGCTTAGGAGGCCAAAGCATTAGATGCTTGCTACTGGACTCATTACAAAATGTTTATGATTCTTTCAATTTATTCTCTAAATCATTGTTTTTAGGGGACAAACGCACAGTCCTCATCCTCTGTTTTGCTTATGATCTCAGTTAACAAATAACAAGGTTTTGAGATTCAAAATATTCCATGATCCATTCAGAGCCTATTGTTTGTTTCCTATTTTTTTGTGAACATTCTCATGCTGATAAACTTTGGCACGTATTGTTGAGAAGCAATGTTTTTGACAAGACCAACGATCGTAGTTTACAACTGAATTTGGGCTGTTTAACTCAGGCTTTATAGGTAACATAAAGCTTCATCAACGAATGCAACAAGATGTATTACTACGTTTTGACATTGAAAATGAAAAATCCAATTTGCGTCAAAATATGGCAATATTCTAAATACATGTTTGGCATGTTTGGTAAATACTAGCACTTTCTTCCTAATAAGAGAATCAGTCCATAGACAAATAATTACATGCATTATTGAACTTTACATAATTCACATGATCTCCAATTGTAATGCTCACGAAACAAGCGCCACAAGAAGATAAGGACCACCCGTTAGAAACATTAACTTAATTTGCTAATTCCATATGCAAAATGTATAATCTACATCTCATATGACTTCATAAACTCAAAGCCACAAACTTGACAGCTAGACAAAATGCAACATAAGGACGAACTTAGGAGGGAACATAACATAAGAACAAACTTAGGAGGGAGCATGTCACTCCCACAAAGAGATGAATGTCAATATACACATTGGCCTCCAATGAATGTTCAAAACACTATTCTATTGTGCCCAAAACTACTTCATATAATACAATTAGGCATACTAAATAACAACTTTTGGTACAACCACTTGCCAATTTCTTGACAAACAACTGCAAAAGCCCGGCAATGCCGGGCACCGTTACTAGTTTCCTTTGAGACGATTTCTTTTGAAATCCACAAGAGCTAATTGTGAGCAATTAGTTATAGATACAGCAGATCATTAGAGGAAAAATGAGATCACATTTTGTCCCATTAAGGGATGCTTAAAATGCCATGTCAGCTTTTTAAACTGTCCAATAAGAGAAGAGCTCCAGTATATCTCATTCCAGTATTATGTGGCAGCCTGTAATTAATGCAGCTGCAACTAACTTCTGCAGTATCATTTTTTCATTATAACTTTTGATCCAGAACTCCGATTCAGAAACTTTTTGTAGCAATGTGTTCATCTTCACAAGATCTATCTAGTGATAACCCATTCATACATCTTTTACGATATAAATATATAAGAAATGAGCAAAAAATCATATTTTTTTAAGGTTAACGCATGTGACCATATTGAAATACATCATAACCATATATCATTGGAAAGATCTTTTCATTCCGCATCTAATGCAACAAACGCCGCAACATTTTGACAAGTGGATCAAAAGTTATGGGGGGGGAAACAACAGCAATGAAGTTGTTGGTGCTGCATTAATTGCAGTTAATAGAGGGTAAGCCATTCCATTGGAGGATTCTTATGGGGATGAAATGAGATCTCAAATTTCCTCTAATGGGAGAGTTCCTTCTAAGTTATTGCTTTCCAAAATGAAAGTAAGCAATCCAATGCAATTGGCAAGTGAACTAGGAATTATGCCACTTAATTTGTTGTAAGACAAGTCTAAAAAACCGAGCCGCAGCAAACCAAGACCAGGAGGTATTTATCCTGTGAAACCATTCTCGTCCAGATGCAACACTGCAAGTGATGAGCAGTTTGCAAGTGTGGCTGGTATCATGCCACTTAAGTTGTTTGTAGACAAATGTACTTCTAGCAAATCCAGATTCCCAAGCTCAGCTGGCAAACTTCATGTAAACTCATTGAACTCTAATACAATGAACTCATTGGATGTGCTAGGCCACATCCAAATACTCCGGCATTATGGAACATCTGCATGAATCATGCAGAGTTAGTTATGCTGATATATGGCACAAGGAAATCCGTCTAAGGAGTCTACTGGAAATGCTTCAATTTTAAGCTTCTAAATGCATATAATTGCATCCACATTGAGATCCATAGATTGTGTATAGAATGGCAGAAACATTGCCTCTTGTTTACAATGAGTTCTTGGCAACTCCATCAAGAAGCAGTATGGTCAATAATCAACTTAATGATGTTTCCTTTCTTAGAATAAATCATTTCAAATAGTAGACTATTGCAACATTTTGTGATTACCGCGTTCTATCAAAATATAGAATACATTTAATGAAATTAGAAAATACATTTTTAAGATACATAACTTAATATGCAAGGTCCACTATCCCTCCACATGTGCTATAAGCTATGTCAATACATAATCTAACATGCAAGGTCCCATATCTATCCATATAAGCTATGTTGGCTTTTAATTTTTCATCTAAAATGCAACTCCAATATACATCCACATAAGTTATGATGGGTACATGGTCATCTGATATAAGTTTTTTTTTTTTCTGAAGGACTTGAGCCTTTATTATTCAGAGAAAGCTACAAAGTACAATGGGGACTAAAAACTCAGTGGAAAGAGTGTCCACCAAAGCAAAACCACCCCACACAAATACAACATCTAAACAATATGAAGAGCAAACAAAAACTCATAAGTAAGTATGAATCTGAAGATAGTGCTCCCAAGTACGGCTCTTCACCTCATTAGCAATTGATGAGCACCTGAATGCTTTGACAATTCGTTGTGGGGCATCAAGAAGAATCTGTGCATCTGAACAAGCAAGACCTTTGAATATGAAAAGATTCCTTCTTTTCTAAATGGACCAAATGATCCATCCAGAAGCCAAATGAAATGCCCTTTTTGAGAAATTATCCCAACTATTTGGATAGACTGCTAATAACATCTACTGGCTATTCAAATTGCAATGAAAGAGGCCTTGAAGCCACAACCAAGCATGTCTGACATGTCTACAGAGGAATAAGCAATGCTTAATTGTCTCGTCCCTTTGTGCACATAAGGGACAAAGTGCAGATACCTCTGGACGAAATTTGTGCACCAGAATATTAGCGCGCAAACAACGATGAATGACTTGCCACCATAAAACAGATACTTTGGGATGGATTAGTTTATCCCATACCCATTTCCATACTGCTTTCTGTCGATCCCTAGGAATGACCAAAGGCCACTTAGACAAAGGAGGCAAGACGTCCGCAGCAAGCAAGACCTTGTACATGGAATTCACCAACTTATCTGCTTTGACACGCTCATGAGCTACCCAAAGCTGGGGGTCATCCATTTGTACTACTGGAGGAAGAATTGAAGACATCTTCTACCAAATAGCTCGATCCCATCTTAAAAGGATCGGGCTATTTGGGAAGTAAGCAGGATAGCGCCAATGACATATAGCCAATGCACTAATCTGACACGTGTGTAATTGCCAGTGTAATCTGACACCCGAAGCTAGAGGCACGGATATTACTGAAGCTACGTGGAGTTGACACCTGGAATGGCGAAACCAAGGCTCGGTAAAAAAACTCGGTACAAGCTCGGCTCCCCATTCGCCGCGAGCTTTTTGACGTGGCATCGAGTAAGGGCCCTTAATTGACCTCAAAAAAACTCTAATGCCTTGTATATGGAATTCACCAACTTATCTGCTTTGACACGCTCGTGAGCTACCCAAAGCTGGGGGTCATCCACTTGTACTACTGGAGGAAGAATTGAGGACACCTGAAATTAGGGGTGACAGAGAACCTGAAATTCAGGGGTGACACCTGAAATTCAGGGGTGACAGAGAACCTGAAATTAGGTGATTGTATATGAAGAATTCACAATTCATGAAGCCGCCAAAGGTAAGGAAAAGTTCCGTTGAAAAATCCTTGCAAGTGAAGCTCCTATAGGGCAGTTAGGTTGCCAAGAGAGCAGGAATTTCCCCATCCACTAATCCCCACATAGACAAAAACTTGAGATTGATTAGCCGTCCAAACTCAGCTGATATGCTTTTTTTTTAATTCATTCGTACGAGAGCTCATATCCAAGTATTGTAGCTTATCCAGCATACCAAGCTCAGGAGGCATCGTTCCTTTCAATGTAACCGATCTAAGGTCAAGATGTGTAAGGGATAAGAGCCTTCCTAATGCTGGCGTGATGGTACCTTGTAAGCCTAGAATTGCAATGTCAGACATATTCAACTTTTTGCCTTATTCCTCTGTAGACATGTCAGACATGCTTGGTTGTGGCTTCAAGGCCTCTTTAATTGCAATTTGAATAGCCAGTAGATGTTATTAGCAGTCTATCCAAATAGTTGGGATACAATGCCGCTATTGAGATCTTAGATCCACCTTGGATTTTGTACATATCCTGAATATCGGCCAAGGAAATGAGTAAACTTCTAAATAGAGGAATTCAATCTTTAAAATCTATAACGAATGAAATATCATGAGCAAAAGATTGAAAAGAAAGAAATAGCTTTTCAAGAGAAGGACCATTAAAACAACAATAGACAATAGTTTTTCCTCCCAATAATCTTTTCTCCCATAGAGATGAATGTGCAACAACATTATTTGACATATTATAGCTATTTTTGCAATTTAGTTTATGCGCTTATTTGCATAGATATGACATGTTTTTCACTTTTTTCATTTGGATACTAGAGTAGTGTTTGTAGTGTTTTAACGCCAGTCCATTAGTGTCACATAATTGGATCATCATTAGTGTCACAACTTCTCAGCGCACCATCTGTGCATGACTTGGCATTATACATACTTGAGGTTCTAGATAAACGTCTGCAATTACTGAGCCCTCAGTAGTCATTATCTAAGCTTGTCTAGTATCATCATTACTGCAAAGGTTTTTCCCTTGAAAACCTTTCGAGGCAGGGGTTTTTTAATCCTAGTAGTAATGATTGTACTAGCCCATTGTATGGGTCCCATGACCTATTGGTCTTCGTGGACGTTAAAAAAACTATTCTATTTTATTCTATTCTATTCATTCTTGCTTAGGGTGGATTCGTATTACCATATTTTTTGAGGTTCTTGACTATGATGTGCCAATCCCTTTGTGCACATAAGGGACAAAGTGCAGATACCTCTGGACGAAATTTGTGCACCAGAATATTAACGCGCAAACAACGATGAATGATTTGCCACCATAAAACAGATACTTTGGGATGGATTAGTTTATCCCATATCCATTTCCATACTGCTTTCTGTCGATCCCTAGGAATGACCAAAGGCCACTTAGACAAAGGAGGCAAGACGTCCGCAGCAAGCAAGACCTTGTACATGGAATTCACCAACTTATCTGCTTTGACACGCTCATGAGCTACCCAAAGCTGGGGGTCATCCACTTGTGCTACTGGAGGAAGAATTGAAGACACCTTCTGCCAAATAGCCCGATCCCACCTTAAAAGGATCGGGCTATTTGGGAAGTCAAAGCAGGATAGCGCCAATCACATATGGCCAATGCACTTATCAAAGACAATTCTCAAATTGCACTTACTAACTCCATACATTTAACAAACCCAGTCAAAGCATGATAGCGTCAATGACATATAGCCAACGCACTTATCAAAGATAATTCTCAAATTGCACTTACTAACTCCATATATTTAACAAACCCAGCCAAAATATTTATAGGCTCCCAACTAATACACCATTACTAGTAAATAATAATATCAAACAATAAGAAGGCTCCCAACTAATACCCAACAACGTTAGGGCACCATTATTAGTAAATATAATAATATAAACAATAAGAACTAGAGAGTAGTCCACCCTAAAGCTAAGAGCATGAGGTCAAGAAAAACGGCTGTTTCTAGCGATGGCAGATGAACCAAAGGGCTAACAGTAAACCAAGCAAGTGACCGATTGTAAATGCCACCCATGAAATATCATGCCATTTTGTGCTCCTTGTTTTCTCGGATTCTAGGATGGAGCTGCCAGGTGCTATTGCAGAGAAATTACATGCTTGTAAAGGAATTCCACACAATCCCTTGTTGTGCTCGTATGAAGCTGGCTTGAACGTCTGAAACTGGCCACCTGGAATTGGTCCTGAAAGCTGATTGAATGATAAGTCCAATGAATTCAGCTTGGATAACTTAGACAATCTCTGTGGTATTTGGCCACTAAGTTGATTGTGTGAAAAATCTATGTGTTCTAAAATCAGCATCCTGCTCATACTCTCTGGAATAGATCCGTTTAGCATGTTATGGGAAAGGTTGAGGAATCTCAACCCCCTAAGATCACCAATATCAGCAGGGATGCTCCCTGTTAAAGCATTATTGGATAAGTCAATTACTGTAGTAGACTTCAGCACATATGAATAGGTCTCCTGTTAAAGCATTATTGGATAAGTCAATTACTGTAGTAGACTTCAGCACATATGAATAGGTCTCGGTCTGTATTTCAAGATGATAATATAGAGTACCACTCCCATTGAAATAACCTGAATCACTTTGGTCTTCGGTGAAGTTAAAAGCCTTCATTTCGGAAATCTGTACGGGGATCTTACCCTCAAGCTTGTTGTTGGACAAATCCAACACCTGCAACCGTGACATGTTTCCTACCCAGCTCGGAATAGGCCCTTCCAATAGATTGTATCCCAAAGATAGGACACGAAGCCAATAAATAGAACCCCAAGAATCAGGTATATTTCCTTCGAGACGATTTCTTTTGAAATCGACAAGAGTTAATTGAGAGCAATTAGTTATAGATACAGCAGATATTAAATTATGGGCCATAGATATGACCTCCAAATACTCCATATTTTCGAAGTGGAGAGTTCCTTCTAAGTTATTGCTTTCCAAAATGAAAGTAAGCAATCCAGTGCAATTGGCAAGTGAACTAGGAATTATGCCACTTAATTTGTTGTAAGACAAGTCTAAAAAACCGAGCGGCAGCAAACCAAGATCAGGAGGTATTGATCCTGTGAAACCATTCTCGTTCAGATCCAACACTGCAAGTGATGAGCAGTTTGCAAGTGTGGCTGGTATCATGCCACTTAAGTTGTTTGTAGACAACTGTACTTCTAGCAAATCCAGATTCCCAAGCTCAGCTGGCAAATTTCCTGTAAACTCATTGGAATCTAATAGAATGAGATTAAGCAAAGTAAGATTTCCAAGCCAACTTGAAATTCTGCCAGTTAACATGTTAGAAGACAGATCCAAAGAACTGAGAAGCTGCAGGCGGCCAAGTCCTTCTATGCTTCCTGTAAAATAATTGTTTGCTAGAGAGAGCACAGTAAGGTCAGTGCAGTTTGCCAGCCAGCTTGGAACTCTACCGGTGAACTGGTTAAAAGACAGATCCAAACTAGACAAATGTTGCAGTGGCCCGAGGTCCTCTATGCTTCCGTTGAAATCATTGTATGGTACAGCCAAATGAGCAAGGGAAGTGAAGTTTGCAAGCCATGGTGGTAACTTGCCAGTTAGCGAGTTATTTTGCAGATTAAGAATTGTCAAATGTTGTAGCCACCCCAGCTGAGGAGGTAAGGGTGCAGTGAGTTTAGCGTCAACGACAGAAAATACGGATAGAGCAGAGAGGTTTGCAACTTCAGGGGTGACAGAGAACCTGAAATTAGGTGATTCTATATGAAGAACTCGCAATTCATGAAGCCGCCAAAGGTAAGGAAAAGTTCCGTTGAAAAATCCCTGCAAGTGAAGCTCCTGTAGGGCAGTTAGGTTTCTCAGAGATGCCGGAATTTCTCCAGTCATGGATCCGGCCAAAGAAAGGTACTGGAGAGCAATAAGGTTGCCAAGAGATGCAGGAACTTCCCCATCCACTAATCCCCACATAGACAAAAACTTGAGATTGATTAGCCGTCCAAACTCAGCTGGTATGCCTTTTTTTAATTCATTCATATAAGAGCTCATATCCAAGTATTGTAGCTTATCCAGCATACCAAGCTCAGGAGGCATCGTTCCTTTCAATGTAACCGATCCAAGGTCAAGATGTGTAAGGGATGAGAGCCTTCCTAATGCTGGCGTGATGGTACCCTGTAAGCCTATAAAAGCAATGTCAGACATATTCAACTTGACAACATCGCCTCTAGCATTGCAAGTGACTCCCACCCATCTGCACACTTTTGCTGAATTGTTCCAATTCCAATTGAACAATCCCAATCCGACTCGTTGTCCATGAAATTCATTAGTCATTTGTCCCTTGAATGCCATCAAAATGTTCACAGTCTCATTATTGGAAAGACTGTTCGCACCAAGAATCTGGCAAGCAAGCAGCAGCAGACAATAGATTCGATGCATTTCAGCAGGTGCCCAGGGTCAACAATGCGAAATCGAAGGAATGCAAACTAGAAGCCCTACCTATGACTTTCTTAAAAAATAATTTTGACATCCTGGTTATCTCCTTGATTGACTCGATATTCATTTGCTTTTGTCTAATTGCATGTGCCTAAAGTCCTGGAAAACCTCTAATTAGGCTTAATTAGACTACACCATGTGCCCGTAATTAGACTTAGAGCATTTCTAAACCACGGCAAAATAAAATGATTCTTTATGCCCTCTAACAATGCAAGTAAATTCTATTCTTATGGTTCAAAAAATACCTGGTAAGCCCTTCCAAGTTAAAAAACTCATGGTCTAAATTTTTGATGCTAGAAAAACTCCAATAGAAAAGAACATAATTTAATGTAAAATTGGGTATATTCATATCCTACAATAAATTTATCGCGGCGGCTACAAGAAATTTATCACGGCGGCCAAAGCCGCCGCGAACATTTCTTTTATCTGGCCCAATGCAAAGGCCACCTTGTTGTATATAAGATATTCATGCAAAAGTTAAGTTTAACACCCCTGGAGGAGAATATGCACCTTTTTTCATGGTTGGAGACTCTTTCTACATTTGTGGGAAGTGCATATTCAAACACTTTGCTAGGGAGTTGATATCGCCTATTGTGCTCAAGTCAAGTTGGATTTAATTCTGATTGTGTTCGTAACATCTCAAGTCATATTGGATTTAATTATGTGCATCAATATCTAACTCATGTAATTCTTATTGCCAAGATGCTTTTTTACCTGGATAATGACACTCTTGATTTTTGACATTCATATTGGTTTGTGAATTTTCCTCCTTTTTTTTCTAGTAGGGGCCTTGTGATGAATGCTTCTATTTATTGTAATCACTATTAATCACTAGTTTACTAGATAGTAAATTTGATGATTGTGAGAGTAAAACAATTGTGATGATATCTAATCTTTGTTACATAGATGTACCTTCTAATATTATTGGTCTATGTGTAACAATTCATTTTGTGGACTTGTTTAAGGAATTAGGACTTGTTTAAATATGGGGACATTTTTACAATTGGAGGAAAATAGAGGGGCAATTTTCCAATTTTCCCTTGAATAATTCTTCTATATGCTTGGTGATAACTAGTTTGAAAGACCAACCATAAATAGGAAAAGGAATTTCTATGAATCCTTCGAGAATTGCAATGGGGGTTTGGTCTTCTTTTGTTCCGATCTTGAAGAGCCTGAGCATAAACAGTTGGTATGCGCAGAGCAAACATTTAACAGATATCTAGCATAATATCTTGTGTGTTTGGGTCCTCGCACGATGATGCCATTTTTAGCCCTAAATAATAGCGCTAATTAAGGGGGTTTAACTGAATTTTTAAATTTTATTTTAGCACTAAATCCCGCCCATGGGATCCTAAACCGTCGAACCTTTTCCCCGTTCCTACTTTCTTGGAGTTTCTTGGATCGGATTCAGAAACATAGCTATCCCCGTACTTTGCTTGGTTAACTGGCCGGATCAAATTGCTGTGACTATACTGCTCCTACAGCAGTAATTATCGAAATCCGTTATTTGTACCATTCTAAACAATTGCCAATCATTAGATTCAACAAAATCCCCAATCGAGATCCCATTTTCCTGCTTGGTTAATTGGCCAGAGTAAATTGCTGTGACTGTGCTGCTTCCACAGCAATAATTATCGAATTCGGTTATGTGTACCATTCTAAACAATCGATTGCCAGACAATCGAGATCCCATTACCCTGCTTTGTAAAGAGCTTGGATAAAATTGCTCATCTGAACAATTTCCCAGACTCAAGAAAAGTTGTTTTAGTGGTAAGCATCTAATCTTTGTTACAAATCTTTGGGAATGGTAAATAATGTGGAAATGGTTTCATTCTATTATATTTCATGCTTCTATATTGAAGACAAAGGTTGATGTAGCAGGGGTGGAGGATTGCATTCCAGGTGTAGAGAATTTTTTGGGCTTGGTATCAGCGGAAAGTACAGCTTATAATTGGCCTGCACTTTAGCTTAAGGGAAAGAACGGACTTAACCAGCAGAGGGGATCCAAGCATAAAGAGCTGGGGAGAATAATCATGAGTACTAAGGACATGCATTGTTGTAAACGATTGAATTTATTAAACTAAGAAATTATGGATGATAAGATTAATAATTGTAAGTCTAAGGAGTTAAGTGGAGCATGGGTTTATAATCAATTGGCAGGAAATACATGCAGTTACGGTCACGAGACCCTGGGGATTTTTTAGCACCTTGTTGATTTGGACATTGCCTTTTTTCATCCCCTTGCCTTCTTTCTTTCTTTCTGTTTTTCCCTCACTTCCGGTGGTTTTTTCTTTGTTCCCTCAGGTTTGTTTTCTTTGGGTTTTTGTGTTCCAAGTTGGTGCATCCATGTTGTGTTGCTCATATAGTTAGTATTCGCTTTACGTCTCGGCCTCGTCAGATCGTTGTATGGTTGTTCGCTGTTAGTTGTAGGTGTTTTTTGTTGCTTCGTCGTGCATAAGGTTGAACATAGCGTCCCCATGGGTATATTTATTTGTTTCCGCCCTATATGTTTGGGTCATTTGCTTGCATGAGGTCGTTTTATGGGAGTTTATTTTGGAGTTCCCTATAACCGCCTTCAGGTTGGTCTTTAACAATGTCTGGGGTTGCATTGACTACGTCTCCCCTTATGTTTTTTTTTTCTGTGTTGCTAAGGTTGTTTTGCTTTTTGGTCGTTTATTGTTCCCCCCTCCCGTGCGATGTTGTTATTTACGTTTTAGATTTGCTTTATGGTGGTCTTGAGCATCCTTCCTCCTTATGCTTTCTCTTCCTAATGCCCTTTATGTCTTGATAGTTTATTTGTGTTTTCACGTTCTAATGCTTGCAACTTGTTGTTTCTAGACATCTCACATTATGGCAGATCAGGGCTCTCCCAGCACATCTCAGGCTTCCTTACGAGCCCGACGGGCAAAGCGGGTTGCTGTCAGCAATGCCCCATCTACCCCACCCGTCCAGGCCAAAGCCGACTTTGCGGTCTCTATTGCACCCCGATGGGCCCCGGTATGCTTTCGTGCGCTATCTCGTTGAACCCGATCCGCCAAAGAATCCCCCTGTCGGATGCACAAGCATGACCCCCCACTCGCTCGGTAGGTCCATCTCGGGTTGTCTCTTACGTTTTCTTTTGCCCCGGTCCCCCCCCCCCAGTTTTTTTCTACGGCTTTAGCAGGTCCTTCTATTGGGCTAAGCCATTCCTTGCCGACTGCAGGCTCCTCCATTCCGTCCCCATCATTGGACATGGTGCCTCAGCTGCTCTGAGACCCTCGATTCTGAGATGGCCCGGATCTGAGCCTTGTCCGGTCCTCACTCACTTCTAATGCTTTTTGTGCATGAGCGGATTGTTCGCCGGGGAGGTTCTGGTGAGCGGGCATCTCGGTGCATTCCCAACTTTAAGAGGTCGTCAAGCCACGGTATGAGTTCCTTTGTACCGCAAGTCGAGGTTACAGGAGCTTTATGCTCGTTTGACTGCTTTGTCTCCTCGGGTGCCCGAGACGATTCTTCAGATTATTGAGGAAGGTAAGGCTGCCACTCTACAGAGGATGAAGTTCTTGATTATTGTTGATCGTGAGGGCTATGATGTCGCTTTAGATTTTGATGACCATGCGGGCCCCGCTTTATCTGCCGATGATTCCAGGAAATTGAAGCTAGCTCGGCAAATGCCATAATCGTAGCCCCTCGCTTCGGACCCTCTGCTCCCTCCACTGGCTCTTCCTTTTCTACTGCGCCTCCATCCCAGTTCTCTTCATCTAGATCCGGTTCTCGTCCTTTCTACACTTTTTGTGGTCGTCTTGGCCATCGTATTGAAACTTGCCATGCTCGTGTTAATGCCGGATCTCCTAACACCCCTTTGCCACCTTTGATTCCACCTCCGGGTCCTTTGGTGCCGGCCCGGACTCCATTTTTACCCCGGCCCGGCCCATGATTCATGACTCCCTCTGAGTTCGGTTTCAGATGTTTTGAGATGATTTTTTAGTGCTTATGGCTCGTCCTTTCTTTGTTAGCTCATGGTTTTTGTTGTTTGATTTTCGATTTTGTTCTAGCATGTTAGCAGGGAATAAATTACTAATCGCATATTTCTTATTAGCCAGAATGACTTTAGCTAAACTTGCTCGATATTAATCTCAAAACTTTCTGTGGTTTAGCTAAACTCTACACATTTTTCCTCTCATACTTTCTAGCGTTTAGCTAAACTAACCAAATATCATCCCAAAAATTTCTCTGGCATGGCCAACGAAAATATTAAGCCAAATTACTATACTTTTTTTTCAATTGTTTCCAGTTATTTTAATCATTTTTCTTTGTGAAAACATTCTAAAATAATGCTAACTAGCAAGTCTAGGCCTCAAATTAATTTATAGTGCTAGAAACTAAAGTACTACTCATATATTTCTTATAAACTAGAATGATGTTAGCTAAACTACCCCAAGATTCATTCTAAAAGTTTCTGTGGTTTAGCTAAACAATACAAAATTTGACTCTTTTACTTTCTAGAATTTGGCTAAAGAGCTCTAGGATTGGTGCAGTCCTGAAAAAAGTTAAGCTAAAATTATTAATTTTTTCCACATTTTTTCATTTACTTTAGCCAATTCTTTTCGAAAATGTGCTAAAAAATCGCCAAATAGCTAAGTTTAGCCCTTAAATTATTCCATGCATGTTAGGATGGTATCCAATTGAGGGCTGGGGTGGTGTTAGATGATTTGTTTTTCCTATGGGGGTTGTGTACGTATACGGGTTTGGTGAGGTTGTGTACGTATGCGTTTGTGCTTAACCCTAAAAGTTTTTCTAGTCTTCATTCAACTTTCTCCTTTGGTTAACTGTTGCATGTGGGTTTATTTTTTGTATGCGAGGTTTTTAGGTATGACCTTGGTTTTGGTTAACTCGGCGTGCAAAATGAATAGAATTGCATGGTGTCACACGGGTCCCGTTGCCTTCTTGGTTTGATGATTTCCTTGGTTACTAGGCTGGTTACTAGGTTGGTTACTTACAGTTTGTGCCCTCTTTTCAGAATGTGCTCTGTTTACCTCGGTCATCCCTCATCTTGGCATCGACCCCTCCCCAGCTGATGACTTGGCTTCGGCTACTATTGTCCTGGATCGCCTCCATGCGTCTCTTCCTTTCTGGCAATCCATATGCTTCTCACAACAGGTTTTGGATTGGATACAGTTTGGTTATCGTCTTCCTTGATCATCCACGTGTCCGTTTGATGCTTTCTCTGCTCCAAACCACTCGTCCTTGTCCGGACTTTGCTCGCTCTGCTGTGGCCGATCTCCTACGTACAGGTGCTGCATCCCCAGTCACCTCCCGTCCCTTCTTCTATTCCCCCTTGGGGGTCGTCCCCAAAGGCCTAGACAAATTCTGTCTCATCTTGGATCTGTGCTTTCTTGACCATCCCCTCCTTTCGGTATACCCTCGAGCTGTTGTCACATCTGTGTCTACCCAACGACTTTCTCTTTGTTGGCGACCTAAAGTCTGGTTATCACGATATCACGATTTGGCCTCCTCATCGAACTTTCTTGGGTTTTGGCTTGATGGCCAGTTCTATGTCTTTAATGTCCTCCCCTTTGGTCTAGCTTCTACCCCTTTTGTCTTTACCAAATTAGTCAGACAGTTAGTTCGGTTTTGGCGGGGTCAGAGCGTCCGTTGCTTACTCTATGTCGATGATATTTTATTCTTGTGCCAAACACGTCCTGAGGTTCTACAGATCCGCGTTATTTCTGATTTGCAACGGGCCGGTTTTCTCTTAGCTTGGAAGAAGTGTCAGTTTCGTCTCTCACATTGCACAATCTTCTTAGGTTTCATAGTGGATGCTCATGAGGGCTTCTTTCGTATATCTCGGACTAAGAAGGAGCGGGTTTATCTCTGAGTTCTAGTTTGTAGTCTTCCCAAGTTGTCACTCCTCGACTGATTGCCCGTTTCCTTGGATTTATCCAATCCCTGCGCTTGGTCCTGGGTCATCTTTGTGATGCCTTGTCTTGTGGCCTCCATTCTGATCTACGTCAGGCCGACCTTTGGAATACTCCCCTTCTTCTATCTCCCCTTGCAAAACAGGAGGTCCAGCTTTGACAGACCCTTATTTGTCAGTTTGATAGAGCCCCTTTGTAGCCGCCTGCTGTGGTCAGTTCTACCTTGGGTTTTGATGACAGTGATGAGGGATGGGGTGGTTGGCTTTCACGTCCGGGTTTTGAGCTTCTCCCTTTTTCTGGGAATTTCTCGGCAGATGCCCGCCTCCAATCTTCCACTTGGCGTGAACTTTTTGCTCTTTTTCAGGTCTTGCAGCAGTGTGTTTCGTTGTTAACTGACTCCCGTGTGATAGCTCGTGGGGACAATCAGAATGTGTTCTTTTTATTACAGAATGGCGGTTCGCGATCCCCCGTGCTTCATTTTTTGCTGCTGGAAGTACTAATTTTCTGCTATCAGCATCATATTCAGTTGGATCCAATTGGGTTCCACGCTTGGAGAATGAGTGGGCTGACTATCTTTCCAAAATCCGGGCCTTTGATGAATTTTCTCTTTCCCCCTCAGTTTTTTGCCTCTTGGATGAGCGGTGGGGGCCACATCATGTAGATCGTTTTGCTAGCCCCTCTAACGCCCTCCTGCCAGTTTTCAACACCAAAGATTGTTACCCTCATCGGATCACGCCTAACGCTTTTTCTTATGACTGGCATTTGTTTAACAACTACTGCTTTCCTCCACCTTCCTTGATTCTTGAGGTTTTGCATCATGCTCGCATTTGCAGAGCCCGCCTCACACTGTTTGTTTTCTCATGGCCCTCTGCCCTGGTGGCCACTGCTTGTTGTTGACTCCTCCACTTGGCAATCTTTTGTTCAAGATCCAGTTTTCTTTCATGAATTCTCCCTTCCCCCATTGCAGGTTTTCGTCGACATGCGGCACTATTCGCCTTGCGTTGTGATTTTTCTGATACTTAATATTGTCTCTTCTCACATTGGCGTGTTTATTTGGAAAGTTTGTTCATCATAAGGTTGGTTTTCAATTGTTTGATAGCGTAGAGGTCTGCTTCTGAGTTGTTGGTCGGGTTGGGTATAGCTTGGAGTAGTCCATGATGTTATGTTTCTTTGGTTGGTTGATGTTAACACTTGTTTATCCCCTTGTTCCAGATATTTTGCCTTTTTATGACGGTCCCTCGTTGCCCTTCTTCGCCTCGGCTGTGGCTTCTGTTCTCCAGTCTCGTGCACCCTCGACTTTGCTCAGTTATTCTTCCGCCTGGCTTCAGTGTCGTCGTTGGTGTCACTCTCAGCAGCTTACGTCCTTACCTGCCTCCTCTTTGCATGTTGTTGCATTCTTCTCCTCCCTAATATCCACCCATCGTAGTCCTACTTCTACAGGGGTCGCGTCTGCCGCAATTGCCTTTTTTCATAGCTTGGTCAACCTCCCATCTCCTTGTTCGGCCCCTCTTCCTGCGTTGGTCCGCCAAGCCGCCCCTCATACCCACTCCTCCTCATGGCGACCTTTACCTCTTACTGCGTCTCACATTCACCAGATCATCTCCCTACTCGCCCCCTCACAAGCCGATTGGCGCAGCCTCATGAAAGCTTGCCTGGTCACTATCTGCTTCGCTGGTTTTCTCCGGATTTCGGAAGCACTGCACTTGAATTGGCGCGACCTGTCCTTTTTCCCCGACTATGTCCAGTTGCACATCTGCAAGTCTAAGTGCGACCAGTCTACCGCTGGCCAGGAGGTCCCCATAGCCCGCACATTTTTCCCCTTTTGCCCTGTCATGTTATTGTAGCGTTTGTTGTCCGTCTGCTTTTTTCGCGCCTCCGACCCACCTGAGGGAGGCCCTCTCTTCCGCTCATCCTTGTCCTCCACGCGCCCTTTGTCATATGCTGCTTCCCGTTCTTGGTGGTTTGAGTCCCTACATCTTATCGGTTTGGAGCCTCGGGATTTTGGCACCCATGTAGGCCGTAGGGGCGGTGCCACCACAGCTGCTGCCACGTCTGTCCCTTTTGACATTATCCGCTCTCACGGGCGTTGGCGCTCTGCTGCTTCCCACTCACGCTACATTCTACCCGACGTTCAGGAGCGCCTCACTGTATCTCGCCATCTTGGTCTTTGAGGTAGGTTCCTCTTCTATCGGCCACTTGTGTATCCTAAGAATGCCACAGTTCTATTGCGATAGCAATAGAACCATCATTCCTTGGATGGGGACGCCCCATCATCATGCCCTCCTATTTATAGACCGGTTTTCCCCTTTGTTGGCTATCGGTGAGCTTTGTTTTTGTCATTAGCGCCTCTACCTACCTTCCCGCGCTCCCCCTCCCCCTTCTTTATGTTCTTCCCGGATGATGTAGGATCGCTGGCTCTAGTTCGGTTGAGTTTCTTAAGCTTGTTGTCAGTCATTATTCCATTTTATTCTTCCGTTCCATGTTGGTCACTACAAGGGATAGTCGACCTTCAACGACGTCTAGAGGTCGTTGAACGACGTCTAATCGTCGAGGAACGACGACAACGTCGTTTGACGACGGACGCGTCGTTCAGCGGCGCCACGACGCCGTTCAACGACGCCACATAAGAAGCCGGCGTGTCCACCATATGCGTGGCATGGGGTATGGCGCCGGGCGCCGGCAAAAGCGCGTGTCGTGTGCGATGCACAAAACGTCGTTTAACGTCGTCTTGTGGATCTGGCGTGGCACATCCGGCTGCGTGGCTTGCTGACATGCCAGGCTGGCACGCCACCGTGTTCTGCCATGTCGACATGACGTCGTTGAGCGGCGACTAAAAATCTGGCGTGACCCGGTCGGCTTCAAGGCTTGCCGACATGCGCCGGGCACGCCAAAGTGTCCGCCCATCGTCGACATGACGCCGTTTAAACGGCGCTTAGAATATCGGCGTGGCGGCGGTTTTGCCTGGGCGGGGCCCGGCATCGTCGGCGCCGCGCTATTGTCGCCAGCGCCACGCAAACAACGTCGTTTAACGGCGTCATTTTTTTTTTGAAAAAAAAAAAAAAAAAAAAAAAAACGTCGAAAAAAAAAAAAAATTAATACCGACGCCGCTTATTGTTTGGAATGCCAAAATTACCCTAGGGTCCAAGATACACCGGCCGGTTTTGCAAAAACGACACACTTATGCCCTACATTGCAGTATTCAACGGCCACCTCCTTTTGCACTTAGGGCGTGGCCAATCACATGCGATTGAGAACGCGAAGCAAGGGGAACCGGCGGAATGGAGTTTGGACCGTACTCCTCCGTTGTGGCGCTTAGAAGTCAAGGGCCACTTTTGCAAGTAGCAAGACATTCAGAATTCGTAATTAATGCATAGTACACGGACTTAAATTCTGATTTTTGTCACTAGCTTCCTAAGTCATCGCCAACATACAGCCAACTTTCAAAAAATTTTGGATAAGGTTTAGATCAAATAGTTTGCATTAGAACGGTCCGGGCAGTTGTTGTTGGGCCGAGCCGCAGCACACTTGCCCAAGTCAAACAAGGCCAGACCTTGCAAGGCCTCCTCATTAGAGGGGAGAGTCCAACCCCGTGAGGCCGAGCCCCAAAAGCTCCCGAGGCAGCCTTTTGGCGGCGGCTTTCACCGGGGCGACGCTAAAGACCACACTCTCGGATCTCGGTTCCCGTATCCGATTGAATCCTTTGTTCGCGGCCAGTAGAAACCAAAGTGTTTTGTCGTTCGGACATTGCGGAGGCTCGAAATGGCGATTCGACTTGCCACATCGTCCGGAATGCCAAAATTACCCTAAGGACCAAGTTACACCTGGTCGGCTTTGCAAAAGAAAGAAACACTTACGCCATACATTGCAGTATTCGCCAGCTCCTAGGCCAATTGACTACTGAGTGTATTGCACATGAGATAGTTTTACGCTTCTTCGAGAAGGGGTGGGCTTCGCCACAAAAATTTGGTCCCTAGGGCAATGTCGACGCTCGAGTCCATTGGCGAGCGATCATCCTGCCCGAGAGAGAGGGAAGTTGCCCGTCCGTCGCCGTGGCCTTCGGGAGAGGACTTTTGGGGCAAAAGCTGCTTCCGGTGGTTTTAGGGTCCGGGTGCTCTGGCCAACACCCCCTCTACGCCAAGACCGCGGCTAAAGGTCCTAGTCAAATCGACAAGGATAGAGCCTCAAACGTAAACCCTATGAGTTGCCGTGTTCTAGCGGTGGTTTGGCGCTTTGGGTGCCGAAGTTTTGGTCTTTGCACTTAGGATGTGGCCGCATCACATGCGATTGAGAACGCCAAGCAAGGGGAACTGACGGAATGGAGTTTGGACGCATACTCCCCGTTGTGGCGGTTAGAAGTCAAGGGCCACTTTTGCAAGAAGCAAGACATTCGTGAATTGTAATTAATGCATAGTATTTTAACTTAAATTCTGATTTTTGTCGCCTAGCTTCCTAAGCCATCGCCAACATCTGGGCCAGCTTTCAAAAATTTTGGATAAGGTTTAGATCAAATAGTTTGCATTAGAACGGTCCGGCAGCTTGTTGTTGGGCAGCCGAAAATGGCACACTTGCCCAAGTCAAACAAGGCCGGGACCTTGCAAGGCCTCCTTATTAGAGGGGAGAGTCCGAACCCCGTGAGGCGAGCCCCAAAAGCTTCCCCGAGGCAGCCTTTTCTCGGCGGCGCTCCGGGGGCGACGCTTTAAAGACCACACTCTGGGATCTCGGTGCCCCATATCCTAACCGTTGAATCCTTTGTTCAAGGAAGCTGGTCCGAGAAGGTCCAAAAAATCCAAGCATCCGTCCGGAGAACATATCAAACCGCTGGCCCCGTGGCGACAATGTAGAAACCAAAGTGTTTTGTCGTTCGGACATTGCGGAGGTTCAAATGGCGATTCGACGCCACATCGTCGGAATGCCAAAATTACCCTAGGGACCAAGTTACACCTGGTCGGTTTTGCAAAAGAAAGAAAACACTTCGCCCTACATTGCAAGCGATTCGCCACCGGCTCCTAGGCCAATTCACTTAAGAGTGTGTTGCACATGAGATAGTTTGGCGCTAGCCGAGAAGGGGTGGGCTTCGGCCACAAAACTTGGTCCTTAGGGCAATGTCGACGCGTTGAGTCCATTGGCGAGACGGATCACCTGCCCGGAGAGGGAAGTTGCTCGTCCGGCCGCCCGGGGCCGCCGGAGAGGACTTTTGGGGCAAGCCGCCAGGGTGGCTTTTAGGGTCCGGTGCAAGGCCAACACACCCCTCACGCCAAGACACGCGCCAAGGTCCTAGTCAAATCGACAAGGATAGAGCCTCCCAAACGTAAACCCTATGAGTTGCGGGTTCTAGCGGTGGTTTGCGTTTTGGGTGCCGAAGTTTTGGTCTTTTGCACTTAGGATATGGCCGATCACATGCGGTTGAGAACGCGAAGCAAGGGGGTGGGGACGGAATGGAGTTTGGACCTGTACTCCTCCGTTGTGGCGATTAGAAGTCAAGGGCCACTTTTGCAGTAGAGCAAGACATTCGTAAATTCGTAATTAATGCATAGTACGGACTTAAATTCTGATTTTTGTCGGCTAGCTTCCTAAGTCATCGCCAACATACTGAGCCAGCTTTCAAAAATTTTGGATAAGGTTTAGATCAAATAGTTTGCATTAGAACGGTCCGGCAGCTTGTTGTTGTTGGCGTACCGAAGCCGCACACTTGCCCAAGTCAAACAAGGCCAGGACCTTGCAAGGCCTCCTCATTAGAGGGGAGTCCGAACCCCGTGAGGCGAGCCCCAAAAGCTTCCCGAGGTAGCCTTTCTCGGCAGCGGCTCATCGGGCGTGCGCTAAAGACCACACACTCGGATCTCGGTTCAGATCCGACCGTTGAATCCTTTGTTCAAGGAACCTGGTCCGAGAAGGTCCAAAAATCCAACATCCGTCGGGAGAACTTATCAAACCGCTGGCCCCTGCGCGGGCGACAGTGTAGAAACCAAAGTGTTTTGTCGTTCGGACATTGTGGAGGCTCAAATGGCGATTCGACTTAATACATCGTCCGGAATGCCAAAATTACCCTAGGGACCAAGTTACACGGTCAGTTTTGCAAAAGAAAGAAACACTTACGCCCTACATTGCAGTATTCAGCAGCCACCTCCTAGGCCAATTGACTACGAGTGTGTTGCACATGAGATAGTTTGGCGCTTCTTCGAGAAGGGGTGGGCTTCTGGCCACAAAACTTGGTCCCTAGGGCAATGTCGACGTTCTGAGTCCATTGGCAGAGACAGATCACGGTTCCGGAGAGGGGAAGCGTCTGTCGCCCGTCGGGGTGGCCGGGGAGAGGACTTTTGGGGCAAGCTGCTTAGGGTGGTTTTAGGGTCCGTGCTCTGGCCAACACCCCCACGCCAAGACACGGCGCAAGGTCCTAGTCAAATCTGACAAGCATAGAGCCTCCGAAACGTAAACCCTATGAGTTGCCAGGTTCTAGCAGGGTTTGCGTTTTGGGTGCCGAGTTTTGGTCTTTTGCACTTGGGACGTGGCCGATCACATGCAGTTGAGAACGCGAAGCAAGGGGAACTGACGGAATGGAGTTTGGACCTGTACTCCTCCCGTTGTGGCAGTTAGAAGTCAAGGGCCACTTTTGCAGTAGCAAGACATTCGTAAATTCGTAATTAATGCATAGTACGGACTTAAATTCTGATTTTTTGTCAGCTAGCTTCCTAAGTCATCGCCAACATACAGGCCAACTTTCAAAAATTTTGGATAAGGTTTAGATCAAATAGTTTGCATTAGAACGGTCCGGACGATTTGTTGTTGGGCAAGGCGGCACACTTCCCCAAGTCAAACAAGGCCGGGACCTTGCAAGGCCTCCTCATTAGAGGGGAGAGTCCGAACCCGAAGGCGAGCCCCAAAAGCCTCCCCGAGGCAGCCTTTCTCGGCAAGTGTCCTCACGGGGGCGACGCTAAAGACCACACTCGGATCTCGCCCCGTGATCCGGCCGCTGAATCCTTTGTTCAAGGAACCTGGTCGAGAAGGTCCAAAAATCCAACATCCGTCCGGGAGAACATATCAAACCGCATGGCGCCCCGGGGCGGCATGCTGTAGAAACCAAAGTGTTTTGTCGTTCGGACATTGCGGAGGTTCAAATGGCGATTCGACTTCGCCACATCGTCAGGAATGCCAAAATTACCCTAGGGACCAAGTTACATGGTCGGGTTTTGCAAAGAAAGAAACACTTACGCCTACATTGTAGTATTGCCAGCCCACCTCCTAGGCCAATTGACTACGAGTGTGTTGCACATGAGATAGTTTGGCGTTTCTTCGAGAAGGGGTGGGCTTACCGCCACAAAACTTGGTCCATAGGGCAATGTCGATGTTCTAAGTCTATTGGCAGATGCATCCGCGATTCCGGAGAGGGAAAGTTGCTCGTCCGTCCGCCGGGGCCTTCGGAGAGGACTTTTGGGGTAAGTCGCCTCGGGTGGTGTTTAGGGTCCGTGCTCGGCATCAACACACCCCCCCCTCGCCAAGACGGCATAAAGGTCCTAGTCGAATCGACAAGGATAGAGCCTCAAACGTAAACCCTATGAGTTGCCGAGGTTCCCAGCGAGGGTTTTGCGTTTTTGGGTGCCGAAGTTTTGGTCTTTTGCACTTGGGGCGTGGCCGATCACATGCGATTGAGAACGTGAAGCAAGGGAAACCGAGGGAATGGAGTTTGGACCCGTACTCCTCCGTTGTGACAGGTTAGAAGTCAAGGCCAGCTTTTGCGGTAGCAAGACATTAAGTAAATTAAGTAATTAATGCATAGTAACGGACTTAAATTTCGATTTTTTTGTCGGCTAGCTTCCTAAGTCATCACCAACATACATGCATGTTGAGATAAACTACATCTTCGCATGTTGGTAGGGTATTAGTTCTCATAGCAGGGGACAAAATTAAAAAAAAATATATATATGTCGTCGTAACAAACGAACACGTAGCTACATATACTATTGGTGGAAACCTAAACCCCTTATTCCTTAATCTAAACCGTACGTAAAGTTCCTCGTTTGTGGGGTATGCAAGTACAAAATTTGCTATACTGTATAACAAGATTTGTAAAATACTATAAGATTTCAAGCGGAATACTATATGGTGTTGATTTCAGACGCGTGCAAAAAATACAATTATGAGGGCTCTCGGCGCCCTACGTCACCCCCCGCGGTGAATATGCACCCAAACCAAAGGGGGTTTAAGGGGGATTTTAATTTAAATGTGTTGGACCCAATGGTTGTGTTAATTAATGTCAATGGTAGTTATGTGTTGGTTGTTAATGTCAATGGTTGTTATGTGTTGGGGGATTTAATTTTCATATGTTGGATGGCTCATAATTGTATTTTGCACGTAACTAGAATTCACTTGAGGCTTTCATCTGTAGCTTTTGAATTTGATTACAATAAAGCAAATAGAACATAAGTAAAAGTTACAATAAAGATAGGCGATTGATCCCATTATTCGAAAGTTATAAAGTTTGCAATACAAAAGAAAACCCCTCGATTATTATGCTACATATTGTTACTTCCACACAACTATTTCTCTTTCACAATGACACCATTGTTTATCAATCCATATGATTTTGGATGCTTCATCTCTAGCTTAAAGGTAATGCATGATTCACCTTATGGTTCGATTAAAGTTCCAAACCTACAATATAAATGCATTCTTGTGGCCACCTTTGTTTGGATGATCGTGACATGGAAAAGGGCGTGGAATAATCCGCCTGTTGTGTGCATAAGAATCCGTTTGTTGATTGAAGCTAAAGGCTGGCTGCTATGAACAATTCGGCAGCCAGGAATATCCAAGAGTTGGAAGCAAACATAGGGCCTAAACTCTAAACTCTTTTTTTGAATCTCAAACAAATCTTAGGAAGGAAACAAAAAGGGGTTTTCAAAGACTACATTGTAGAATCAGGAAACCAATACCTTGTAAAAAAAAACATTATGCTAACTGAAGAAACATTAAAAAACAAATACCTTTGTAAGTGTGAGCAAAAAATCCATCTCGTGGTAGTAAAATCCACTTCGGCAATAAGAATCCAAGAGGGCAAGTACACATGCATATGCACACATGCACACACATGCACACATGCACATGCACATGCACTTGCACTTGCACTTGCACATGCACAATACACATGCACATGCACATGCACAATACACATGCACATGCACATGCACTTGCACGCACATGCACATGCATGTGCACATGCACATGCATACACATGCTAGATGTTCATGCACAAACATCAAGCATGTGCATGTGCACATGCATGTGCATGTGCATGTGCATGTGATAAGCGCAGCATGTGTTCATGCACAAACACATGCAGAGAAAGACAACAACCCTCGGATTGTTCCAACCAACAAAAATCAACGGCCCATAAAGGGTGCACTCTAGAAATACTATTTAGTACACCTCAACGAATACAACAACGAAATCATAGAAAAACCATGTGAAAAAACGTATAAAAATTTAAAAGTAACCCCCTGTTATTGTGCTACATATTTAAATCTAACAAGATAAAATTTTAAGATAAACTACATCTTTGCATGTTGGTAAGGTATTAGTTATCATAGCAGGTAAGGTATTACTAGTTATCATCATCGTATTATATACCTCATAGCTCAACGGATGTACCACAAAACATTGAACATTCTCATGGTGGTATATTTCATAACTTTAACGGGTGTAACAAGTCAAATAAATCCATGTATCAAGTGTACATGCATTCTATACTATTAATATATATATATATATATATATATATATATATATATATATATATATATATATATATATATATATATATATATATATATATATATATATATATATATATATATATATATATATATATATATATATATATATATATACAAAGCCAGGACAAGGTACAGAGACATCATCCGAAGACAGTCAAATTCCCAAGCCATGACATTCAGTTCTGACCAGGATAACCTGTGCCAGACCAAACTTATCGGTTTCACAATCCACATTGGAAGAGTCTTATAGATAATACAATAATGGATCAACTAGATTTAGCTGGCCATAGTCAAGTCATGCAAACATATCATCAATATTAGCCCTTATTGTTTTCTTAAGGTATTTCTAAGATAGTATGTATTATTTACCTATGTTAGGACTTAAACTTCTGTTGTAACATCAAAAAGTACATGCTTACCATTAGTCTAAATGTACCTAAGATAATTACTCTAGATATCCTTTCCAATATTTGAATTTGTCTTTGTAATATTGGATGTCAACAAGTAGTACAAGTAAAAAACAACTAGTATGCCTCAAGCTCATGTCCTTTATGGTGTTTATATACTCAAATGTTTTACTATTCATGCATAACAGACATCATTCATGCTGTCAAAGATACTTTATAATACACAACAACTTGAAACCGAGATATAGTTTTGCTTTCATTAAGGAAATAACAAGTATTTCGTGCTTCTAGAGTGCTTCATGCCGCTAGAAGCGTCAGCCAAAACATATCAAGAGAGGAAATTAAACTCAAATGATATTAGACAAAATTCTTCTTCAATAAGTTCAACTTGCAAGCGACTTCACACTTGTAGCATTTGAGTTTAGGGTAGCGAGAGAACCCGAATAACTTAAACAAGAGTTTCAGCTCATCTTTGCTTAATGTTTTTCTTAACACGGAGAAAATCCACGAACCATATGAACTTGCTTCTTATGCACTCCTTTGAATGCTTCAAACCATTAAAACTTGAGAGTAGGTAGAGATGATTAGGTTACACTGGGTAGAACCGAGCAAGTTAGCCTTAAAAGCGGGGTAAAATGCTAAGCTACTAGCGGGTAAGCAAAAGAATCATCGGCTTATCGCCCTTCAACCACCACGACATGATGGTAAAAAATAGATAAAAGCGAGTAAATAGAACAATATACTGAAGTGTGGTGCTAGCGCATATCACAAAACTATAGAAGACAGAGGTATTTCCATGGTTCCGATCCGACCGTAAAAATTGTGCCAAAACCATGTTGATCTGGCCCGAGAAAATATGCTTACCTTCTGGGTCAAATAATATTAATAGAAGTAATGCTTGGGTATGCATGCATTTCACTAATTCCCCAACGGATGCTACATTAAAAACACTAATAAATTGATTAAGTGGTACTCCGTCATCGGTAAGATCTTCAATGTTTCCAAAGAAGCCCCACAATGGATCTTGTAGCGGTGTAGTAATACTTGGCGCTTTACCATGAACAGGCAATCATACATGCTCCTATGCTAGATGCGCGCGTTTTCGGGATTAATCCTCTTTCTTTGTAAAATGTCTATACACGCCTTTCTTGCCATCTCCTCCAACTCAGATTTTTCATAACCGCTCCATCATGCTTGCATTCGATCCCTTTTTCCTTAAGCATGGCTACAATATCAGCCTTTGTTGGTTTGGCATTTGAAGAGCCTTAGGCCTAGTCATTGCTTCAAAGCCCCTGTTGGGCTTAAGACAACTCATTGTAGAAATTCGTTTTTCCTTGTGCACACTAGGGACTTCTACTAAAAGCCATGCTTCATCCCTTCAATCTTAAGCTTATCCATCAAACCATTCACCATTTTTACCGCCAAGACTGTCTTAGTCATTTCACAGGTGATTGCGGTATACGGAAGGTTAAACCATATTTCGGTGGATTCTATCGTGATACTACTTACCAAAATCACCAGGATCTTACCACGTTGCGGTTCTGCTCATCGGACTTGTGTGTAATGCTTAAATTTGGTATGCCTCCTTACCGGTTCACAAGTAATGAATCGTACTCCATAGTTTGTTGTATAGTCTCGGACCCGTGAACCCTAAAGCGTAGTCTAGGTTAATCCGTTACAATTGTCCTTGTATTTGGAAGATACGTGTCTATATGCGGTCCGGTATACCATTAGACAATAAGTTAGATAGTATTTTCATATCAACCGTCACCTATACGGCATTTCTCACTCATGGTAATGATATTCAAATCTTTAACGCCAAGGTAGTATGTTAGAATCCTACAAGCTAAACTATATGTCACCATCACACTTTACTTGTATAGACTATGCCACATAAAAGTTATTTACCATCCACGTAGACCAAGATCCAAACTAAATGCAATAGCCAAACTTGCTACCTAACAATTGTTCTTTGTTAACCACAACAATCAAAGCCTAATCTGTTGTTAATGTGTAGTAAAGGTCCATATCTTGCTACCCTTATTGTAACGAGACCCCATATGAAAAATCCTATCTTGCTATAGACATGTCATCCGGGTCTCAAAGATATGCAAAGAGGCAACAGTTTACTTTTTCTATTACAAGTAGGGCCATATAAAGATCACCCATAGGTTAAATGTACCCCTTTATTGTTTTCGTATCTCAGACATGTCGTTAGTATTAGTAGAAAATCTAATAATGGTTGTTAGAATGTTATGCAGTCCCTACATACAACTGCAACCAGTATAGCCAGTGCCAACCTTTGAATATAGATATATATGTATATATATATATAAATTGCCTACCTCCTTCCAGGAAATGAAGTAGGTCCCGTCATGTAATGTATATAGGATCGGAGGGGTCCCTATATACATAGGGACCCACTCCATAACCTAAGCCGTTATGTTAGTTACTACGCTTTATGTCCTCCAATGAAAGTCAATCGACGCTTATACTAAGAAGCTATGAGAAACAAATTGTGACATACCTTTGTCTTTTGAGATGATAAACCAAAGTCTTAATGTCATATCGTAGTCAGGAAGCTCGTGATCGATAAGGCTTTATACATTGATTTCCAAATGTCCTTAGCTTTAAATCCTTTTCCTATGAAAATCATTGCCGATTATACAAATCAATGGGTCGATTAAGTGGATTGTTTGTGCACGTAGAGGTATGGTAACACTTGTGAAATTATGACATTGCATGCCATAATATATGGTCTCGCACACCGAAGCATCAATAAACTTGGTTGCCTTGAATGGGAGCTTATCCTCTTATCAAACTGTAAGTGCAAAAGGTTCCATGAAATGCTTTTTACTACTTCAATGGTCATATTTAGAAAGTTGGCTCTTCTTCCCGATGTAACAGCTTAAAACCCGGAGGGCCAATAATCCGTTTCATCCTTAATTTTAAGAATATTTAGATCATAGATAGTAGAATCCATAGGACCGCCAAGTCCAAGATAATCTCTCATAAAGTAACAATTAATGCCAATTAGATCATCTATGTATCCGTATGTATTCTTGAAAGTAGAGGCCTCCAACATTTTACCATCTTTAGCTAAGTTCATGATGAATTTCAACTCGTATTGTGGCTAGGTAAAGATTACACCATCTTTGGGCTGCATGGGAAACCCATAGGAATGCCTTTGATCCCGCCTCCACACTTTTTCCTCCCATGTTGAGAAAACAATTATTGATCACCAATTGTTAATGTGAGAACTTCGTTCATTTTTACTAGTTTCCATTTTGCATTTTTAGGATTGCTGTTTTTCCATTTAACCTCAAAGACCCCATTGCCATTTGTGGAATACCACATGTTATTCTTTTTATGTAAGTTTCTTTGGCTGCTCGAGCCAACCTCGCACACCTACGAATGATCTTGCATAGACCTTTGATCACCATCCAAAGGTATATTTTCATAGCATTTCGTAATATCGCAGACAAAGAGATCATCAATTTTCCCGGGTAGGTTACACACTAGATCATAAATAGAATTGATCACCCAGGATGCTTTAATCTTGTGGTGACTAAACATATTGAACTTAGTACATTTTTCATGACATATCCGGGGCCAGACGCCAAGTATAGTGTTTAGTCCAGCTGCTGTCAAAGATGCTATGCCAGAAAAGACAGTATTATGTGCATTAGTGATCCACCTGTACTCCTTCTTGTGTGCCTTGTATATTCCTAGAAGGTATGGGAGGTCATGGCTTGTGAACCTAAGGTCACTCCCGAATTTGTCAATCTCGGACTCAATTCTAAGGATTATAGTATCAGCATTCATCTCATGTTTAGCAAAGTCTGGGCTGTCAAGCCTTTTATAGGCTTCAGATCTGATATGCTGAGGGCAAATAAACCATTAGGGATTTTTTGAGATCATAAAAGGGCCTTCTAAGAACTGCTGACTAAGCTATATGAACTACCAATCAGAAAACAGAACTGATAATCCAGTCAGCAAAACAGTTATAACTAACTCACCGGATCACATTTTCTAGCGTAAGTGTTGATAGAAAAGTCCAAATGAGCTGTTGTTTGGTGCAATAGATAGATCTCATTGAGATCTTTCCAACCTTGGATGGTTTGCATATCTTTTAGCCTCGTAGGATAGTAAAAAATGGTAAAAATCATATTTTTTAGAGTTTTGACAATCATAAGTGGTTAAAATATGTGCAAACCACCTAGGTTGGAAAAGATCAACGAGATCTATCTATTGCACTAACGAGAGCTTCATTTGGACTTTTCTATCAATAGTTATGCTAGAAAATGAGTGAGTTAGTTATAACGATTTAGTCGGACCCGACCTACGATTTCTGATTGGTAGTTCATTTATCTCATTTGGCTTAGTTGGCATGTTTTGAAGGCCCTTTTTTAACCCTCAAAAACCCCAATGGAGGGGTTATTGGCAGCCTTGTCAACCCCTGAGATATAGAAGTTGTCCAGTAACCATTTGCTATTTTTGATAACATCAGGGTCACAGGACATATACTTAATCTTATTGTCCTGTTAGTCTCAATCATCTCTATAGCATTTTTTTTAGCATCGGTCAAGATATTCCCTTTACATACTAATTTTATCTTTTTCTTTGTCTAGAATGCAAAACTATGCGCATAAAGAACTGTTCAATGGTGCATACTATTTCCTTTTTAAATTGCTGTAGAGTGAAGGGTTGATCAGGGATATGGTTCAGACCCTTGCTGAACATATTTCTCAGAGCTGTATGGTGTACTAAGGTAATATCCGTTGTTCTAATATGACCGATATCAGTGTCTATGAATCTTTGTAAAGTGGGATTCTTACAAGGACATTTCATTTCTTCCTTCATTGCAAACACCTTCCTGGGTTTGTAGAACATAGCCTTGAGATTTTGGATGTATCTCCATCCAAACGTTGAATTGTCGAGGATATTCCTCCCTCTATCACCGAATGCTTTGATTAAATTGTCCTCAAAGAAACCACTGATTCTAAACTTGCTGACAAATTTTGAGAAGAAGCTAAAATGAATGAACTTCTTCTTTTGTTTATCTTTGGTCATAGTTAATACCCAGTTTCCATCCTCATTAAGGATTAGGGCTCTTGTTTTGCCCTGAAAAATTGTAATATATGATCAAAAGGATCAACTCATATACTGTAATGCCTATGTAGGCATTGAAACTGATAAAAGGATGCCCCATGCAACCCCTAGTGATGTTTAGTGGTAGTAAAGCTAACATTCATTAGAATAACAAACTTATAGTTTACAGTTTACTGTCTAATAATAAAAATTCACAGTCTAGATTCCGAGGTGGTACATACCTGGTCACACTTAGATGTCAAGATTGTACGGTGGTATGTTGAAGGACCTGCTGCAATTACCAACATTGTTTTTAGTTACGGAACCATCTGCTACGGTACTACCATCATCGAGATCAATGACATCATTGCCATAATTATCAGCAGCATTTGAGTTGGAGGCCTCAGGCCTTTTATAAAGTTTGGGTGGCATGATGATTGTTGAACCGCTGACTGTCTATTTCATTGCTTTCTCCTTCGTTGTGTAATCTTGGAAATCGAGACATTATCTTCCTGCTGCTTACTTATGAGAAATTTGACTGGTTTAATAGTCTTCTCCAGAATATCGGCAAGCTTAGTATTTCCATGCTCTTTGGCCAGATCCATTTGATTGTTATCCGCCAACAACATTGTCATATTGATCAATATTTCACGAACTTTGAGATATCCGATAAATGCAATAACAGCAGTCTTGAGAGGTGTGGTAGCAAGAATAGAACTGAAGTATGCAAATCTCACCATGGTAGCTTGTGTTGGCCACGATTTTCCAAATTGTTCATGAGGAACCAAATGGCATGATCCGGATGATAGTATCGACAAACGATCACACCATTTTTCCTTGGCGACTTTGCTACAAGTACATTTAACAAACGGCAGAATGTTCTCCACATCTTTTTAATATAGAAATCATGTCTTCTCTCCTCAACCTTGGCCTGATGGCTCTTTTGCCCGATAATGACACTTGTACTATAGCTACATTCCAAACCTAGCCATTTAGCCTGGAAAGGTAAGGTGAGTTCGACTTTGTCAACCCTTCGAATACAATTATCGCATCATTTTTCAGCATTCTTAATGTCTTCATCACTAATGCATGCAAGTTGTCTCAAGCATTTAAAATTGATAGGTGCCAAGACTCCCAAATTCTTGCTTTTCCATATTGCATGGTTGAATTGAGCACTATGAGATTCAACTTCCCTTTGTGACATTATAGGGAATCTGCCACAATTAAAGAAATTGAGCATGGAGATTGGGAGTTTTTTCTTCCTCCTCAACAATTTCATCTTCATTATTAATCTTGTCTTCTTGCTCGGTTGTAAAGGCGGCTTTATATTCCTCGGGGTAGCATGTTGACATCGAAAAGACAATTCCTAAAGGTGGCACAAGGAGTAACTTTAACTTGGGTAGCCAAACCTTTGGTCCTGGTTCTCTGTTATTGTTCGAAAATGTGAATTTGACTCCATTGGCACGTTCCAGGTCGGACTTTAACAAACAGTCAGTAGACTAGTGACCTCCATTTGTGTAGCATTGAACCGAGCCATGGGTAGTTTTTGGCATCGGGTTTATCAATCAAATTCTTGCGGTAATTGACATCATAATTTGATTTCATGAAGCTCATTGACAAGTGAAAGAAAATTACACATACCAAAATGTGTAATGCCGGGCGATTCTTGTCTTCAATAGTGTTTTCCGAGGTTGATGATATACCGTGCATTCCCTTTCAGAATGCATGATAGTATGGTCTCGGTGTACCATATTTGGTGGAAAATGAGATAACAAACCATATCCGCGGTGCAAGTTGAGCTCCTTGCACCATACCGTCGGCGTCATGTTGATTGCATTACCGCTAGAAGGAATGTTTTAAGTGGCACCTTCCTCAGAATTGCGAGAAATTAGCAAGATTTCTTGTCATAAATATAAACATGCCGGTAAGACAATAGTTAGCATAAAGCAAGTTTTTCCATAATGTATACTCCATAAGACCCATCTTTGGTTTAACAAACACACGAAAATGAATATATACAAAGCGGGACAAGGTACGGAGACATCATCCCAAGCAGTCAAATTCCCAAGCCATGACATTCGTTTCGACTGTGATAAATCGTGCTGCACCAAACTTATCGGGTTTCACAATCCACATTGGAAGAGTCTTATAGATAATACAATAATGGATCAACTAGATTTAGCTGGCCATAGTCAAGTCATGCAAACATATCATCAATATTAGCCCTTATTGTTTTCTTTAAGGTATTTCTAAGATAGTATGTATTATTTACCTATGTTAGGACTTAAACTTCTTTGTAACATCAAAAGTACATGCTTACCATTAGTCTAAATGTACCTAAGATAATTACTCTAGATATCCTTTTCCAATATTTCGAATTTGTCTTTGTAATATTGGATGTCAACAAGTAGTACAAGTAAAAACAACTAGTATGCCCTCAAGCTCATGTCCTTTATGGTGTTTATATACTCAAATGTTTTACTATTCATGCATAACAGTGACATCATTCATTTGTCAAAGATACTTTATAATACACAACAACTTGAAACCGAGGATATAGTTTTGCTTTCATTAAGGAAATAACAAGTATTTAGGTGCTTCTAGAGTGCTTCATCTTCGCTAGAAGCGTCAAGGCAGCCAAAAAAACATATGCGAGAGGAAATTAAACTCAAATGATATTAGACAAAAATTCTTCTTCAATAAGTTCAGCTTGTAACCTGACTTCACACTTGTAGCATTTGAGTTTAGGGTAACGAGAGAACTCGAATAACTTAAACAAGAGTTTCAGCTCATGTCGCTTAATGTTTTTCTTAACACGGGAGAAAATCCCCGAACCATATGAACTTGCTTCTTATGCACTCCTTTGAATGCTTCAAACCATTAAAAAAAACTTGAGAGTAGGTAGAGATGATTAGGTTACCGCAGAGAACCGCAGCAAGTTAGCCTTAAAACAGGGGTAAAATGCTAAGCTACTAGCGGTGTAAGCAAAAGAATCATCCGGCTTATCGCCCTTCAACCACCACGACATGATGGTAAAAAATAGATAAAAAAGAGTAAATAGCAGAGAACAATATAATGAAGTGTGGTGCTAACCGCATATCACAAAACTATAGAAGACATAGGTATTTCCATGGTTACGATCCGACTGTAAAATTGTGCCAAAACCATGTTGATAATCAAGAAAAATATGCTTACCTTCCCGGGTCAAATAATATTAATAGAAGTAATGCTTGGGTATGCATGCATTTCACTAATTCCCAACGGATGCTAACATTAAAAACACTAATATATTAAACCTAAACTGATTAAGTGGTAAAATTCATCAAGAAGATCTTCAATGTTTCCAGAAGCCCCACAATGGATCTTGTAGCAGTGTAGTAATACTTGGCGCTTTACCATGAGCAAGAATCATACATGCTCCTATGCTAGATGCGTATGCGTTTTCGGGATTAATCCTTTTCTTGTCAGAAAAATGTTCTATGCCCTTTTTCTTGCCATCTCCTCCAACTCGATTTTTTCATAACCGCTCCATCATGCTTGCATTCGATCCCTTTTTCCTTAAGCATGGCTACAATATCGGCCTTTGTTGGTTTGGCATTTGAAGAGCCTTCCGCCTAGTCATTGCTTCAAAGCCCCCCGTTAGAAGCAAGACAACTCTGTTGTAGAAATTCGTTTTCCTTGTGCACACTAGGGACTTCTACTAAAAGCCATGCTTCATCCCTTCCAATCTTAAGCTTATCCATCAAACCATTCACCATTTTACCGCCAAGACTTCGTCTTTAGTCATTTCACCGTGATTCGCGTGATTACGTGAAGGTTAAACCATATTTCCGGTGGATTCTATCTCGTGATACTACTTACCAAAATCACCAGGATCTTACCACAAATTACTTGCGGTTCATCATGGACTTGTGTGTAATGCTTAAATTTGGTATGCCTCCTTACCCCACAAGATGTAATCGTACTCTATAGCTGTTGTATAGTCTCGCACCGGACGCTAACCCTAAAAGCGTAGTCTAGGTTAATCCTGCTACAATTGTCCTTGTATTTGAAGATATTGTCTATACTTGATCCCGGTATACCATTAGACAATAAGTTAGATAGTATTTTCATATCAACCGCCACCTACTTCTGGCATTTCTCACTCATGGTAATGATATTCAAATCTTTACCGCCAAGGTAGTATGTTAGAATCCTACCTGAAGCTAAAACTATATGTCACCATCACACTTTACTTGTATAGACTATGCCACCCGCAAAAGTTATTTACCATCCACGTAGACCAAGATCCAAACTAAATGCAATAGCCAAACTTGCTACCTAACAATTGTTCTTTGTTAACCACAACAATGCAGCAGCCAATCTGTTGTTAATGTGTAGTAAGGTCCATATCTTGCTACCCTTATTGTAACGAGACCCCATATGAAAAATCCTATCTTGCTATAGACATGTCATCCGTCCAGCATATGCAAAGAGGCAACAGTTTACTTTTTCTATTACAAGTAGGGCCATATAAAGATCACCCATAGGTTAAATGTACCCCTTTATTGTTTCGTATCTCAGACATGTCGTTAGTATTAGTAGAAAAATCTAATAATGGTTGTTAGAATGTTATGCAGTCCCTACATACAACTGCAACCAGTATAGCCAGTGCCAACCTTTGAATATAGATATATATGTATATATATATATATATATAAATATATATATATCATTAATATATATACACGTATATCACATGCTATGGGCATCGTGGACATTTTATATAAAGTTGTCATCATCCTACCGCTCACCCTTGGGGAATAAGAGGTGGCTTAATTGTGGCCCTCGATATGATGGGGCATGCATGGAGGCATGCATGGGTCATGCATGGGGGCATGCACCACATCCCCTGGACGGTTGGATCAAAGGGGAGGATAAATCCAGCCCTTGGTTTTTATGAGGAAGGGCAAGGAAGGTCCTTTAAAGTGACTTTGGTGTAGCGGATCTTAACCAGATTAGATCAAAAGGTGAGCATAAATCTTAGCCATTGACTTTTTAATATTAAATTGATTTTTTTTTAAAGGAGGTGAGGTGTCACCCTCATTAATAAAAAGGTAATGAGGTGGCAAAGCATTTATGAGTGGACTTTCTATATGAAGCTTCCTTACGTTTAATCACATTCAAAGGTACATAGCTTGCGAGAGGGGTCGGGATGAAGGTGGGACCCACGCCATTGGACTCCTCTCATCGAGAGCTTTCCAATGAGTGGTGGTTTGCACGATTCCGCTTGTAGTTGGAGCCAATGTGATCGAACTCTAAGGGAATCCATAGGAAATTCGTGAGAATCTAAAGGAATCTTCATAAATACTTGGAGAATCTAGAGGAATCTCGATGCAATCTTGGAGAATCTAGGTGAATCTTCATAGAATCTTTAGAGAATCTAAAGGAATCTCAAGAGAATCTTAGGGAATCTATGGGAATCTCAAGAGAATCTTTGGGAATCTATGGGAATCTCAAGAGAATCTTGGAAATCAAGGGAATCTCAAGAGAATCTTTGGAAAATCAACGGAATCTATAGGAATCACGAGAGAATCTTTGAGAATTTAAAGGGAATCCAAGGGAATCTTTTATAGAATCTTTTAAGAATCTAGAGGAATCTTGATGGAATCATGTCAAGTCTAAGGGAATCTTCATAGGATCTTAGAGAATAGAGGAATCTTAAGAGAATCTTTGGGAATCTAAAGGAATCTTTCTAAAAGCTTTGAGAATCTAGTGAAATCATGATGGAATCTTGGAGAATCATGGAGAATTTTCCTATAATCTAAAAGGAATCTAGGAGAATCTTCATCAAATCTTGGAGAATTCAATAGAACTACATAGAATTTTGGGGAATCTAGAGGAGTCTTGGGATAATCTTTGGGAATCTAGGCTAATATCAAGAGAATCTTTGGGAACCTAGGGGAATTAAGGGAATGTTCATAAAATCTTTAAGAATCTTGATAGAATCTTGGGAAATCTAGGGAAATCTTCATAGAATCTAGGGGAATCTCTATAGAATCTTGGAGAATCTTGGCATAATCTTTGGAAATCTAGGAGATTCTAAAAAGAATCTTTGTTAACATAGGATTCATAAAGAGCCTAGGGAAATGCTTATAGAATCTTCATTGAATGACTCTCATTGGCTTCCGGTCGAATTTGTGCAGTCCCTCATAGTAGAACCACTTGTATATATATATATATATATATATATATATATATATATATATATATATATATATATATATACAAGTTTTTTAATCGATCCTACGATGCATGTTCTAGTGGATGCATGTTCCAGTTTGTCTATGTTCTAGGTTTCTAAGAGTTATAAAGATTCTTCCTTAGATTTTATAAGGTTCCCTTAGATTCCATTTTTTGGGATTTTTCAAAAGCTACTACTCTTAGCAATTCCATGCTTATTCTCTGGTCAAAGCTCATTTTAGAACTTAAATTCTCTTAAATTTTATGAGATTCCATTAGATTCTCTCAGATTCTCTTACACTTTGTGATATTCCTTTAGATCTTATGAAAATTCCATTAGATTCCCTTAGATTCAATAAAGACATCCTTAGATTCTCTAAGGTTACCTTACATTCCATCAGATTTTATGAGATTCCCTAAGATTTCCCTAGGTTTTATGAGGTTCCCTCAGATTTTATGACGATTGCATCCCATATTCCACCTAAAAAGTACTATATTTATGGACTTTTCAATATTTGCTATTCGTAGCAACTTTTATGTTAGAGTGAATTGCTCACCCATGAGAGAAAAAGGATGAAATGTTCAAAGATCTCTAGAGAACACATCACAAGAATGGTATACTTCTAGATCTTCATATTTTACACCCGGATCTAACACAACAATGGTAATAATTTATTACATTTCTATTTTCATATCTATCATAGTCATATACACGAAGAGATTGAATCTATGCTTGTTTTTGAAGCATACATCCATCCATTTGCTTCCTTCCGACACTGCATCTTCCGATCCGGCATGTTTTTAAGTTGTGGGTGTGGGTTCATTCTAAGTGCGTTTTATTCACAAAATTGGTATTGTTTTGTTATAAATTTTAATTTTAAGACTTTCCATCTGTCCCACTTATTCTATGTTCAGTATTGATATTCAATATGTTTTGCCCATACTACTCCTTAACATGCACGCAGTTTAGACCATGAAATGAAATGCAAAATGGAAGAGACTCTATGATAAATGTGGCCTTGGCCTAAAAACAACTTGGTGTGATGGGGACGTACAAATTGAATCCCCTTTTCACAATTGAACAAATAAAGGCAATTATCTATGGCATGTTACGGGGGAGCAGCACGTGTGTCATTGGTCTTTAATGACAGTAGGTCTATGTAGCACATGCAGTGACACAATTAATGACACAATTAATGAATTCATAAAAGCATTTGAAGGAAATTTGAAGGAACTGATGCTTTTCAAAGTACTTCCTTAAGATATGACCTATGAAAGCATAAAGAAGACCAGCTAAAGATGCTAGTGATGATACCAATCGGGAGATGCCAACTTCATGCCTGAAAATGAGAATACAACCAACATAAATGACAAATAAATATCACAAAAGCGCCTAAAACAAAGTTATATGGTACATGTTGGCATCAAAAGGAAAATGATGTGCATGTTCTAAAAGCATGGCATTCCATGAACAAAATAGCTTGTGGACTCATTTCATGAGCCTTTTCCTGAAAGTATAGCATTTAAAGGAAACATTTCTAAGCAAACCTAATACTACAATATCTCCATTAGGCCACAACTTCACAAGCCTATATATCCATGATCAATAGTCCTGGTAGAAATGTTGCAAAATATTGCTCTTGGATATTAGGAAAGAAAGGGGAACATTTGGAAAATTGTAAAAGCAGGATTCTTGGCTACTGAAACTTAAAACAGAAGAGGATTTGGCAGCTGCAAAACTGCGTTTCCCTTTCAAAGTTTCCAAGGATATTTATGCAGGAAAAAGTGTGTTTACCTTTAGAATTCAAAGCTCCACTGCACTCTTTGCTCCAGATCAAGGAAATTAAAAGCCTTGCAACCTACATTGAGTCATAGGCAAACCGTAATCATAGAAAGCGGGGTATGCGGCATTACATAAAGGCATTTAATTGCCATCATTTAGGTGAATTTATTCTATTGCATGTAATGCATTTAAGACATGACAATATCTTTGCAAAGCATCGACCCCGTCCATCTAAGCATCTATTCCGGAGAATTGTCCCGCATCAAATCAAAGGCTTGCGAGAAAATATACGAATTGGTTGGTTAATAAGCCATGCAAGTTTTGAAATCGTTAACTTTCCACGAATGCATTCGCCCGGGACTCTCCATCTCGAGAAAATTCTCATTTTTAGATTGGTTCCCTAGGCTTACACCGTAACACACCGACTATGGCTTAAAGTGGCAAACCAAAATGAAGAAAGCAAATGAACAAATACAACCCGCATGAAACGCCTTTGTTGAACGCAGAGCCCAAGCTTCGCCATGCCCCGCAATATGCAAAAGATTCATCAAGTTAATGGAAAATCTGACATAGTAAATGCACAAAGGATTTTATGGCACTTACCAAGAAAAAAACCCCGAGGTAAGAGAGATTGTCCCTGTAGCGACCCAAATATGTATCGAAATGAAGCACCCACCGGGCCTATGATGACATCAGGCGGATCTGGCCAGTTCTTCTATGCAATACCGTGGTCATGTAGGCCTAAGTGATAAGCGGTTGTATCTTTGCAAATGCAAATCATAAAATCAATGTATATCGGTAAAATTTAACGAGAATGAGTATTTCGATTTGAGCTTCACCAAGCATTGGCCAAAGATGATTTCCGGCTTCCTTGGTTTTGTTTCCCTTTGTTGTGGTTTTAGAACACAATGGTCGCTGCACATTTGGGACTGTGTTTTTAAATGGGTTACAACAAACCGGGCCAATGCACATCCATCTTCATTTATATGTGGGAAAGGGCTTTGCGAGTGCGGCTACCATTTGCATTACAATTCTCACTTATCAAAACAAATCATCTCGGGCTGGTCATGGCCGGTACCCTTAAATCGAAGTAATAGCAATTCAAGTTTACATTCATTGAATAGTGATGATAGCACAAAGTCTGGGCCATTAATGCTTGCTCAAAGATCAAATTCTAGCCATGGGAATATTGCTTGACCCAATTATGGATATGAAGATTTCAAATATTTTTGAAGAGGAGACACTTCAGATTTTTGTTGCATGTGGAAGGGGCTCCTGCTCATCCTTAAGGATTTTGAGGCCTGGTTTAGTATTTGAAATGCCGATCTCTCTCAATTGCCTGGTATTCCAAGTGCAGTTTGGAGCTCATAAACACCCATGAATCAACAAAGTCGAGCACAGAAGCAATATCCAGTGAACCGCCCAAGGCCGCAACCCCACAATAAATACATTTATGTAGTTTCAATTCTGGGCAAATAATACAGCCTATGGAGTTTCTGTAGCTTAGTACATGATTTTAACCACATCAACGTAACTTACCAGCTTGAAGCCGAATCTGAGCCGAATGTGAAATAAGAAAAACATCCCTTCTATCAAAAAGGGCCATGCCTTCTGCCAATGTAACTCAAAGACCAAAACAAAAGAAAGATCTCCACCATGAGCTCTTCAAGCCAAAATGGCAAATTTAAAAACTCCAAACAAAAATATAATAAGAAATGTGTCAGTATTCTTCTCTTCCAAGGTTTGGCTACATTTCACGGTAGCCAAATCGCTGTGGTTAGTTCCAACGATGAGCGAAGTAAAAGGCTGCTTTAAATTTGCATTTACGCTTCCCGACATGGAGACTTCATAAGAGCTGCATATTTCCAAACCCCTAATCCACCAGTTTGTCTCCATTCGTGGTACGACTTCAGTGCCAATATACAATCCACCACTGGCAGCAGATATATGGCATCGGATTTGTGGAAAACGTGCCCTGGAGCCCATTTCCAAGTAAAGCAAGTAGTCCAAACAAAATCACAATCTTGAAAAATCAATTGCTCATATACATGCTCCAGGCATGACGGCTTGCAGAGGCAAGCAAAATCGATAGGCAGACCCATTGAGTCTAGAGTGGCTCTCAAAATTCCGTATCACGGGTAACCCCTTCTTTGTTCACCTAAAGCCCCTTGCTGAAAGCAAGCTCGGCCGCTACTCCCGATATGCATTTAGTGGATGCAAGTGCCACAGTAGCTCCTCCGGAATCGCGAGCAAGCATGTCGTCATCACACCCCATCACATCCCATCACATCCGCTGTGCGTGGAAATAACCAACGGACACCAGCAATTGCAAGGCTCGTCCCCGACCATCTCCAAAGTCCTTTATGACCGACGTAGTCCACACACCCAATCACAACCGTCCAATACGCCACGTGGCAGTTTAGAAGGCCTAGATGGCCCCAATTATCAGTGTTAGGCAGCCCTCTATAATAATATATATAAGTCAGATATATATATATATATATATATATATATATACAAGTCTTTGTACTATCAATGGGTCTATGAGAAATGGTTTACTAAGAAGGGAGAGTAAAATTCGACCTTAAGAAGTTCAGCATCTAAAGTTGAGTGTCATGAATTAAGTTAGAAAAACTCATACTGGAAGTTGAATCAGTCGATATTGCCATATAATTTCATATAATTTGGTAGTCTTCCTCTTAACATATAGTCATAGGTAAATTCCAAATTTTGTTTTGCTCAAATCGAATTCAAATATAATAATCCATTAATTTATTGACATCATATGGTGAAGCAATAACGTCTTTAATACGCACCTTGTTTGAGATTTTTACATTCTCAATTGTCCTATAAGACAAATGGAAGTACCCAAGTAATATTCATGGAACTAGAAGATGACAAACGCCCATTCCAATGAATAAAAATGCCTGATAGAAACTTCTCAACCCCTACGAAAATGACACCATTGCTTGTTTGTGAGGAACTCAACCCCTACGAAAATGACACCATTGCTTGCTTGTGAGGAACTCTTAATGCGCACACATGTTGCCAACTTAAATCTAGCCTCGGAGCTTCCAAATTCTCATCAAAATGGCACAAATTTGCTCTTGAGATTCAACTCAGACATGTTTAGATGCTAATAGTGCATAAATCAACAATTTTCTTTGAATTTTTAATTTTTGCATACAACTTCAAATGCTAATAGTGCACAAATCCACAACTTTCTCATGAGCTTTTAATTTTTGCTATGCAACTTTTTGATGAATTACATTTTTAGTACACAGCATGACATTGTCAAATTTTCAAAGGTTGTGTCTCCAATCGGTGACCAAAACACAAGGGTCCCAAGGAAATAAGCATGAGTTCGTAGCTAAGAAAGGTTGGTTCTTATCGTAGCTAAGAAAGGTTGGTTCTTATTTCAACATAGCTACCAGTACACAAAATCGGCAACTTTCTCATGAACTTTCTATTCCTACACAACTTCTTCATGAATTTCATTTTTAATACACAGCATTACGTTGTCAGTTTCACAAAGGTTGATTCCACCTATTTCTTTGTTTGGGACATCTTTGCAATCTAAAAACTACATTCTAAAGCTATCCCTATGTTTGGGACCTTTCAAACATCAAAAACGAACTATTTGGTAGGCCAACCCCACAGAATATTGAAAGAGCCCCGCAAGAATCCCAACCCCCACGTAATATTGAAAGAGCCTGCAAGAATCCCACAGAATCTCAAGAATGAATATAACAAGATATAGTACAACTAGACAGTACAAAAACAAAGTCTGGTCAACTAATATTAATGTACACACATACCCTGAATGTACACACATTCAGAAAGGATAGTTTTTAGCATGTGATTTCAACCACTCTCGGCATCTCCTTACCCCAAAGGCGAGCTAAGTTGGAGATGGCAAGGAAATCGTAAGTGTTTGGAAATGGAGGCGGGGCGCATTTTGATTGAGTTTCTTGCTTCTCTTCTCCTCAACTTTAGTGCAATTCGACAAAACTTGAATAGTTGGAATCTCGTATGTGGCAATCATCGTTTCGCAAGCAATGGAGCAACAGACAGATGTCTTACATTTGTTTTAAAATTGCACCCCTTTTTCAAGGGCATTTTCGGATTTTCATAGTTGTTAAGCAAGCTCGCTTATCTCAAGGTGGGATTACGAGAGAAGCGCACCAAGGGGCCAAAGAATGTGCTTCAAATGGAAGAGGGAGCTTTGTGAAGGTGCAAAAAAAGAAAGCTTTTAATCAAGTCTTTAAAATACCAATTTAGGTCAGTAGAAATGTGGCATAAATAACTGAGGCTCCTGGATATGCAATCCAGGACCTCCTCTGGCCAATATTTCTTGTCGGTAGACGCTTCTTATTGAGTCATGATGTCCCTTATCATATACTCCATCACTCTTCCAATGGGTACAACTGAATGTTATCGGGGGCATTGGCCCTGTTCTAAGTTGTCAATCTAGAGTTCTAAGTTAAGGAAAAGCTGCCAAGGGGACACCAAAGAAGGACATTTTGAATTTGAAAGAAAGGAAGCCCGATTGATATATCGCCAAATCTCCTGCAAGTCCTGCATTAAATTTGTTAATTTCCAATGGAATTGTATTTTAATTGGCCCCAAGTGAGACAAAGGAGAGTATGATTTGTTAATCTTTGAAGCTCGTTTCGTCTTTGACTAGGTTGTTGAGGATGCCCATGTTGGTGTGCAATGTCCATTTAGTCATTTAGGCAGAAGTGAATCCAAGATTTTCCATCACAAAGGCGGTGCATGTTTCAAGAACAGTTTCACAAATCCATATTACGTTGTTCTTGCCACCTTACCCAACATGCCCCTATCACCAAGAAGAAACAAACAACGAGAGAATTCTAGCAAAGAGAACGAGCCTTCAGATTTGGCATATGTTTTAGTATTACGCCGCGGCGGTGGCTAACATAATGTCATGTGCTTCAAAAATGAAAAATCATATGTTCATCCAAAGAATAAGCACCGGAGGAAACTAAAACAACGCGACACTTGAACATAGCTTTGAGCAACCACACATATCTACCGCATAAGCACTCAGAGAAACACGATGAGGCTCGGATGTCATTGAGAGCAGGAGCACATTCCGCAGAGAAAAATCAACATTCATGCTCTTTGGGCCAAATTCCTTCAAACAAGAAACGAGGGATAAATAATCGAGGCTCTTGGATATGCAATCCGGGACCTCTCTGGCCAATATTTCTTGTCCGGTAGACGTTTCTTATTGAGTCATGATGTCCCTTATCATATACTCCATCACTCTTCCAATGGGTACAATCAGATGTTATCGTGGCCATTGGCCCTGTTCTAAGTTGTCAATCTAGAGTTCTAAGTTAAGGGAAAGTCGCCAAGGGGACACCAAAGAAGGACATTTTGAATTTGAAAGAAAGGAAGCCTGATGATATATCATAGAAATCTCCCGCTTGATCCTGCATTAAATTTGTTAATTTCCAATGGAATTGTATTTTAAGTGGCCCTGATGAGACAAAGGAGAGTATGATTTCTTAATGTGAAGCTCGTTACTGTCTTTGACTAGGTTGTTGAGGATGCCCATGTTGGTGTGCAATGTCCATTTAGTCATTTAGATAGGAAGCTGAATCCAAGATTTTCCATCACAAAGCAGTGCATGTTTCAAGAACAGTTTCACAAATCCATATTACGTTGTTCTTGCCAAATTTTACCCAAACATGCCCCTATCACCAAGAAGAAACAAACAACGAGAGAATTCTAGCAAGAAAGCGAGCCTTGATTTGGCATATGTTTTAGTGCCCGGCATAGTTCAAATTACTCGGCCGGTGGCTAACATAATGTCATGTGCTTCAAAAAAAATGAAAAATCATATGTTCATCCAGCAATAAGCACCAGAGGAAACTAAAAACAACACACACTTGAACATAGCTTAGAGCAACCACACATATCTACCTGCATAAGCACTCAGAGAAACACGATGAGGGCACTCAGATGTCATTGAGCAGGAGCACATTCTGCAGAGAAAAATCAACATTCATGCTCATTTGGGCCAAATTCCTTCAAACAAAAAGCAGGGAGCAATGGGCAATGCACCGGAACCCGACAATATACTAGGCATGACCTCAATGGATCCGAGAGAGGAAAAGTGGGTGCGGTGGCATGAAGTCTGCAGATGGCGACAAAGATGTGAAGGAGAATAAACCTTGTTGGGGAAAAAGCAATGGTTGAGAAATCAACAAATTGTAACGGTGCTCCATGGCATCTATCATACCGCTCAGCGACCATCTTTATCTGGCGACATTGGCACTTGTAATAATGCTAAAAATGAAGACATCGTGTATGAGACCACACCAAGCCTATGAAATACACATCATTTAATAGCTAGTAAATCTTTTACTTTGATTTTGGGGACTCTATTTCACCAAGTCGCTAAGACACCTGGCAGATGCATGTTAAACCGATGGACTACTCGGATGTCGCATAAATCAAAGAGCATTCTTGGATTCGTTCAGCCCATGATAATGCACCCTTACCGCGGAAGCGCCTACGGTTTATTCAGTATGGTCATTGCAAAGGCAAAGAATTGTCCACGTCAATAGATGCTAAGGACCAAGCCATTGCTTTCGATTATCACGATTGGCATCTTCAAGTTTTACATGCAAAGGCTAAACTCTCCATGCCTTAAAACAAGGTTCTCTTCAGCGATAGGCAAACATTATAGCTCGTGAACTGAAACTGTTCCAAGGCCGTCTTTACCCGGTCTGTTGTTGAAAATCCATGGCAGTTAGAACCATGCAAAATGTCCCAAAGACTTAAACTGTTTTTATCCTATAATAAAATAGCACAAATGTACCTTCCGTCTATGCATGGATCGTCGTAGAATATCCTTTGCAAACGCAAATGGATACCGCATCCCGAAGCCTTGCTACACGTTTTACAACAGCGGGACCATCGGGATAAGCGAGATTTGTGATGCACCATACAGTGGCAACCACGAACTTGAGAGTTGCTTTGTATCTTGCGTAAACCTTAACAATGGTGACGCACTATGTTCGCCACCAACGGGTGCAACAAAATCCATCACGGCATTCTTGTGAGATTCATTGCCTGCTTTTGCCACATTGCTTAACACATAAAGCCCCTAGAAGCACCAAAATGTCAATTAAATTTTCCTATCCAACATGAAGAACAAAGGAAAAGCTTAGGTGAACAACAAGCCCGGAGGACATGTCTTTTCATGGACAACAACGATTGGGATCGGTTTCTACGTGTGCATATATCTCGGAAGACTAGCAATACATAATTGTCTTTCTACCGCGATGCAAAATGGCACCATCGATGCAAATATTTGCTTTGCGAAGCAACACTCCCATACACCAAGTTGCGCACGAAGGCAAGAGCTTGCTCTGGACCATTTCTCGGAATCGCCACAATAGTTTCACCAATTAAATAACTAGCATCTCCTCCTTACACATGACGAAGCAGAAAGCGTGGAAAGAAAAACAATAATTACCACAAACCAAGTCAATCAATGCTGCTATGCCAACTTCCTTCATCACTTTTTCCTTTACGGACATGTCCGCCGGGTAAAGGAGATTTCTTAGAGCCCACACAAACATTTAACCTAAGCATGGGATCCATTGATCGAGCAAGTTCCACCCAATGGAAAAATACGACTTTATGTGGTGTGAAGTCTAGCACTACTTATGCTAATAGCACTTAAAGCTGCAAATTGCAAGTATAAATGAAGACATGTCGGAAAACCTCCCTAGACCGGTAAAAGAAAATAACAAACGAACATGTAAAATCACACTTACTTGAACGGCACAAGAAAAGTCGATCTAGCAATTTAAACAACGGCCATACCAAACGTTCATCAGTCAAGCTTGTACGCAGATTCTGCATCCTCAAGTAGAAAAACTAGCTTCAATAATTTAAATACAACATGTTTAATCATGTTCAAAGCTGCTTCAGCTTACTTTCACCGACCTAGAGATGCTCTTTATCGCGCAGAGCTGCCAAACGCATACCCTACCGCATCATGCCTTAGTGCCATATTATAATAAGAATTTGATCCCGCAAAATGGAAGCACAAGTTTACCATCTTGAATCAGTTGGGGTTGGCTTAAATTTTCCACTTGATTGGACAACCCATACCCCGTCTAACACCCCATTCAAATGCCCAGCCTAGCTCCATTCTCTAAGCTCTCTCGTGAAAGTAAAAAGCCGCTTCCATTTTCAAGCCCCCGATTTACATGCATGACATAGACATTTGATATATGCACATAGACATCGATCATACGATATAGAAGAGTTACTATGAAGTACATACAAATACAAACCTTTTACCATTTTTTGTAGTTGATTGCCATTAAGATGTAGACACGTAAGATGAGGTCGCAGAGAGAGGAAGACACCTGGGAAGTTCAAAATTCATCGAGGTGCACTTGTATACTTTGAAGTGGGAAACTAACGGCATCCCGCGAGTAAATATTTCCTCGGGCAGATAATGATGATGGCATGACAGATACAACAGCCACACAAAGCATCAAGTAAAGGTTAAGGCTTGATATCCGGCCCGTGCAAATGGTCGGAATGGCTCCAAGAGGGGCGAAACCGGGTCCGCACGGATCGATTTGGGGTGTTAAGGGCCAACAAACCACGGCTTAGAGCATGGTAGCGGACTCAAAAGCATCAAAGCGACACGGGAAGGTCGAATCGGCAAAGCTTGGATTGAACAGCCCGTCCATTTCCTTCCGACAGGCCGAGGTTTTTTGCCTCTTCATTTGCCGATTCCTTCATATCTTCTGAGCTTCACGGATCTGCCTCTTCCGAGCTTAACCCCATGAGGCTTTAGCTCCATCCAATCCTTCATCTTCAATGGCTCGTATGGGACCTTTTCTTGCAAACTCGTATGGCTTCTATGCCCGCGTCAAGACATAACATCCAATATTTAATAAGCATCCAATATTTAATGAACATTAAGTATAAAATGCCCTAATTTTATTTTTTATTTTTTGAAGGAAATGCCCCTAATTTCAAGGATGGACGGTCTACATAAAATGCCCCAATTGAATCCCTAGATCTAACGGGCCACATCAAAAGCCCCAAATAAAGGGGCTGCTTGGGGTTGATTGAAGTGTCACCCGTGACGGACCGTCCATCTCGAGAGATGATGGACGGTAGAGATCAATCTTTGCAAACAATTTCCTTGCACCTTCCTTAAGCTTAAAATCAAGGGCCACGATTTCTCACGTGCCCGATCGACGGCCCAGGGATGGGGTGCATGCCCCATGTATGCCCCATGCATGCCCCCATCAAATCCAAGGGCTATTGTCGTGACACCTCGAAAAAATCGGCCGGGTGGGATGAATCTCTACAAACTTTCACCCCCCCATAGGACCCATAATATAATTGTATATATATAATAGATATATATATATATATATATATATATATATATATATATATATATCTATTATATATATACAATTATATAAGTGTACCAAATGTAGATAAAGATTTTGGTGTCGCCGCCTGGACCGTCCAGATCTGAGATCCGACGGCCCTGGTGGAGCCACCTCAATCCACCCCAAGTGTACCAAATATATCTCAAAACACCCCAAGCAGCCCCCTTGTTAGTAGAATTGAGGTGTCGCTGCCTTGACCGTCGAACGTGCGAGATCGACGGCCCAGATAGTGCCACCCTTATTTGGGGCTTTTGATTTTGGCCGTTGGATTTAGGGGTTTGATCTCGGCCGTTGATTAAAAAGTTAATGTTATTAAATGTCACCTTGAGGTGGCGCCACCTTATATGTTACATAATGGCCTAGGTTTAGCCACCTATTGATTGCATTTAATGTACGTGATGAGGTGGCATAGCAATTAAACATCATTAATAAATTCACTAGTAGGATTGCTTGCGTAAATAACAAGCAATTTTTTAACACTTTAAAATTTATGGTCTAAATTCGACCACTCTGCGTGCTTTATAATATAGAAAAATGAAAATCTATGGCCTAAATTCGACCACTTTGCGTTGCGTGCTTTATAGAGAAAAATGTAGGCCGATGACGTCATCTTTTTTTTTGCCCTCCATTCATTTTTCATTTCTTCATGCCTGTGTAATGGCGGCGATGTGGAGCTCCGCCAGACTATGATGAATGGAAAAAACAGGGGTGCTTGTGTCTATGCTCGACATTGCAGCTCGGTAATTGGCCTCTGTATTCTTTGGCCATGGCTAAGCTTTGCAGCTCCTTCTGCGATCCGGCATTTGCCTCATTCGAACAGACCGAGTCAGGGTTTTTTCTTGCTTCATTTTCTGCTAACCTAAGAAGGATCATTTCTGTCTGGACCTCTAACGATCTGCAGGTTGTGAGGAGCTGTCGGATCTATGTGCAACATGCCCAACGTACATATTCAAACCGCCGGATTCTGGTAAGAAACCTATTTTCGTTTCTACATTTTAGCTTCAAACTCACTATACATGCTATTCGCCCCGATTTCGTTTTTTTCTTGCCCAGGCACCACAATTTCATTTGTACAGAGAACTATAGCATTAGGGGAGTGGCTTACAGACCCATCTTACGGTGATGGTGATAACCCGAAGTCTTGGGCCCTAAAACCATCCAGGATTTCTCAATCTGTGTCTAAACAAGGTAATACTTTTGCTGAGTTTGATTTAAAGCTTCAATTTTGAACTTAGTTTTGTTATGCACATTCATTTTCCAACTCCTTGCCATAGCTGCGAGCTTTAGAATGCGGGAAAAAAACCAATGAATTTAGATGCCAACACCCAAGATTAGGACTGCCGATATATGAAGCCCTGGTCGCTCTGCCATAACTCAGACCTCCATCCTCCATGTTTCTGCTCGAAAAGGCATCAGGTTCTTTATGTTCTTTTTACTTTGATCCCTATTCATCCCTGATCCTATAGTTCTTGGCCTATTTTGGGGTTTGGAATCTAGAAATACAGAGCAGTCTTCTTTGTGCACCATTTGGTTAATACAGATAAAAAGGAAACAAATATGAGTTTATTATTTGCTTGAGCGGTATGTCATGCTACAATGTTACTAATCTAAGGAATGCAGATTGCAAGTAACATAAGTACTCACTCTATTTTTGTTGTCCAGATTCTGTTGTCAAAGTACATTTGCAAAATGAGAGAAATGGATGAATATAGTGTCTTACGTTGAAATGCTAGATCTCATGGGCGGCTTTTGCAGATAGGCATAAACATAGCCTGCATACCAAGTGGTCCTTTAATTTTTGAAAGAAGAAGCACGATTAAGACCTGCTGGGTGGATTTTTAGTTAAGTCTGTTTCTAAGACAGCTCTAATACCATGTCAGCGATATGAGCGGATGGGTCAGCTATAATCATTATGCTTCAAACATGCGAGTTTCCTCTATGCATGTACTTCACAACAATTTGCCATTTTTCTTTGGATGTTGTTGCCCTGGAGCGTGTCTTTTGGCATTGGGAAGTGAATCTTCAGCATGCTGTTCATGTGCGTTCATGCAAGAGCCAACTTTGAGCTCATGTCTGCATTTCAGTTTGATTCAGTTGATTTTCTAAGTTTACATTGTCTTTTTTAGATGGCAACATTTGCTTCATAGAAGTCCATCCTAAATGATACACAATACATGTGTTCTGGAGGCATGCTATTAGATTCGAAAAGCTGAACTATGACATATCTGTTGTGTAATTGGTGTTGCCTACCCTTTGCATTCTTAACGACTTCTTTATCACCTTCTTTGTTTTTTCCTCTGTACTGGTCCCCAAAATGTAGTTAAGAATTCCTTTCCAGTTTGAAAAATACGTAACATTCATACATTTGCCAATATACTGATTAAATAGAAATTGGATGTGGGCAACATATCATAAATGTTGTCTATCTCAGAGTCCTTCTTAAACATCATGTTCTGGATGTGTGCAAACTCTTATATTCTTATTTGATTGTATTGCTTCAGGAAATGTCACCGGATGCAGATATTCTCTCTGTGCGATTTACAAAAAGTGTGATTAGATCTTGTGCAGCATTATCATATGTTGAAGCCTTGAGCTCGGATGGATGATTGGTAAGCACAACAATGCCTTTGAAGCAAAGGCTGAGGCAAAGGACAATATTAGGTTCTTTTTCACTAAGTAGTTTAGTATCATACGAATATTTTCTAGGGGACATATTTGTCCCTAGGTGTACATCACGCACTAATATTAAAATGGTTTCTGTCCATTCGGGTTGGTGGAAATAATGGGAATGCTCATTTATTTTGACCTGATTGTGCTTTCAATATTGCTTCCGGTCGTTTATCGGACTCCATGACAAAGGAGCTGCGGAACATGAACAAGCCGGCAAAGGTATCATCAAATTACCTTGATTGATCATGCTCATTGATCCATTTTTTTTCTCTGTTTTTAGTGTGAACTTCCTTTCTTAGAGAATTACGTTTTCTTTTGCGAGATCATGAGGCGCAGCGGATAGAATGTGGTGCCCTTACATTAGCCTCGTCGAAGTAAAATTTGAGATAGATCTTTGAGACACACGATCCACTTGATGTTGGTATGCGGAATGGTTCATTCTTCTTGTGCCCGTTATTAGCGGCTTGTCATGCGTAACACATCTAGGTTTTAAGGTATGGGGATTAACTTTGCATTCGGGCTCCTAGGAGTCAAGACAACAATAAGGCTTTACAAGTATATGAAGGCCAACTTTCACCACAATAACCTTGATTGAATGCATGGCAACAAATGCCACCCTCTTTCTTGACAGTTTCATTTATAGATTCCACTCACCAGCATTTCTTGTCTTATCCCGAGCTGCATTGCCACAAACCTTGCACGGCACATTTTTGTGCCTGATATTCATAATTGGCAGGCAAGCGTTGAGCAGCAGTTGTGAGGCGGCAAGCCGGGAGTGTATGGTTTTCGATTGATGCACTTCAATTCTCTAGAATCTGGCTCAAATTCTGTGCATAATATGACCTCACAATAAGCCAGTTTCTCTCTTTACTGGAGCTTATTTTTGTAAGTGCTGGCTTATATGTGTTAGAAGATAAACTCCAATGCTGCTGCTTATATCCGAGCTCAAAAAAAGATTCTCGGTTCAAGGGGTTTATTGGGCAGGCCACTGACTTAAAGATTGTCCTCATCGCCTTTGCTCCAAGTGTGGTGCAAAGAAATACTGGTTTAGTGAATGCTCGAAGCTTCTACTTCCATCATTAGGAGGATATTACAGCAGTAAATTGCAGCTTTATGAAAATATGGCTTAAGGGTGGATGTTGGGAATTTTAGCAATAAGGCATATTTGTGCCACGTCAGTAGGATTACAGTATCTAAACGTTGCATATGTAGACCTTGAGACATATTACATATATGGAATCATCTCAACTATTATAGATGGTACTTGAAACTTGACAACCTTGGAACCCTGAAGATGTTAACTAAATCAACATTTTTTTAAAGGTAAGGGGTATTTTTTTCTCATGACAATAATAACCCAATCGCTTTGAAACAAAACACTCGTTGCTAAGATATTGGCATCTATTCACAATAGTTGCCGTGTGCTTTTAGCCCAAATAAGTCATGTTCAATGTCTCCTGTAATAAACAGGATAACAACCTATGGGTACATTTTCAATCATCTCGATTGCACTCAACTTGAGGTTTTGCATTGTTAGGATGTTGAAAGGAAGGTCATTGGTAGAACCACAAGAAATTCTTATCATTCAAGAATTGGTTGTCCTGGGTTGCAGTTAGCAAAAGTTGAACTAAGCGTATGACTAGAAACTATCTAATTAACCTCATTGTTTTGTAGACATGTTTATGGTTTATAACAAAATGACTACATTATGGAGAAGTTTACGTTGGAGCCCCCACTCAATCTTTGCACTTCAGACCTATTGTAGCATAAGTTTCCCCCTAGATTGCCATGCACTAAAATTAGACCAGAGAACATGGTCGCAATAACACACCAAGTGCCCCTTTGCATCATCAAAATATGCTAAGTGTTTTGTGAGCTTGACCCTTTACCAGAGTCCTGGGAAATTAATATGCGTTGCTTTTGCATTCAATTAATTATTACTCAATGATATCACACATTTAAGGCATTTGTTTATCTTTGCAGCCTCTTTAGTTCCTATAGGTAGCGACAATAGTCATATTCAATGTCTGCTCTAAATTATATGTTTGAACTGGAGAGCACACTAAGCAAGTTATTGCTTTCATTTCTTGAATCCTAACCTTAAATGTAATCAGAGAATGCATGTGAATGAAACATCGTCTGTTAGTGAAAACAATGCCACCATTATAGAGATCTTGGTGTCTAGGGTGTCATTGGCTCAGATAAGTAGAATTCAATGTCTACTCTAAATTATATGTTTGGAGCTGGATGCAACAAGAAATATTCGAGCATAGAATCTTGCATGTCATCAACCAATACAAAACACAGATGGGAATGTCTTACCTGGCATGATCTCTGCTTCCGAAGCCCAGGAAATCTCAATGTCACCTTCTCTACATTATATGTTTGACCCTGCATTATATTCAAACCAGCGAAACTAAACCATTAAACCTCATGTTGTAAGTAAACTCATCATTCATACGGTGCATATGCTTTGAATATGCTTTAAAACATCCAAATGTGTCTGTGTTGGTCTTCGTGTGATTTATACAACTGCTTTGATTAGGCTAACTTTGTTCTTCTCTTTTCCATCGCCGAGCACATATGAGCAGTATGATTATGGTATTGACAAATCAAAATATCCTCTTTTTAGAAGCATCTTGCCAAGATTTAATTCAATATTAGAATCTAGCATTTACAAGTTCATTTTTTGAATAGCCTGTAGGAAGTATGTGCATCAATTTCTTTTCCAAGATGGTCATCGAATGGCCACTAGGCAAGGGCTTTAAGTTAAAACTTCATGTCTTTGGTCTATGTTGATTGATCCAACTTCCACTATTATATTGATTTCTTCTAACTTCTTGACACTCGATTTAGGTACTGGCCTATTTAAGCTCGGATTTTGCTTTTGGATCTTCATAAACCATTGGCGATGCACCCATTCATAGTACAAAAACTTGTATATATATATATATATATATAAACTTGGCCTTAGCCTTATCCAAAAGACTAAGCCATTCCAGACCATGGGCCCTGGAACTTATCAGTCCCTAGACATAGTCCAGGGGAGCCTTGGAAGTCCTTATGCAAAACCTTGTGTTTGATCCACCAGGCATTATAGACTCATGCCAAATGCTTAAAACATTTTCAAGATTTTCTCGCATGAAACCCCTAAGAAGACATATCTAGAGTTCAATTCGTTTAGTATTTTTCTGCCACAGCGTACTCTTATTGTGCTAAATGCAAAAAGCATACTCCAAAGCAAATGCAAATCAAGTTTCTAGTGCTAAAAGTACAATCCATGCACATCCGGAACTGATATGCTATACTTTTAATACAACAAAAACGAGCAATATTTTTTGCAAAATCATGGCCATGTACTCATCAGATCCATTTTTCCATTAATTTTCAGTAAAAGAACATATAGTTATGACTTCATAAAGAACATAGAAATTCTTACTGTCACTCAAGTCTGGAAACTAAGATGTGGCCACTTCAGAAATTAGAGTCTCTTATGGCCATGCTATCACCGACCATAAGCTGGCGAAAAAATTCACAAGTTTTTGAGTAATGTGTATTACCTCAAATATTCAAGAACAGTTTATGTTTGCGCCACTCAAACCGAAATCAAAAAAATATCGATCCATTGCCGTCCACCCAAAGGGCGCACTTCTTTATGTAGCACTGCTCCAAAACATCCAAAACCAAATGAAATTTGGAGATGCAAGATTGGTTACCTGCAGCCAACCAGTCCAACATTAGCAAAAAACATGGTAAAGAGGAAAGGGCTGACAGGTAAGCAGTAATCTTGCATGGCTCAACGCCCTTCACCAAATAATTGCTTCAGAAAATTTAATGCTAGATAACAATCAGCAAAAATATGACTCAATAGATAGACTAGTTTGTATTCAGGAGGATGCTCTTTCTCCCGATTAACCAAAGATTACCATACGCACTTAGCATTTACCAAAATCAAACCTGATTTTATAGAAGCTCTTTCTTCTCCACTTGATCAAATGGACATGTTATCTTTTTCTTGGTCAAATGGACATGTCATCTTCTTCTTTATGCCACTGCCCTGGCATGCTTCCTTTACATAACTAAGAGAAAGAAATTTGCGTTCTACACATTAAATTATTTAGCCAAACAATTCAAGAACCTGATTGGGGTGCACGCCCCTCGAGAATCGTCAGTTCTTGACTTGTTCTTGGAAGCTTCCATAGTAGCCATATTATTTTCTATATCTTGCTCGAAATTCCTTCCATGTTGCCAAGCGGAATAGATTTCTTGATGCCTTGATCTTTCTCGGGAGAAAAGAGCAACCATATTCACAATATCTGTCGGACCCGCTTAGGCGGTTGGGTAGGATTTTTCCCCAGGCTTTGCGTAATGAACCGAGGGAGATCCCAGCCTTCTTGATGAGTTCAAGCATCCGCCCTCGGTTAAGTGGCATGTTGGTAGCCATTGCATAGCAGAATAGAATCCCTGCCACAAACCCTGCTACAGACTTGTGTGTCTCAGCAAGATGGGCGCAGCCAGGCTTGCCTTTTCTTGCTGTGGTAGAATGCGGCAATAAGAGCCATTCTTGAAAACTTTTTTTGCCACTTTGGCGATGCCATGGCACATGCATACATGGCGGCCCTGCATATAACATCAAAAACTGAATCCTTGACTTTACGGGAAACCAAATCGGCCATGGCGGTGATTTTGGCTTGACTAGATTTAGCCATGGCTCAAACATCACTTGAACTGTCCGCTTCCCCATCTCTTGAAGTGATGTTTTAAGCCTTAAAATGTATTAGCAGCCATCCAATGCCATGATCACTGCCGCCATGTTCGCCGGATTCAGATCTGGAAGTATAACCCAAGAAGGGTTTCTGCTACAGTGCTTTGCGATCCTCTGTTTTCACTTTTTCTTTTTTAATAAGTCATTTCTCACATATTTCCGGTTTTAAGCGGATATTTAACCTATGAAGCTCTATTTCATAACTCCAATATGCATTTTTCCACATATGTAGTACATGTTACCATTTTGTTGAGCCGTTGGCCACCACCGCATGTATCTGGTTGCTTAACATATTGTTGCCACATGCAACAATAAAAATTTCTGTTTACACATGCCACTTAAAATGGCCGAATCTTAAGGTTTTAACACCATGCTCCGATTGCTATTTAAGTGTAAAGTGCCAAATCTATTACCTTGTCCAAGATTTGCCAATCCATATGCAAAAGCACTAGGCTAGTTGCACCATTCCACCTGATTAGAGTTAGGGCCAAGAGATAAAGCCCCGAGAAAATGCAAACACATTATTATCCCTTAGATTTCAATACTCAAAGCAAGGGTGTCTCCCCTTGCATGGTAATCATCTGATTTTTTTTGGGCATATCAAGGATTGCGCCAGTCCATATGCAAAAAGCTCTAAGGCTAGTCGCACCGTCCATCTTGTTAGTATGGGCCCAGAGATAAGCCACTGAAAAATCAAACTTATTGCATTCCCTTGGGATTATTTTCAATACTGTAGACAAGGGTGTCTCCCTTTATAGAAAACTTCATCCTCTTGTTATTATCCCTAAAGAGTCAGATAAATGCAAAAAACTGTGACAGATGTAGAAAATTATGCCCCATGTCATAATGCTTAAATTTCTTCTAAAATATGCTAGCAAGGTTTCAAAGGCCATTATTTGAGCACCATTTTGCCTTCATACCATATATGCAAGTGGGTATATGCACCTTCGATTTAGACATACTTCGTAATCCAGCTGCTCATGGTGTTATGACAATGTATGTCGTCATAGCCATACTAAGAACATACCTTAGGTTCATATTGCTTACCCCGAGGTGAACGGCAAAGATGCTTTGTTTAGTGGACTTGGGCTTGCCATTTCCCCGTCCTCCGGCATGCTTTGTTTAGTGGACTTGGGCTTGCCATTTCCCGTCCTCCGGTAATGGACATTCCAATAATGCCGTTGCCAAGTTGAATCATACTATCCGCAGCCTATTAGCTAAATTGACCAAATTAGGCTTGGCATACTATTACTTGGATATAGCACATTGGAGAATAAACCATGTGGGATATACCGTGTGGTTTTTCTTCCAATATCCATCTACTTACTGCTTGTACACCATTGTGGTCAACACGGGCAAGGATATTTAGGCTGACCTCCGGTATAGACTAATGTCTTTGTCTTGGTTCCGATTCTATAAAACCAACTCCATATTTTTTCGAACACTCGTGGACCATTTGGTCTAAAATGTGAGCTGTAAAGCTTATACATGGTCAAATCCATCTGTTAATTTGATATATATATATATATATATATATATATATATATATATATATATATATATATATATATATATATATATATATATATATATATATATATATATATATATATATATATAGATTGGCCTAACCAAGCCTCTACTTGACTAGACATTCAAATAGCCTTAACCTAACTAAATAAGACTACTGAATTTATTGGACCCTAAAGAGGGAGCCCTTAGAGATCATGTAACCATATAATAGTTTAACCATAGACAAAAAGTCTAAAGATAAGGACCAGCTCAACTCATTTAATACAATTATTTAACCTTGACCATACTACTTTGATACACATTAACCTTTTCCAATACATGTAGCAAAAGGAAATCATCCCCAACAAGCAATATGCTGTACCATCAAATTGCTAAATAACTTGTAAAATAACTTGTACAACAATTTAGAATAGACTGTTTGAAGAGAACTGTAGATGTGTCAAATCCCAAAGATGATCTAAAAGAAGGGCCATACCCAAAATCATAAAATTAACCAGGAAAACACCATGCAAATTTAAAACCTTTGGATGAACCAAAAAGTATGCAAGTATGGAAGCGAGAATAAGAAAATGCAGTCAAAGGTGAGAGATCCATAATTATATTACCATAAATTACTTCAAGGTGCTCCAAACATGTTTTATCAAGCGGTAAAAAACAGACCATAAATAATTTTCAAAATATCAATACACAAAAAGGATTAAGAGTTTACCATCTGAGTTACTCCATTGAATAATTAAACTTGAAGGGATCAAAAACTTACCATAAACGTTGTATACAATAAAAATATGATGAGTACATAAAAAAACATTCTTCAATCATTCATGCTTCCATGCAAAAACAGAACCAGATGCAGGAGAAGAGAGCTCGGTTACCTGCAGCAAATAGAACTAATTAGCCTTAAGAGGGTAAAAAATCCTACTGCTAACAGGTAAGCAATGAACTCTCTTGGCATTTCTGCCCTTTACCCACAATTTAACATAAATATACCTTAACCAGATGTTATCAACCTATGGATTATAACATTACATCTTAATTTCGAATAAGCAATTCATGCAGAACTGTAGTAATCTACTAGCATGCTAGCCTGTTATGTCTACAATTATTGTGACATGCAATACTAATGCCACTAAGAATCATTCTATCATAACAGTGAGTATTACATAAAATGGTTAGGAAACCAGTATTAGACAATTCAATTGTAGGAACCTGATTTGGTTGCACTCCATCATCCGAATCTTCCTCAATTTCATCAATTTCAGAGTCAGCAACAATCTCCACATTGCCGCTTGTTGTATTACCAGATCTAGAGATATTCCCACATGCATTCAGACTAGGGAGGAATTTTATAATTCCAGAATCACTCTTGTCCCTATTTGGATCTAATCCATGGGCTCTGCACATCTCTAACAGTTGAGCTTTAGTAGGCTGCGGGCTACTATGCTCTAAGCCATTCCTTCTAAGGAATTCAATGAGTTTAGATCTGGTCTGCCCTTTATTGCACACACCCTCAGGTCGGCCAGCCTTACTCATGCCAAAATTTGTGTTCATGGTAGAGGGATCTGATCATATTATATAGCATGGAGGCTAAACCAGATTACGAGAAAACCAAAAACCAGTCTGTCTTAAGCAAATATAACAAGAAGATTAAGAAAAGGGAACATAACAAACTGGTTTTTGTCTTGATCAATCCGAGATGTCGATATTTTGCATGTAACAAACTCCGAAAAGGTCATCCATGGTTCGTTAGGGATCCGACCTACACCCTATCGGCCCAAGGTCGCCGTGAGGCGACACCCCATCGTTAGGGTTGCCTTTCAAATTAGGGTTAGCCAACAAAACTGTTGGTGTAACTACCATTGAAAAATATTAGTTAATTAGGTGTAACATATTTCGAGCATAAGTTACCAAGTGCCCATATAAACGCCATAATACCCATAGTCATTTTATACCTTGGGATGTTTGCCCCTATCACCCCAATTCGACCTATGCAACAACTTCATATTCGTATTCCCACCAACCATTGGCTGTAATCATAATCCTAATTTAATCCATCCTTAATTTAACTACTAGGGGTAGAAAATGCTCATCAATATTTATCCTTCACCCCTTATCATTTCATTCCATAATTCATACCATAGGGGTTGGGATATACCCAAATTAGGGCAAGTGTATTCAACCTTTTTTGTAGCACTATTAGATGCTCACTTGGACATGCAAGGATAAAGGCAATTAATGCCCCTTCAAATTAACCATGTTCGAGGGTGGATAATGCTCCACCAAAAAAAAACCTTAAACCTAATGTTATCTGCCCTATGCCATGGATTAAACCGGTCCATGGATTATAAGTCCTCATGATGTGTCCAACTTATTATGCTATGCCCAAACATTTTGAAGTAAACTAGAATACAAAGAGACTACAATAGATTAAAATATTGCAATTTTATATATATATATATATATATATATATATATATATATATATATATATTCCTACCTCCTACCGGAAGGCAGATAAGGTCCCGAATGTTAACAAAAGGGATTGGAGGATCCCTTTGCTAACAAAGGGACCCTCCCCATAACTAAAGGTTAAAAATGTCCTAGCCATTGGTGGAGTTTAAAGAAAATAAAGCCGGTAATAATAAATAAGATAATACCCAAAATTAATTATTATCAATGATGGTACTATCCTAGGCCTTACAAATAGACCTTACACAAGCGATGATAATTAGAGTAGATATTTTATTATTTCATTAAATCTTAATAAATCTTACTGTGTGGCTTCCTTCTATAAGCTATTTCATTTCCGAGAAGCCGTCCATTTACCTTCAAGCCCATATTCCCTTCCTATTTTTAGGCTATGGCGACCGTGTGTTTTAGTAGATGTCAAGTTCGGTCATTTGTTGGTGAGCATACCGATAACTTGTTTCATGACTATATCCTTAACACGAGAGATAAAAGTCCTAACCTTAGTCGAGATTTTTACAGAAGGCGATGGAGTATTGCTTTCGCCGAGATCAATACATTGTTGGCATAGGACCAAATCAGAAGGAGTATTCCATTTATATAGCCCTTTGTGGGTGGCGAACTTTCTTCTTCAAGAAGGCCGGGAATCATTTCGAAAGGAAACAACATGGTAGAAGGGATTTGCGCTTTTATGTAGTTTGTCCAACAATGGGACTCGCTAAGCGCCGGATCTGCGATGGAAACTATCGCGTGAAACCTATTGGTAAGCGGCAACTTGGAAGTTCGATCCGGCAAGCCTACTAAGAATGCGTGGTTTCAAAAAAAAGCATGGTGCTCTTGAACCGATCAATTGTAGCGAACTAGATACATCCGATGATGACACCGGCGAAGATGAACCACCATCTCATAAACCATTTAGGTGTCACACTACTCGAGCCAATATCAACCGAGGCCTGGTATATTTCTATTTAGATTCCATGTATTGTGTTAAGGTTCTCGTGAGAGATTTTTATTATTATTATTATAATTAGGTACTAGAGAATGAAAACAAGCATCGCTTGATCCACCAAGGGGATATCTGGTTGTGATTCTTGGACGAGAAAACGAAAAAGTTCCCTGGTGGCCAAAAGTAGCGAAAATTTGCCTAGGAGGGGTTGGAACAGTTTTTAAGAAATTGTTTGGTTTAACCCTTGGAGATGTTCTTGAATTTACTTATAATGGAAACATACTAGAGTGGGATATGAAGATCCCGAAGGTCTTTGCATTACACTTGCGTTAGGAAGACCAAGTCTTAGCTTTATTTTCCCAAAAAAGACATCTTATGTTAAGATATTGTCCATGAGCCAATTATTTTTCACAATTGGCTTAATCTTTTGTTTGTTTTTTAGCCACTGTATAACTATATTATCAATGCTTTTTGTTTGCCTCTATATCTTAATATTTAATCTGGTTGTCAGAGGAATACCTCCTACAGGATCTTTCTTATTATTCTCCATACATTTGTTAAAACAATCAAAACAGAATCAAAAGGAATGCCTTATCCAAACAAATTACATGCTAGGTATTCCATTGCCAAGTAAATTAAAACCAATAAACCATTTCAATAACCTCTATTACTGCCTTATAGAATCTTCCTAAGTGTTTTATATTCAAATTATTTCCATGCAAGCCATTGGCTAAAACAAAATATAAATGAGGTTCAATGAACCCTTACTAGTCAAAATAAGGCCACTATGAACCAAAGAACTAAATTGTAGCTGTGATATGATCTTACTACTGCCCCTATATATATCCAGCAGTCACAAATTGTACCATATTTCTTATATCTAATTAGTATCATTTGTTAATAAAATCCCAGTGCTCAGCTATTACAAAATGCTGGCAAAAAACTTTCTTATATTATCGGAAGATGTATATGATATCTATGTATTCCGTTCCCAATAAGCAGACCAATTATCCTGATCCTTAGTATCCAGACAAGTCCATAATAAGCAGACCTAACCCTCATGCTGATTTGGATTTGTAAAGCTCAAACATAACAGTGGCAATATCATATCTGAGTCCTGGGAAATGCTCGTGTTTTAGAACTTTGATAACTTTAAACCATACATCATCTTTTCTGAAGCCATTGTTGATGAAGCAATTCATAAGTTCCAACACATCAGCAGCAGCCCGAATTGGATTGCTGTGCACATAAAGCAATGGCTGTATTTGTGATATAATTATATTGCAAGCATTGATATATGGCCTGCAACTGGTAGCATGTATGAATCTTGATACCTTAAAAGGTAGATTATTTCTTTTATCAAACTTCATAGTATTATATAGGCCAGTATGATGTGCCATAATTTCAATAGACATGTTTAGGAAATCAACTTTCCTACCAATACTGGTCTCCCTTCATACAATATCTTGTTTCATCTTTGATGACCAAATGCTCCAAGTCATATATATTAGGCTCTAAATTCTTATTTAAGGCCAAGAAATCCTCTCGATAGTAGGATTATTAATCTTTGAGTAGATCATCAATATACACGAGCGTAAACTTAAAGGTAGCGACTTCCTCGTAGCCTTCCTTCATTAATAAGCTTAGTAATAAAGTCCAATTCAAGTGCTGCCAAATATAAGTTGCACCATCCGGGCTTGAAGCAAACCCCATAGGAATACCTTTAAACTTTGTTTAAAAATACCATCATGCATAAGAAGCCGGCAATTATTAAGCGACCATATGTTGGTGCAATGAAGAGTTCCTTATCTAGCTTTTTCCATGCTTTACTTTCGGGGGCTTTGTTCTTCCATTCCATGGTAATTTTACCATTACTTTGAATTTGGTACCGGATATCACATCGAATGACTTTTCCTTTGGAAACTCCGGGCCATTAAACTAACCCTTTCCATCACATTGCAGATCCCATATTCCCCATAAAGGGGATATTTTCATAACATTTGGTAATATGCCACAAAGACATCAGCGATTTTTTTGAGAATGTTACATGCAACATCATATATAGAATTAACTACCCATGCAGCTTTAATATTATTATTTTGGAAAATATTGGCTCTTCTACACCTTTCAAAGCAAATAGAAGGCCATATATCAAGTATCAGGTTCAAACCAGCTGCCACAATAGATGCAGTGATTGAAAAAATTGTATCATGCGCATTTGTTATCCATCTATATTCAAACTTATGTGCTTTAAAAATCCCAAGAAGGTATGGGAGTTCCAAGCTACCAATGTGACCATCCCCCAATAAATTACCAATCTCCGTTTGGACCTGTAGAATGAGTTGATCTTTACTGATTGTACTGCTGCAAAAATCATTACTATTAAGTCTGATACTAGCTTCCATTCTGATATGCAATGGGCAGATAAAAACTGGATTGTTGGCTGCCTTATCAACTCCTGAAATATACAAGTTATTCACTAACCATTCGATATTTTTCATAACCCTTTCATCCTCAATTAGGAATTTTTTCCTGATCTGTGCATTGCTTTCCACAAATAATTTAGCTAACCATTTTATTTCCTTCATCAGATCCAATTTGCATTGCTGTATAGTAAGTTCATCAAAATTCATGAATGAGAATCTGTGCACATGAAAAAACTGTTCAATTGTAATCACAATTTCATCCATATACTTTGTAATAGTAAAAGGACAGTCAGGGATGAAATTTAGCCCAAGTGCAAACCAATTTCTCAAGCCCTTGCAATGTATAATATTGATATCCGTAGTACGGATATGTCCAATTCTTGGATCAACAAATTTCTGCAACCTTGGTATAGAGCATACACAGGCTGGCTGAGCATCATTAGTAAAGACCAATTTGGGTTTATAGAACATATCTTTAAGATTACTAATATATCTCCACCCGAAAGTTGTGTTTTCCCATGCATCATAACCAATACTACCAAGATGTCTGCTAATAACACTTTTGAAAGCACTAGTATAGTTGATTTTATCCACAACTTTGGAAAAATAGGTAAGATGCACATACTTTTTATCTATTTTTTCCTTTAATACTTGTAGTTTAATCCTTCCATCAATCCTGTTGCAAAGAACTCTTCTTTTCTGTTTAAAACAATACCAATGCTTTAGCAACATAAAATATTCTATTGAATATCATATAGTATCAAAATTTGGGAATAAATCCCATAAAAGAAAAATTTGGGGAATAAATCCCATATAAAAATTGGGAAAGATCCCATATAGATTGGCACTAAGGCCTGAACAACATGCAATGCATGCACAGTCAAGCATCCAGAACTATATATATAGTATGAAAACCATACTATACTTAAAACATAATATTACTGCTGCTGCCTGCACCAGCAGAGTTACCTGTTTTGTTTGTGGCTAACAATTCTGTACCCACCTGATTTCTCAAGATCTTTGGAGGTCTGAGGATACCACTGACAGTAGCATTAGAATTCTGGTTTCTCTTCCTTGCAGGAGCATATCCAAAGCTGTTATTATCATGGAGATGATCCATTAAAAACTTCCTGGACTTGATAGTTTTCTCAATAATATCCACTGTCTTAGAGTTGCCAAATTCCAGTTTAAAGTTACAATTTTCATTCTCAGCTAATCTGTGAGTCATTTTGAAGAACAGATCCCTTACTTTCAGATATCCAATGTAAGAAATGACAACTTTCTTAATAGGATCAGAAGATAACCATCTGCACATATATGCAAACCTCATCTGCAAACTTTGTTCAGTCCAAATCTTCTCCAGATTATTAAACATGAACCAAACCATATGGTCAAACCATATGATATTATCAGCACATTTTTCATCTGTGACATTGTCACAATTACACTTGAAAAAAGGGCAATAAGTCCTCCAAATGCGTTTCAAATAAAAGTCTATTCTCTGTTCATCAGTTTTAGCCATGTGTCCCTTTTGCCCTATATACAGGGCAGTCCCAATAGTACATTTTTTCTCCAGAAGCTGAATTGGGAAAGGTAGATTCAAATTAATCTTTCTGATATTTTTAGTGAAAGATATAGCATCTCTTTCAGCTTTAGTAACTTCCTCATTAGTTATTCTTGCAAGCATAATAAAGGATTCCTTACTGATAGGAGCAATCACACCGAGATTTTTGCTAGCCCGCCGGCGTTTCTTTGGCCGCTTTCGACATGTATCTCCACATTCCTATTTGACATTAAAGGGAATCCACCACAATTAAAAAGATTAAGTTCCTTTAATCCATAAGATTCAGCTTCTGCCCTGATATTATCCTCTTCATTACATGGAGGTATTAAAACCTCAGTATTAATTGCAGACACCAGATTGTTTTCCACTTCCTCAATACTAAACAGGCAATTATCCAATGATGCATCCTGTTCACTAACTTTATCAGTAGGAGTACTAACCTTGCCTTTTGGGGTATAAGTGAACTTGAGATTGTTACGCTTTTCAGTCTTTGTTAAGCCCCGATGAAGGCGGAAGATCAACCACATCCTTTTTATCGTGACCAAATGCATCATCGGGCAATTTCTTATATGCATCAACAATCAACTCATGACACTTAGCGTAATCGGCATCCTTGAAACTTGCCACAAGTCAAACATATTGTTAAACCCAAGAAAAGAACTCTTGAAATTTCTCCTTCATTCAAATTGCATTCCTTCTGATTAGCAGTTATGAACCTCCACCAACTTTATACATGCCAAAGCGCACAGCGGCTTTATTAGGGGCTAAGATACGCCCCCATGTAACCAAGTTTAGCCCATTTCGGGAAGCCATTACGGTCTACCCTAAATAGAATCAAGTGCATTTGTCTGAATGGAATCTTGTTGTTTGAAGAAACCAGTATTACTTTTCTGAGCCCTAGCTTCCTAAAGAACAAAATACACATTAGTAACCATTAGGATAAGAATAATGCAAAATAAAAGACTACATCAATCTCTAAGGGCTTCACCAGTAAAACCAGTGATCCAAAGTGGGGAGATATATAGATTGGCCTAACCAAGCCTCTACTTGACTAGACATTCAAATAGCCTTAACCTAACTAAATAAGACTACTGAATTTATTGGACCCTAAAGAGGGAGCCCTTAGAGATCATGTAACCATATAATAGTTTAACCATAGACAAAAAGTCTAAAGATAAGGACCAGCTCAACTCATTTAATACAATTATTTAACCTTGACCATACTACTTTGATACACATTAACCTTTTCCAATACATGTAGCAAAAGGAAATCATCCCCAACAAGCAATATGCTGTACCATCAAATTGCTAAATAACTTGTAAAATAACTTGTACAACAATTTAGAATAGATTTGTTTGAAAGAAGCGTAGATGTGTCAAATCGGCATGATCTAAAAAGAAGGGCCATACCCAAAATCATAAAATTAACCGAGGAAAACACCATGCAAATTTAAAAACCTTTGGATGAACCAAAAAAGTATGCAAGTATGGAAACAGAATAAGAAAAATGCGGTCAAAGGTGAGATCCATAATTATATTACCATAAATTACTTCAAGGTGCTCCAAACATGTTTTATCAAGCAGTAAAAAACAGCCATAAATAATTTTCAAAATATCAATACACAAAAGGATTAAGAGTTTACCATACAGTTACTCCATTGAATAATTAAACTTGAAGGGATCAAAAACTTACCATAAGCGTTGTATACAATAAAAATCTGATGAGTACATAAAAACATTCTTCAATCATTCATGCTTCCATGCAAAAAGCAGAACGGAGATGCGGGAGAAGAGAGCTTCGGTTACTGCAAACAAATAGAACTAATTAGCCTTAAGAGGGGTAAAAATCCCTACCGCTAACGGGTAAGCAATGAACTCTCTTGGCATTTCGCCCTTTACCCACAATTTAACATAAATATACCTTAACGGATGTTATCAACCTATGGATTATAACATTACATCTTAATTCGAATAAGCAATTCATGCGAGCTGTAGTAATCTACTAGCATGCTAGCTTTGTTATGTCTACAATTATTGTGACATGCAATACTAATGCCACTAAGAATCATTCTATCATAGCGATTGAGTATTACATAAAATGGTTAGGAAACCAGTATTAGACAATTCAATTGTAGGAACCTGATTTGGTTGCACTCCATCATCGAATCTTCCTCAATTTCATCAATTTTAGTCGACAACAATCTCCACATTGCGGCTTGTTGTATTACGGATCTAGAGATATTCCCACATGCATTCGGACTAGGGAGGAATTTTATAATTCGAGAATCACTCTTGTCCCTATTTGGATCTAATCCATGGGCTCTCGCACATCTCTAGCAGTTGAGCTTTAGTAGGTCTGCGGGCTACTATGCTCTAAGCCATTCCTTCTAAGGAATTCAATGAGTTTAGATCTGTGCGCCCTTTATTGCACACACCCTCGAATTGACCAGCCTTACTCATGCCAAAATTTGTGTTCATGGTAGAGGGATCGATCATATTATATAGCATGGAGGCTAAACCAGATTACGAGAAAACCAAAAACCAGTCTGTCTTAAGCAAATATAACAAGAAGATTAAGAAAAGGGAACATAATATTTGGTTACTGTCTTGATCAATCCGAGATGTCGATATTTTGCATGTAACAAACTCCGAAAAGGTCATCCATGGTTAGTTAGGGATCCGTCGGCACCTATCAGCCCAAAGGCGTCGTGAAGGCGACACCCCATCGTTAGGGTTGCCTTTCAAATTAGGGTTAGCCAACAAAGCTGTTGGTGTAACTACCATTGAAAAATATTAGTTAATTAGGTGTAACATATTTCGAGCATAAGTTACCAAGTGCCCATATAAACGCCATAATACCCATAGTCATTTTATACCTTGGGATGTTTGCCCCTATCACCCCCAATTCGACCTATGCAACAACTTCATATTCATTATTCCCACCAACCATTGGCACTGTAATCATAATCCTAATTTAATCCATCCTTAATTTAACTACTAGGGGTAGAAAATGCTCATCAATATTTATCCTTCACCCCTTATCATTTCATTCCATAATTCATACCATAGGGGTTAGGATATACCCAAATTAGGGCAAGTGTATTCAACCTTTTTTGTTGCACTATTAGATGCTCACTTGGACATGCAAGGATAAAGGCAATTAATGCCCCTTCAAATTAACCATGTTCGAGGTGGATAATGCTCGACCAAAAAACCTTAAACCTAATGTTGTTATCTGCCCTATGCCATGGATTAAAGCTGGTCCATGGATTATAAGTCCTCATGATGTGTCCAACTTATTATGCTATGCCCAAAGATTCTGAAGTAAACTAGAATACTGACTACAATAGATTAAAAATATTAAAATATATATATAAATATATATATATATATATATATATATATATATATATATATATATATATATATATATATATATATATATATATATATATATATATATATATATATATATATATATATATATATATATATATATATATATATATATATATATATATATATAATTATTAGAGATTTAATTAGATATATCTATCGTTCTCCCACGCAACCCTCTTACGTTCTATTAGCGTACACATCAGGTCCGGCGCCCTTCTACCAATAAAGTTTTGTGCCCCCACCCTACCGGGCAACTCCCCTACGCACTGTAACCTAAGAGCTAAAATTGTGAAGAGGGCTGGGCAAAATCCAGGTACGCCTGCGTTGAGCTTGATTTGAAACAAGCGGCACTTTATAGAGCGCGCTTTAATTTGGGAACAGGCTTAAATTAGCGATAGCTTTTGTAGAATCCCAGCAGATATGCTAGCTCTAGGATGTGAACAGTTATTCAATTTGGATGCAATTTGAACGCCGGATATATGCCCATGGCAAGATAAATGTTTCTTGCACGTTAACCTATCAAATTAGATGGAGTGAATGAGGCCTCGAGATTTTCGAGTCTATTCTCTAGACCGCACACAACAATATTTGGGCCTTAAATCTTGATTAGTGAAACTATTTGATAATCGCTGTAGATATGCTTGAAGAGTATGGGTAAATATTACGTCCTCACATATCCAAGCTCTGTTTTTGAAGTGCGATTCAAACCCGGTGGAAAGAATCGTTGAGACCTCGGCTCTAAAACCTTTTGGTATTTTTTGTGAACGCCTACTTAAATCAGGTAATTATTCTGTTATGTTTCAATCCAGAGTTCCATTTCACGAACAAAACATTTGATTTCAGTTGCGGCGTTTGATCCTGTGTTTGCAAATTCGTGTGTCTAAACGAGGTAATTCGTCAGCTTGCTTTCATCTCAAGTTTCAATTTAGAGTTTATTGGCTTTAGCACATATTCGTTCACCAAGAGCGGAAGATGCGGAAGAGCCGGAATTGGGCAAGCCCGATAGTATTTTGCATTACTAGAGCCCGTGGTTTTCTGACCATTAACGGTAGAAAAATCTTAATCCACGGAATAAAAAGTGCTCATTAACTTCCCAATACCGGGAAATTTTGGGAACTAGTTTGGGGCATCTTTCTGCCAGATAATCCGTTCTTGTGCTCAGATTCACAATTGAATGCATTTTATTTTTCTGGGTCTTTACATCTACCATTAAATTCGCCACGTTGGAGCTAGATTTGAATCCAAATTCATCGATTATTCGTCGACTGGGCAATTTTGGCATCTTGGATTGCCAAATCCAAGGTTGAACCTGTAACCCTGTGGTTTTTTAAAGCCAATTTTCGGTCTGAATTCATCGATTATACTCTTGGATTTTTAAATCCGGCAGTTCCTGGGAAAATCAAAGGATCAATTCCGGCATCGCTTGGTTCCTTATCTCAGCTGCAATTCCTTGGTATACGAGGTAATCAATTAAATGGGTCTATTCCTGACGAGCTAGCTAATATTTCTAGCCTCTAGGACTTAGATCTGAGCAATAGTCAGCTCTCCGTCCCAATTCCGGCAGGCATTTCGAATCTGAATAAGGAAAACTAGCCCACAGTATTATGGCTTCTTTGTTAGTCCAAATAAATATATGCAGTGATATATTTAACTTGTGGCTAGGTAACTTCTAACCTTTGCCTGAGTATTGTGGCTAAAAAAGAAGCTGCAATCATCATACTCTGGTGACGAAAAAGTAGATGTGTTTGTGAGAAATGACCCTTTACGTGGATTACAAAAGCGTGTGCGGGGAACTTTTAAAAGCACTTTGATAAGTCCGGGCACGCAATATAACCTGCCCCCACGTACGCCTTTTACCTTTCCATCTCCATGCCTCTAGAATCTAGGTGCGGCGCCCTCCTGCAGCAAAGCCCACCCGCCTCGAAGCACTCCCCTGCATCCACACCCTAGGAGCAATAGTTGTGAAGAGAAAACGGTCCACAATAAGGTAAAGTACTACACAGGCTATGTTTAAAAAAGCGGTTTGCAGAATTAAACTTTTGGTGGGGCTTTAAAAAAAATGCAGAAAATACAGTGATTCAGTAGCTTAGAGCATCCACCATCTGTGAATCTTTGCATAAAGGGGTAATTTCAGCTTGAGTTTCCCTGGAATTTACGGCCGGATTGCAAAATATCCAAGCTTAGTCATAGAACCTTTTTTGAAGCGCAGATTCAAAAGAAGCGGAGAAAGCCATTGAAGCCTCTGGGCCTGAAAGCTTTTGGCATTTTGTGAACCCCTGCGTATACCAGGTAATTACTTTGTTATTTCCAGTTTTGAAACTTCAATTCAGGGTTTGATTTCATCAGCATAAAATTTGATCTTAGCTCTGGCATCTGATTCCATTAAAGTTTAGTCATCGGAAAAAAACCCGGGGGATTTCGGTCTCAAATACTTTCAGGCAAGAAATGGTTATGATTCTGGATCGTTTCCACTGGGAAGTTCATATTCCTAAATCTGTGATCCAGATTTCGTCCATAATCATGATAGATTTAAACATTTCAAGTCGCCCTTCATTTACTCTGTTTTTGTGTTTCAATTTAATTGAATTTCTATCTTCTGGGCAATTTGATTAGTCATCTAGTTCATGGATCAATCACAAAGGTTTCGAGCAATTTTGCTTGAAGGCAGCCTAGGGCCTCATTTTGCTGCAGGATTTTCTTTTCTTTTGCAGATAATATACTACAATCAAAATCATTATTTGTTTAGGGATTCTGTGCACATATCTGGCCACGGTAATATAGGAGCTGCTCTGTTGTTTTTGTCTGTTTAAAGAACCCCGGGTATGTTGGGCTTCAAAAGAGAACTTAAAATCTCTCAGAGTAGAAGCTGGCTTGACAAGACTAGCAGATTTCTTCTTCATGCTGTCTTGGCAATGCCAGCAAATTGACCTCTGCATAAATAATTCCTATCACACTAGCAAAGTTCAGCCTCGAATTTAAGAATCCCATGCTATAATTCATGAGTTCACAGCTAAATCTGGGTCTATATAAACAATAGAATTGCAGAGTTCAACTTCGGATCCAGAAACGCAACACGCCAAAATGTGCAAAACGAAACGAAGACGAAACGCATCCAATTGTGAATCTGGGTACGATAAAATGGGTTATCTGGCAGAAAAATGCCCCAAAGTAGTCCCCATTTGTGTTGCCCACGAATGTCTCCGGTCAATTTTGTTGCCACATCCGAAATTTCCATTCATATCCAAGGAGTAACTGCAAATGATATGTTCTGTGATCTGTTATTAGCTGGAGGATTTGGCAAACTTTATTATACCTGCAGACGAAGGCCAGAGGAAGCGAACAAGACAAATCCAACCCGATCTGTTATTCTGCTAGAAATCATAAACAAAGAACAGAGTAGTGAGTCTGAAGTTAGAAAGCCCTTTGCCCAGTGCCGAATGTATTGGTCCTTTGTCAGAAAATTGTCTACGCTTGAAAGATCGAGCCTGCAAAAAACCCAGTTCTCAGAATCCTCCAAGCATATTAAATCGACTATAATCCTGCGGATTTGGCACTGCCATAGCAAGCTAGGTCTTTCCTGCCGAAAACCGAATCTGCGTGAATCTTTAACCTGTAGAACAAAAGAGAAAACCAGAGAAAAAAGAGAACTGTCGATTTGCTCTGAGAAAATTGGATCTTGTGCATTAGCCAAAAACTTCTGCCATAGTCAACTAGGTTGCCGCCATTTGCTTGAAGTAAGCCTGAAAAAATCACAAAGAGAGGAAGGAGCCGATTTTGCCATGCCATAGCTAGGTTTGAAAGGAACCGAACCGATTGCAGGGGAAGCAGAGTCGAAACCATCAAGGAAAAGGTCGGAACCCAGCCCTGTTCCAGTTGAAGAAAAAAAAAGAAAATATAAACCTAAGTTTAAACTTAAGTTAGCTAATAATAAATTAATATTTCCTATCTTATAAAAATAATGATAAAAATAAAGATAATGATTTAGGGGACGTTTTGATGAACACGTTATGGACCTTTATTAGAAACCACTATGGTCCAGTATTTTTAGAAACTACATTATTAAATGTTCACTCGTGACTTGACTTGGGCACACCAATAGAGTACCACAACCATCGGGTTAAATGGCCATTTATTCATTTTCATATGCCACTGTTCATCACCTAGTGTAATGCAAGTAAATTGTTGTATAAGCTAGAATTCCTTGCAAGAATCTAATTCTATAATGCATGCCATTATCTCATGTTTCAGATTATGGACGAAGTCAACACACAAAACTTGGTTAAATGAAAACATCATTCGACATGCAAATTAAAGATACAGTGCGGTCAAACATTGCAATCTTTCACAAAAAATAGGTAATGAAATACTTTTGTCTTAATTTTAATGATTTATTAACAGTGTTAAAAAGCTCGAAGGCTATAATGTCGAAGAACAAGGTATCCAAGATGAAACAGTCGTAAAGAAAAAGGGTCGTCCAAGGTAAGCCAATTCCATACCCATGTCAATTAAACTCCATATGTTTATGTCTTATTCTTCATTTAAGAGACATTTACCAAATTTCACTTTCAACAGATTGCCCCCACTAGCCCCAAATAGTACTATAGCCAATCAAGCATCAAAAGTCTTAAAACGTCGTGAACAACAGCGAGAATACCAGGCTCGAAAAAAATTGAAGACTAAAACGACAAACAATGAACACAATGACGCAGACAGTCACATTGACCAAGAATGCAGCAAAGAAAAAGCAAATTTGGGGTATGTATATATAGTAATCATACTCATTGATATTTTAAAAACATGATAAAATAAAATATCTCTAACAAATTGTATATATATATTTTTTTTATGGTTTATCAACAGCATTCAGACACTAAGAAATCCTATTATACAAAATGAAGATTTACCAAAATCATCAAGGACGGAAACAAGAGGTTCTGCGAGGTGAGTACAAATGTTATACAATCATAGATCTATAATACTAGTTAATTATATTTAGTTAAAATAATTCCATACATTCATTTTTCACCAAAATGAGATTTACATTTGTTTTTTTCACACACTATGATGCCTAATATGCCTATTCAATTTTAATCTTGAAAACCTATTACTATCATCAAGGCATGATAAATTAAAAAGCGTTTCTAACATTTGTATATTTTTTATGGTTTATTGTGACATTCAAACACTAAGCAATCCTATTATACGAAATGAAGATATACCAGAATCACCAAAAACAAAAAAAAGAGGCCGCCCGAGGTGAGTAGAAATGCTATACAATTATAAATCTATAGCACTAGTTAATTATATTTAGTTAAAATAGCCCCGTACGCTGATTTCCTAGCAAATTGATATTTAGATTTATTTTTTTCCTACACTATAGTGTTTAGTAATGCCTGTCCAATTTTGACCTTGAAAACCTATTATTATAAGGCGAGCCATAGATGTGCAAATCATATGTAGTCAAGGTTACTACATTTGATTGATACCTTTTTAATCCCACCTTTATTAGGCTATCTGCGGCTACGTTAGAAGGACTTCCCAGCAATGAGATAAACAAGATTCTTAGTCGTCGAAAGTATTATCAAGAATATAGAGCAAGAAAGAAACTGAAGCAACTCGTTGCCTCTGAAGATTGTAAGATACACAAAGATGGAGAATCGCATTCCATGGAGGCCATATCGAATATGGCCTCCATGGAACAAAATGACCGAGATGCAATAACTGTTGATGTCAACACATCGATTTGCAATGCTGCAAGTCAGCATTGGCAAAAGCAAATTCGCATGATGCAACAAGATATGAAACCTGAAGGACATAAACCATTGAAATGGACAAAAAAATGCAGCATATGCCAGATTGACCTGCTCAACTCTGAGAACATGTCATTCTGTTGCAACAATGGTCACCGTCTACTCCCATCCCTTGAACCTCTACCACGAACCCTAGAGGAACTTTACTCGATCCATGAGTTTTCCGACAATTCGGCGCATCATAAATAATTTATTTTGTTTCACCGCTTCTCGGTGTAGAGGGTGATTTCATGGATCTTAAAATGCAGTCATCATTTGCCATTATGGGTCGATGCGTACCATCGGCTCCTATCTGCGGGGCATGCCTACAAGCACCCTTCAGCGGGTGCATTATATGACAACTCAATGAGATATACCATTCTTTGCTAAGATGCATCGCCATCCACGTGGATTATGCAAGTTGCTCTGACCTTGAATGCCATCAATCCATATGTTAGAGAATTGAAAACAATAAAGAACTACATCCTACACCCACGAGACTTATGCTTTCATGGACCCATCCACATCGGATGAAATAGGCGCTATTGTCCACGCTAACAATAGCATCACTATAAAACCTAGAACCGCAATGATCTGGACACAACACGACCATAATCCAGTATTCCTGAGTATACTTGATCCCACATATGAACCGCTTCAATACCCATTATTCTTCCCACACGGAACACTAGGATGGCATCCGCATAATGACAAAAGATGTCCCAAATAGACCGGTATCGAACTAGACTACTTCCACGAGCCTCGCTTTTCACAACTAAGCGGATTTGTCGCGGCGAGTACCTCGTTGACATGTATTCTAGAGTCGAGGAAGAGCGACTCAACTACATATGGCCCGGGGCTATCAGTGAAACCTAACACAACATGAAGATGACTTCGCCGATGATGAGGGCGACAATTGGCGTTGTAAGACTCTGCCGGCATCCTTCACGGGCTCCGGACAATGGTGTGCCGTCAAAAGTGGCGGAGGCGCCCCGGCTTCGCAAAGGGTCAAGGAAGACCAAGCTTCTTCATAACCATCACAACCAATCAACCTGGCGGAAATAAAACATAAACTACACCCGGCCAAAGCGCATCGACAACCCCTCTTTTGTTGTCAGGGCATGTCATGAAAGAGTCCAACATGCAAAGGGCATCATCGAGAAAATATCTCCGGACCCATATCTTATATGATGCCGTCATCGAGTTCAAAAGCGTGGACTACCCCATGGACACATAGTTGTAAAAGGCGAGCATGAGATCGATAGACATGATTGATAATCTAATCTCTTTGAACTACGGAGGAGGACCCCACACTTTCGAACACTAGTTGAAAAATACATGATTCACAAGCACCGAAGCGTTGCCTCAAGGAAAATAACAAATGTTGCTACAACTACCCAAAACCATTGAACCAGCGACATACATCGGCGAAAAAGGATACGTCTGATCTGGGGCGTCGAGCGGGTGGGCGTGAGCGTCGTCCCGCATCCCATTTCTATTAAAGAGAAATGGATTGCCATGTCTCGTCGATGTCGCATCGTTGTACATATATTCGCATACCTTTACGGCTACATATACAAAGGCCCGATCGACTTCGTTTTCACATTGAGCGTGCAAAGCATCTCGTAGAACACAAGCATCTCGAACCCACACCGCCACAATAAGTACAAGTGACGAGAATCACACAAGAAGCGAAATCCAAGATTATATTTACGCACGATATCTATCATCCATGGAAGCCACATGGAGAATCATGTCCTATCACATGGTGAAAAGCACCCTCTCGTAAAGTGCCTCCCCGCATTTAGAAGGGCTGCTTGAAGTTGTTTGAAGCTGCGTCCATAGACCGGAATTTCGCTATTAGGCGGGTATTTCCTGGCCCTCTTGCTCCCAAGTTTGACTCTATTACCTACGCCGGTACAATGAGCGATTACACCGCCACTACATCGGACCGGGGATTGTCCTCAAGCCCCGACCATCTAGAGCAGAAAATTGCGGGCACAACTCAAAACATCATCCACGAAAGAACAAGAGGACAATTAATCTGCGAATCGACTCTGCTTCCAAGGTTGGAGAGCCCTTTTACCTTAGACTGATCCTACTCCACAAAGCCGCACGATCTTGGGATGAACTCAAAATTCCACGGCGAGAAGCGATGCTGAAACATATCAAAAGCGGCCCGAGGCCATGGGATTAATTGCACCAGCAAGCGAAGCCATAACAACAATGCAAGAGGCAATCTCATGCTTGCGGACCCCATCACAACTCACGATTCCTATTCGGCTTTGCTAATATTAGATTACGGACCGGCACTCCAATTGTGGGAAACATTCCAAAACCATATGATGGCCGACTTCCTACAACAATACCGAGAAAACCAATCAGCGCCATCAATGAAAGTCTCCTCGCCATTAACAATATCTAATCCGGCCGCGGAACCAATGTTGAAGCTTTCGGTCTATCTACGCACAGCGCCCCATGCAGAGAAGTACAGAATGAGCTCAGCAAATTCCCCGATCACGAAGAGTATCTTATAAAGAGCTCAACCATGTCAGAGACCATGAATCAAAACCAGACCTCAGTCTACACATACATATGCAAACTTATCAACAACAACTCCTCCCGGCCCCAATCTTCGTGTATGGAAAAGCTGGAACAGGAAAAACATATGTACTAAATGCCATCGTCTTTACATCACGAGGACTCAACCAAATAATCCTACCATGCGCCACTACGGCATTAGCATCAACTGCAATACCCTTGGCCCAGAGCGCACTCCCTCTTTCAAATACCTATCGCCGACAACAATATGTCGAATTCATTCGCTACTTGATCCACATTCCCCAAGGGCCCTATTGATCGACACCGCATCGGCAATTATATGGGACCGAGTTCCCCATGGCAAACCGAAGCGAGGTCATAGAGGCGAGTTGACATCCTCCTCTGAGAATATAACGGGCATAGCTAGACCATTGGGAGGAAAGCTGCTTATAGTAGCCGGTGATTTTAGACAAATCGCCCCGTCGTCAAGCGAGGAGGAAAAACAAAGAACGATAAACGCATCCATCATCTCTTCCCACCTATGGAACCACCCGAAATCCTAGAGCTCAACGAACCAGTAAGAAACGCAGCTGATCCAGACCTCGTACAATTCGTCAATGACATTGGAGAGGGTCGTCTACTCAATAACATTCCACTAACACTATTCAAAACAACAACCAAGATAGAGGACGCCATCAGCTTCTTATATAACACATACATACTACTAACACCTGCCATATGTGAGAAGAGAGCATTCTTATCTCCGAAAAACATCCCCGTCGATGACTTCAACATCGAAATCATACGAATGATCTCGGCAAACCACAGAAGCTACTTTAGCGTCGACAGACTCACAGAAAACGACCAGACCATCGAGGACCATCCAATGGCAACGACAGACTTCCTCAACGGCTACAAACACCCAGCGCTTCCACAACACGAACTCCAGCTGAAGCCGAACACTATATGCCACATCACAAAGACACTGGACAAAGACAGGGGACTCGTGAAAAACGCAAGGGTCATGGTATGCTCAATGCATGCCAAGTTCGTGACCGTGAAGCTTCTAACAGGTCAACCACAGCACGTCGGCAACATACACCCCATATCCCGAATCGACTTCTTCCACCAACCCGACAACTGGCCGTGGACAATCCACAGACGACAACTCCCACTGCGACCCGCCTACTCGACAACGTTTCACAGTTGCCTGGGACTAACCCTCGACAAAATAGTTCTCGACCTACGAACTGAAGTCTTTACACACGGACAATTATACACGGCGCTCACACGCGTACGGAAGAAAGAAGACGTCCTAATCCTTCTCGACAAGTCAAACACGGACAAGACTACAACAAACGTCGTCTACAAAGAGCTACTTCCGTGAACAAGGTGCAAAAAAAAAAAAAAAAAAAAAAAAAACACTCCCTCCATCTCATGCCCAGGCTGTAGATGGAGCACCGATCTCCTCGGAGATCGATGCTCCCTCTACACCATGGGCGCCGCACCGATGGTCGCACTTGGGTTCGACTCCCAGGGGTGCACATCAAAGGCCTCCGCCCGCCAAACTATATATATATATATATATATATATATATATATATATATATATATATATATATATATATATATATATATATATATATATATATATATATATATATATATATATATATATATATATATATATATATATATATATATATATATATATATATATATATATATATATAAGCTAAACCCCCTCCAACCCAGGAAGGCAAAGTAGAACCCTAGATAGCAATGGGACGGGGAGGATCCCTATGCTCTAGGGATCCCCGCCAACCTGTATTACTAAAAAATCGCCAAGACAAATGGGAAATACCTGTATTCCTTGAGTTCTATTTGTAGAAATGCGAGGTGGACATTGAGTCCTGGAAATGCTCCAAATTTCAATGACTTGTTGACAGCTGGTGTATCTCCATAGCAGCCATTGCAGAATTACTATTTATCCATGACCACGGTTGAACTTCCGAGACTGTATCATTTCTTGAGGCTGAATTTAGGGATGCTTGGAGATGAACTCCGTTCTTAATATATGCAGGCAGAATTGCCTATTACTTTAGAGGCCCTAGGGCTACTTTTTGACCAGTGGCCACATTTTGATTAGTAGCAGACTATTCATATGAAAGCCTACCTTATAATACAAGACCCAATTGGCTAGCCATATCCATCCGATTGTTGCGTGCTATGTCCGTGACACCTTGCTAATAACGTACATCAAACTGTTAGTTCTGAATTGGTTAAATATCCTTTGATAAACAATGTAAACAAAATAGATATACAAAAATACTTGGATCATGCCCTTCTTAACTTTTTATTAGACTACCAAGGCCCATGCCAGTTATACTGGCATCCTGAAATCACAGAATATATAAACTTGGCCTTAGCCTTATCCAAAAGACTAAGCCATTCCAGACCATGGGCCCTGGAACTTATCAGTCCCTAGACATAGTCCAGGGGAGCCTTGGAAGTCCTTATGCGAAACCTTGTGTTTGATCCACCAGGCATTATAGACTCATGCCAAATGCTTAAAACATTTTCAAGATTTTCTCGCATGAAACCCCTAAGAAGACATATCTAGAGTTCAATTCGTTTAGTATTTTTCTGCCACAGCGTACTCTTATTGTGCTAAATGCAAAAAGCATACTCCAAAGCAAATGCAAATCAAGTTTCTAGTGCTAAAAGTACAATCCATGCACATCCGGAACTGATATGCTATACTTTTAATACAACAAAAACGAGCAATATTTTTTGCAAAATCATGGCCATGTACTCATCAGATCCATTTTTCCATTAATTTTCAGTAAAAGAACATATAGTTATGACTTCATAAAGAACATAGAAATTCTTACTGTCACTCAAGTCTGGAAACTAAGATGTGGCCACTTCAGAAATTAGAGTCTCTTATGGCCATGCTATCACCGACCATAAGCTGGCGAAAAAATTCACAAGTTTTTGAGTAATGTGTATTACCTCAAATATTCAAGAACAGTTTATAGACTGCCACTCAAACCGAAATCAAAAATACTGATCCATTGCCGTCCACCCAAAGGGCGCACTTCTTTATGTAGCACTGCTCCAAAACATCCAAAACCAAATGAAATTTGGAGATGCAAGATTGGTTACCTGCAGCCAACCAGTCCAACATTAGCAAAAAACATGGTAAAGAGGAAAGGGCTGACAGGTAAGCAGTAATCTTGCATGGCTCAACGCCCTTCACCAAATAATTGCTTCAGAAAATTTAATGCTAGATAACAATCAGCAAAAATATGACTCAATAGATAGACTAGTTTGTATTCAGAGGATGCTCTTTCTCCCAGTTAACCAGCATTACCATACGCACTTAGCATTTACCAAAATCAAACCTGATTTTATAGAAGCTCTTTCTTCTCCACTTGATCAAATGGACATGTTATCTTTTTCTTGGTCAAATGGACATGTCATCTTCTTCTTTATGCCACTGCCCTGGCATGCTTCCTTTACATAACTAAGAGAAAGAAATTTGCGTTCTACACATTAAATTATTTAGCCAAACAATTCAAGAACCTGATTGGGGTGCACGTCCTCAGAATCGTCCAGTTCTTCAGCTTGTTCTTGGGAAGCTTCCATAGTAGCCATATTATTTTCTATATCTTGCTCTGAAATTCCTTCCATGTTGCCAAGCGGAATAGATTTCTTGATGCCTTGATCTTTCTCAGGAGCAGTAGCAACCATATTCACAATATCTGTCAGGACCTGCTTAGACGGTTGGGTAGGATTTTCCCCAGAGGCTTTGCGTAATGAACTGAGGGAGATCCCAGCCTTCTTGATGAGTTCAAGCATCTGCCCTCGGTTAAGTGGCATGTTGGTAGCCATTGCATAGCAGAATAGAATCCCTGCCACAAACCCCTTTCTGGACTTGTGTCATACCGGCCAAGATGGCGCGACCCGGGCTTGCCTTTTCTTGCTGTGGTAGAATGCGGCAATAAGAGCCATTCTTGAAAACTTTTTTTGCCACTTTGGCGATGCCATGGCACATGCATACATGGCGGCCCCTGCATATAACATTTCGAAACTGAATCCTTCAGCTTTCTGGGAAACCAAATCGGCCATGGCAGCGATTTTGGCTTCAGCTAGATTTAGCCATGGCTCAGCATCACCCGAACCTGTCAGCTTCCCCATCTCTTGAAGTGATGTTTTAAGCCTTAAAATGTATTAGCAGCCATCCAATGCCATGATCACTGCCGCCATGTTCGCCGGATTCAGATCTGGAAGTATAACCCAAGAAGGGTTTCTGCTACAGTGCTTTGCGATCCTCTGTTTTCACTTTTTTCTATTTTTAATAAGTCATTTCTCACATATTTCCAGTTTTAAGCAGATATTTAACCTATGAAGCTCTATTTCATAACTCCAATATGCATTTTTCCACATATGTAGTACATGTTACCATTTTGTTGAGCCGTTGGCCACCACCTGCATGTATCTGCTGCTTAACATATTGTTGCCACATGCAACAATAAAAAATTCCTGTTTACACATGCCACTTAAAAATGACGAATCTTAAGGTTTTAACACCATGCTCAGTTGCTATTTAAGCTGTAAAGTGCCAAATCTATTACCTTGTCCAAGATTGCGCCAATCCATATGCAAAAGCACTAGGCTAGTTGCACCATTCCACCCGTTAGAGTTAGGGCCAAGAGATAAAGCCCCAGAAAATGCAAACACATTATTATCCCTTAGATTTCAATACTCAAAGCAAGGGTGTCTCCCCTTGCATGGTAATCATCTGATTTTTTTTGGGCATATCAAGGATTGCGCCAGTCCATATGCAAAAAGCTCTAAGGCTAGTCGCACCGTCCATCTTGTTAGTATGGGCCCAGAGATAAGCCACTGAAAAATCAAACTTATTGCATTCCCTTGGGATTATTTTCAATACTGTAGACAAGGGTGTCTCCCTTTATAGAAAACTTCATCCTCTTGTTATTATCCCTAAAGAGTCAGATAAATGCAAAAAACTGTGACAGATGTAGAAAATTATGCCCCATGTCATAATGCTTAAATTTCTTCTAAAATATGCTAGCAAGGTTTCAAAGGCCATTATTTGAGCACCATTTTGCCTTCATACCATATATGCAAGTGGGTATATGCACCTTCGATTTAGACATACTTCGTAATCCAGCTGCTCATGGTGTTATGACAATGTATGTCGTCATAGCCATACTAAGAACATACCTTAGGTTCATATTGCTTACCCTGAGGTGAACCTGGCAGCATGCTTTGTTTAGTGGACTTGGGCTTGCCATTTCCCCTGTCCTCCAGCATGCTTTGTTTAGTGGACTTGGGCTTGCCATTTCCCCTGTCCTCCAGTAATGGACATTCCAATAATGCCGTTGCCAAGTTGAATCATACTATGCTGCAGCTATTAGCTAAATTGACCAAATTAGGCTTGGCATACTATTACTTGGATATAGCACATTGGAGAATAAACCATGTGGGATATACCGTGTGGTTTTTCTTCCAATATCCATCTACTTACTGCTTGTACACCATTGTGGTCAACACGGGCAAGGATATTTAGGCCAGCCTCCAGTATAGACTAATGTCACTGTGCGGTTCCGTTCTATAAAACCAACTCCATATTTTTCTGAACCTGTGGACCATTTGGTCTAAAATGTGAGCTGTAAAGCTTATACATGGCATCTTCACACAATCGATGGAATCTTAGAAAATCTAGAGTAATCTTCATAAAATCCAAGGGAACCTCATAAAATCTAAGAATAGAATAGAATAGAATAGAATATGATTTTATCGTCCACGGAGACCAACTGGCCTATGGGACCCAAGTACAAAGAGGGAGCAGCGGGCGTATTACTACCAGGATTAAAAAACCCCTCGCCCCGAAGGGTTTTCGGGGGAAAAACCTTAGTACCAATAAGGATCTTTGACATCTTGCACGCGATTTATATACATAATCACAAGTACCAACCCGAGGTTAATGTCGGACAGGGGGGCATAACTATGAGAATCTACATGAATTTTCATAAAATATTAAAAAACCTATGGCAGTCTACATAGAATTTGAAGGAATCATAACATTAAAAACCTTGCTACTCACGTGCCGCCCTTTGCACCACCCCAACGATCAAAACCTTGCTACTCTATTGCCCTCCCTTGCGCCTGGCCCCCTTTCCATCTTGGAAGTTGACCTTGCACGGTAGAAATGACGTAGTCCTAACATTAAAAACCCTGCTACTCACGTCCCCTCCTTTGCGCCTGCCCCAACGGTTTGGGTTTGTCGATTGCTTGCCATAGCTCCAACGGCATAGCTAGAGGAGGTCGTCCATTTTTGTATCGTTAAGGGTTCTTGCCTTTTCACCACCAACAGTCACGTGAGCACATAGTCAAAGAAGTTATCTGGCACGATACTCACCAAGTTGTCAAATTATTCCGCACATTATACATTTATTGGGGATCCTTAGCTTCTAATTGAAGAAATTGGGCTTCCCATTGAGATAATTGGGAATATAACAATCCTTGAACGAGTTAATATTCACAATTTGAGTAGCTTTCAAGTGTGTGCAAATGCATTTCCTGTAGATTGTTCAACAAATGCTACTTGTTAGAAGAGACATTGAATTCAACTTATCCGAGCGGACACCGGGACGAAAATAGGGAACATCCTTCACCAGGAATCGATGCCCGGCGAATAAAAACAATTAAGATGATTTTCATGCCAATAATAACTACATTCTTAGATTTATATGCTTTTCTATTTCGCTGCGATTGCAGCTTTGACTTTAACTTCTTAGCAAGCGACCAATTGCTTGATACACACCCTTACAGTACAAATACTTGTATATATATATATATGTATATATATATTATGCTTTAACAAGCAACCTTCCCTTAAAGGGATCCATACTCATGATAAATGCAATAAATCTAGGAATTTATAATTTGCATTGATAAAAAACCCATATAATAACCAATATTTTGTTGCATGATGAATTTCCGGTCTAGTCATTCACATAAAAAATCTCGAATCCAAGTGGGAAAAGCTAACCTGCCACCGTCACAAGACAGAACACGTGTTAGTACAGGTGCCAGCATGTGGAAGACAGGTGTCAATGCTTTTTATACAACCCCCCTTGCTATCGGTGTCGAGGAATCAAGAAAGTAATGAGCTAGCCTTGATCATGCATGCAACATAACTACTAATTCCCCAATACTAGTATTTAAGACAAAATGAAAATAAAATGTAAACTCGTATGTTAATCATATTATGCACATATAGCCCCAAATTTCCAAAATACCAACAATCTATTTCCCTCTTTTATTATAAAGCACAAATAATAAGGCCCTTGAACTAATTGAAAATTTCTTAAAGAGGCAAAAAACATGATCAAAATACATCATTCCAACCTGGTTATCGTTGAGTTGTGCTTCGGGCTCCTCTTCAAACCCCATATAGTTGGATTCTCCCACATCTTCCGACATTACGACGATATTTCTATGCTCTAGCAAGGCAAATTACTCATTATTTAGTGTATACTAAACATGAAGAACCGCCAATATGCTATGAACACTTAAACCTCAAAAGGGTAAACCAGGATAGAATGTAGAAAGGATTAAATATTGAATGGTCTTAAAAATTACCTATTTGACGGCTGGATTTGGAATCGAATATGCCTCAGAATAATATGGACAGTCATGAAAAAGCCATCACCACCATGCTGGCAGTATTGCCATGATCTTACTGTGTACTGTTCCAGGAAGGAAGCAAACTGTGATCCAAGTTTAATCAGACAACCACAAGCTACAGATAGATTGAAAACGAAATTTCTACCTTATACCAATGCTGATTAAGTCTATCAGAATCTCTTCCGGAACAGAAGCTTTTTTATTCAATCAAAAATGGCGAATCCTTCCCAGTGGATTTGCTTTACCCTGTAGCATACAACATCCAATATGAGCATCTAAATTCAATATTTCAGATAGACAATGAACATATGTTCAGATTCTACCTTATCACAGCTCTGATAGAAACCCCAGGGTAACAGAATCCTTCACTGATTTGTAAAGCCAGAGTACAAGTAACAGCCCTTTTTCACCTGCAACTGCTCAAGATTGAGCAACTATGAGCAAATCGGCCATGCACAGGTCAAATCCGGCCATGGCCACAGATTACTCAGCTGTTATTGGGCGGATCATGTGGATCCGGAACTCACAGGTCGCGGCCTGTACAGGCCCGACCACTTTTATATATTTTTTTCTTTTCTTTGGCTTTTCCAATTCCAATAAACCTTTACGATTCCAATTCCATCCTTTTTTTAAAAAAAATCCATATTAGTAATGGTAATAATCTCTAGATCCTTCTTCTACAAGATATCCTTAAGCATAATCCTTTGGATATGGGAAAACCATACAATTATGGAGAAGAGTTAAGCTCCAAATATTTACCTGTCTACTTGCCATATGTTCTCCATGATTTGATTTTTATATTCAAGTTGTTTCTCCATCGGTGCCCCAGGGGTGCAAGCATTTTGAATAGTTTTTCTAACCATGGTCTTAAGCCTGTGCAGGCAAAAACCATTGGCCACGAACACATCCAATGTTCTCCCTAGTTCCACCAAAAATTCTTCAGGCCGATTACATAAATATAATAAAATAATCACTTGTGCAATCACAAGGTTGTAGCACTGGCTAATTTTCCTGTTAGATGCTAATTGTATAAACTGAATATACTTAAACGGAAGCAATCTTCTCTTATCAAACCTCGTCGTAACATACAAACCTTCTGCTTGATTAATAACTTGAATATGCAAGTTTAAAAAGTTACATCTAGGGAGTGTGGCCTCATATTCCGGGAATAATTGGTTTGCTATCTCCTTTTTAATATCCAGGAACTCCAGTGGATAGATCCAAAACGGATTATCAACAACTCTTGGTTGTAACGGATCAATAAATAGGTCCATTATTGGATTATTTATTGCCCCCAAGTCATCCATATATCTATAATTTCCTATAAACAATGCCAGGAATTCCGTTTTCCCCAGTTTTGCCAGTCTCCCTATAAATTTATATTCGTAAAACATAAGGTACATGTTACACCATAAAGGAGAACATGAGAACCCCATAGGGATACCTCTAATTTGTTTCCATACTCTATCCCCCACTTGTATACAGCAGTTAGCAAGAAGATAATTATTCATGGTAATGAGATCTTGGGGTGTAAGTTCAAAATAAGATTCCAGTTTAGGAATATTCTTTCTCCAGGACACTTTATACTTTGTTTCCCTCATGGTGAACGCATAACTTTAGAGGATGCCTCAGATGGAATGCCTTATAAAATAATGTTTCACAAATAGTAGTGATCCCATCTTCTCCAAAAAGGGGTATAGACTCATAACATCGCGTAATATCCGCAACCCATGTGTTACTTATACTATGAGGCAAATTGATTACTAGGTCTATAGTGGAATCAATCCACCAAAAAGATCTAGTATGCACCCCCATGAACCTTTTAATCTTAGAGTCTAATGTCCAACACATCTCTTTGAATACTGGGACCATTGCTTGTATAACAGAAGTTATACACTTGGCCATATCCGAAAAAATACAACACGATGCATTAGTTAACCATCTGAATTTCTTTTTATGGACTTTGTATGTTGCCATTAAATAGGGTAACCCTAGTTTATTATCCACCTTCACTTTAGCAATCTCTTTCATTTTATACAAACACGCATACTTGACTGCTATAGGTGAACTGGGGTAACCATCCTCGTCATAACACATAGCAAAATCCGTACTTTGGACTCTTCTAATGGCTGCTTTTCGAATATAATTTTTGCAAATAAAGAGGCGGGGAGTATTCTCGCCTTTATCCGCACTGAGAAATATACAAATGTTCTTTAAGCCATTCTTTTTCCATATTATATTCCAGGTGTAGTTCCTTTTAGGAACCCTAATTCTTTTCTTTTTGTCCTTATTTGCCTCATTAACCAATTGTTTGATCTCTTCCTATTAATAAATGCTTTAGCATCATCAATCCTGGATGTATGGAATTCTCCAAATTGGTATTCCAGAAGTTGAATGGTTTGTTCCCATGCTTTAAGAATCTCCATAATAACAAGGCCCGTATTAGGTTCCTTAAGATGGATATGGTTTAAACCATATTTTATATCATCCCTTGTAAAATGACAGATGTCTATGGAGAGTGTTGTAACATGTTTACAACCATCTTCCCCAACTTCCAGGAATGGCTCAAACCATGATTCGTATTCACAATAGCAACTTAAATTGCTTAAGCATGAGAAATTGCAAAACGTATTTTTTGGTTTATACCAAGAGGTTTTGATACTTGGAAGATATTTCCAACCATATACTATTGTATCCAAAACATTTGGATCATCAATACCAAGGTTATCCATGCAACAAGTGATAAATAGCTTTTTCACATTAACTAGTTCCATAATCCTATTAACATACAATAAGTGTATGTAAGAGGAATCACTAGTTTTATCTTTGATAATTTTGAATCTGCCCATAGATAGTACTAGAGATTTAGAAACAACATTTATTTCCTGCATGAAGTAAAGAAAACATTCTCTTAAAAAAGAGGAATAAACCTTTTTATTTGAAAAAGTAGACGAACAAAGTCATGTTTTGACTAATTGCCCCAAGTATAGTTCAGATTATTGGGCTTCAAAGGTGAATAAGTTTGGGCTTGTTGGCCCAAGTAGGGGGTACTCTCAACAATTTGCACACTTTGGAGATGTGCTACTAGCTGACTCTCCTTCCATCATTAGGCACTCTCCCCTCTTCCAAATTGGTGTCTACCACCTCTTGGCATAGGGGGCTCTATCCACATAGCCACCTCTATAAGGTTGCTCATACCTCTCCCTTCCTCTATTATTTACGCCACCACCCGATGTGCACCTCTATTCTCATTTCTACCTCTTCCCCTATTCCTTACATGCGGTGCACGAGGGGCATCTTCGAGATCTCTTGGTCTCTTCATCATAGGAGTGTTAAAATCGAGAATCGGGAGGTTTAATCAACCTTTCAATATACCTCAGTCCATTTTCATTGCGGCCCCCAAATAATTTAGCTTCGGATTATTAACATATTCCATGAGTCCTTCCATCATAGATTTTCTAATAAAGTGGAAAATCAGGCATTGTTGGATCAAGGCCTCAATACCAGGATTGGAGGTCCATATAATGAACTGACTCCATGTAGAGACTATGGAATCTCCCTTGAAAAATGCTTCCAAATGATTCATCATATACCATAATATTTGGTCAAACCACAAGATTCCTTTTGCATTACATGCATTCTGTGCATTCCGATTAAGGGGGTGTGGACAACGGCAGTAAGGCCTTTTCCAATTAGGCCACTTAGTTTCATAGTCATTCCCCCTTTTTCCACCTGTAGGTAAGTCCTTTTTTACCATAGCAATCATAGGCTCCTCTACACATTTGAAAGGATCAAAAAGAGCCAAAGAAAACTTTTGTATAGAAGTCTCCCTATCACAAACCACCGTACCCATGTGAGCAAATTTTGCATATTTATCCATCCAAGTTGCGTAAGATGACTTATCAGCTTCTATTCCCCCAAGATAATAATAAGCCTCAATGGGAATTGGGGCAAGTAGGTTGAATGAATAGAGCTTCCACACTTGGTTGTCCTTCTCACTGGCCCATTGCTCAACTAGCCGTCTTGGCACAAGTGGGGTAGGGAACCTCTTAAAGAATAAAAGAGGATTGCTTTGTTTTTGAAGCTGTTCTTCTGCATATTCCTTAGAAATAGCATTAGCTTCATCATCCAATTTGATACCTTTCAATTTTGGGTTTGACCCATCTGGCGCAATATTGGAAGTCCTATCATCAGACCTGAGCATAGGGTATACTTCACCATTGGCAAGTTTAAGATCCTTAAACTGTTCAAGCACCTGTTTGCACATTTCCAGCTCTCTTTTATCATTTTCCACCATATCAAATAATTTGGTTTCTAATGACTTCAAATGTTGAAGTACATTACCACCGTTACGATATGTGTGGAACAACTGGAACCAGTGTGAAGTATCCAAATTGCTTAAAATAGAGAAATCATGTTCAGTAAGGGAGTTTTCCCTATTAATGATGTATTCATGCAATCCAGGAGCATCAATCATAATAACCATAATAGTTTGGATAATCGGACTGGGCACCCAAAGATTTTCATCATAACCAATTTTCTTGAGGTCAGCATTCCATACGAGAATCCCATCTCCTTCACCAATTGGATTCTAAAAAAAATCAATCAAATTAGTTATAGAATAAATGAAGGCCTAGATAAATATGCATAAATCATGTATGGATAATGCTCATAATAATATTATTTATGAAGCATTCAGGTGGTAACCTCTAAGGTCAGATAAATATGTATATATATATTATGCTTTAACAAGCAACCTTCCCTTAAAGGGATCCATACTCATGATAAATGCAATAAATCTAGGAATTTATAATTTGCATTGATAAAAAACCCATATAATAACCAATATTTTGTTGCATGATGAATTTCCGGTCTAGTCATTCACATAAAAAATCTCGAATCCAAGTGGGAAAAGCTAACCTGCCACCGTCACAAGACAGAACACGTGTTAGTACAGGTGCCAGCATGTGGAAGACAGGTGTCAATGCTTTTTATACAACCCCCCTTGCTATCGGTGTCGAGGAATCAAGAAAGTAATGAGCTAGCCTTGATCATGCATGCAACATAACTACTAATTCCCCAATACTAGTATTTAAGACAAAATGAAAATAAAATGTAAACTCGTATGTTAATCATATTATGCACATATAGCCCCAAATTTCCAAAATACCAACAATCTATTTCCCTCTTTTATTATAAAGCACAAATAATAAGGCCCTTGAACTAATTGAAAATTTCTTAAAGAGCACAAGAAATTTAACACGTCCTACGGTGCGTGTTCCAATTTTAGCATATTCTTACGGTGCAAGGCCCTGTCGTGCTATAGGTAACCAACGATTCTACTGAGATTCTCTTGTGATTCCTCTATATTCTTCAACATTTTATGTACTATATTTAGCATTCATGAAGATTCCCCTAGATTCTCTTAGCATTTTCAATTTTGATTGAGGCGCTTACCCATGAGCATCTATTTTGGATCTGTGCAACATTTCTAAAACACTTTCTATTTTTAGACTGAGGCGCTTACCCTGAGCATCTAGAACATTTTGTTTTTTCAAGATTTATATTGTACACCTTTATTATGAAACATTTTAGAACATTCTATTGTGGCTCTTTGCAAAATCTTAAAAAAACTCTAAGATTTCATCAAGATTTTCTTAGATTCCCTTAGATATTATGAAGATTCTCTTAGATTCAACTAGATTTTAAGAGATTCCCTTAGACTTGTAAATATCTTCCTAGATTCCCTTACAATTTATGAGATTTCCTTAGATTCCCTTTAATTCTCCTGGATTCCCTTACATTCTAGAAATTTCTAAAACATTCTAGAACTTTCTGGAACATTCTGAAACTTTCGAAACATCCTAGAACTTTCTGGAAGTATTTCCCTATTTTCTTACATTCCCGAAGATTCCCCTACATTCTAGAACTTATTAAAACAATTTGGAACTTTCTGCAAGGATCCTCTTAAATTCCCCCTAGATTCTCTTATATTCCAAAACATTTTAGAATTCTGGAACTTTCTAGAACATTTTAGAAGATTTTAGAACTTTCTAGAGCCTCCAGAACATTCTAGAACTTTCTTGAACTATCTAGAATGTTATATTCTATTTTATCTTAATTAGAACATTACCCTTAAGTATATTTGAAACATAAATTTTTCATAGAATTAATGCTTGGTCTAGTGGTTAGAATGGGGGGCATAGGGGTTAATGACCAGGGTTCGAATCCCCCCAATAACATAAAAAATTTTAAAAGCCTTTCCTTAATTTGTAGAAATACCAAGGCCCGAGCATGCAATGTGAACCGTAGGATCTTGGACCAAGGATTATGATCAATCTGGACCGTAGGCTCATGTAGGATATATCTAAAGCAACGTGAGCCGTACGATCTCGGATCAACGATCAGGATCAAGAATAACCTAGGCCAGTAAGATCGATTACATATAATTATAGCGAACCGTAGGATATGTCCCCAAACAGCGTGGTAGTAGGATCTCGGACCGGTGTCGAGGATCAGATCAACCTGGACCGTAGGATCGCGTCTATACGGATTATATATAAACTCCCAAGCCATCTGGGCCGTAGGATATGTCCCAAAGCCACGTGAGCCGTCGGATCTCGAACGGACGGTCGGATAAGCGCGACAAACATAAGAACATATATAGAGTAGATATATATATACAAGTCTTTGTATTATCAGTGGGTCTATGAACTATAGTCCATAAACATCTGGGAACAAAATTCAAGCTTAAATTAAACTAAGCTAGTCTAAAAAATTTCGACTGCTGGATTCGACCAACTTGCCATTATATAGCATTTAAAGGCATATGCCTACTTTCAAACCGCAACGAGAAATGCAATTTATTTAAGAGTAGAGATGAATTGATAATTGCAAGATTCTCCTCGCAACTTGGTGACAAAATCTGCAAACCCGTCACTTATTTTATGGACAAAGAAGCAAAAGCAATGCCATGGATGGCATGTACACAAAAATGCAAAGCAAAACATACTCTCCATGCCATAATATATGCCATAATTTATGCAAGACAAATTGTACCGAGAAATAGGCGTAAGCACAAGATGGAAGAAATAAAGCGGCGATGGGCTGCCGATTTGGGCTTTTATTGTAGCCCGTCATTTTCACACAAACGGCCAGGATCAATCTCTATAAAGAAGGGGGGTGCTTGGCCTGGATTGAGGTGACACCATCCGGACCATCGATCTCAGATCTGGACGGCCACGAGGGCGCCACCCAAATCTCTATAAAGAAGGGAATCAACTTCAATGCAATGGTGGAGTGGAACTTAACATATGGGAGATCTTTAGAAATTATCTTTAGAAACTATTCTATTCTATTCTATTCTAAGAAATTATGATATTTCCCCATGTTTTAATAGATGAAGTTGGATAAATATTTGTTTCATATGACAATTACAATTAAAAGGCACATTGTGCAACTCATGCAAGAAAAAGATATAATTGCTATTTTCTAATGCTAAACCAATGAAATATGATCGGACGAAAAAGAAGCCATACCTAGTTGTGATTGAAGTTCTCTCTGATGTGTGTTTTGCATCTTCCTTAAAATCACAAACTTGAGATGATCCTAGATGATCAAGCAGTCGGTCAAGGGACTTGGAAAATAAAAAGTATGAGAAACAATTCAATGGTGTCTATTGCATGCATGCATAGCAAAAATGGCAAAAACTTCAATATCTATATTGGAATCCCTGAAATAGTTCTTCAGGATTTAACAAATCCTGTCCGAGATGCCTAATTGAGAGGAAACCCCTTGCTAAAGAAAATGACACGATTTACTCTGATCTACCAAAACTGAGACTGCAAAACCACAAATTTATCAAATAGTATCTGGAACGGCAATGCTAAACTTTACCCTATCTGGGATAAAGTCACTATAACAGGCACCGGGATCAATAAATAGACTTAAACAGTCCAAAAGATTGAATGTAAAAAGTTTTAGCTGCTTCTAAACGACATCTAGACAACATGAGCGAGTATTGCTGAATCAAGAATATAAAATAGAGCCTGCATAAGCAAAATTGTGCTCCAACAATAACTATTATCTTGGCATGAAATGTCTACAAATGAGCCTTAATCAAACAATTTAGTAATCTAAGTACAGTTTATCAACTATTCTTCTCTACAAATCTTTCTGCTAGTTTAGCCATTCTAGACGTACAGGCAACGTATTCAGACATTATACATGTGTTCAAACATATGTGAAGGCATTTATACACATTTATTTGGATGTACACTCTAAAATGCTTGAGCAATGTCTGTTGCAACGTATTGTCACATGCAGAGTAGTGCAACAGACATGTTAATGTATAGCCCTAATTGCGCTGATGTTTAAGAGGTTTAGCCATGCCTGCCTTTTCTATGAATGCATCTTGCATCATACTGACTTAGAAATGACTAAACTGTTCAATCATCATTCTCTTCGTACTCCTGCCATGAATAAGTAGCTGCAAAAGGAACAGGTTCTTGATAAATAATGTTCAAGAAGCCATTCGCATTGACTCTCCAGAGCTTGAGCATTACCAAAATATGCACCATCTCGTGAAGAAACTACTCGCGAAGTCAAGATATGCTCCCTTTTGCAGTGATTCAAATAACCCACTTTAGAACTGCATCTAGAATCTGCAAAAAGAATGGCCTATTAGAGAATGCGGTAACAATACCAACACAACACAAAATGCCAAAATACAGCCATTTTTACCTTAACATCCATTTATGCATGATGCAGCATTCATCACAGCAAATTTCAATGCTCAAATTGCCATGACACAATGCAAAAATACAACTACGCCTTCACATCTATTCACAATTTATGCACCATTCATCACAGCAATTTTGCCATTAATTTGTATCTTTCAACCAATCGATAACATGCTTTCACAGAGCCAATAACATGCTTTCACAAGAGTAGAAGATGAAGCCTAGAATATTTGTCGCTCCAAAATCTTGATGCAGTCAATTTACAAAGCAGAACGTGCCTGAAACAGAACATAGCTAGGCATCTTGCAAGAAACTACACGGTGTGCAGGGTATGCAGTAAAAATATACCAACCTCAATATCAGGATGACACATTTCTCATTTCAAATGCTTGCAATAGCAAAATTAATACTATGCATGCATGAAGATCCACTTTAGGCACATGTGCACCCACAATGAGATTAGTGAGCGAACTTAATTCTTTCCAATATATGTTGCTAAATCTAGAGCAAATTCTAACCCCAAAACAAAATGCAACAACTCAATTTACAGTCTCCACATTTGCATCAAGGACCTAAGCCTACATCACAGAACCACCAACCCAAGTGAAGTTGCCTTCCATGCAGATATTTACTAAAACATAACTCAACTTACCAATAAGCCTTCAAAATATTGACTGCTAACATTATTGTAAATTTTAAGAAATCTCGAGAGAAAATCATATAGAAAGTTGAATGGCCCTATAGACTCTGTGTCCCTAAAGAGGAGAAAGACAACTGGTAAATGTCAAAACAAGCATTGAACAATAGATTGATTCGCCATAAAACACATGGGAAGACATACATGAATCTGGTTCACAATGTTGAAAATCAAGATAGAAGCCATGATACAAAAAAACAGAGTGCAAAGTACAAAGCAACTGGATTGCATTTGACCCCTCTGAGCAAAAAGAACCTAAAAGTTGCCTCAAAATAAATAAGCACCTTTCATAGCTGGAACTCGTTTGCTCCCCTTCAATTATGCCACCGCCCTGTTTAGACCCTGAGTTTTGTATACATAAAATTTGCATCCTGCAATCTATGCCACAGAAGGTTTCTATGAAGCCCTCGGTATGAGCAGACCCATTTACCCTGGGATCTTGGATCTTGGATCTTTTTAAGCATGGGAGTTACCTTACCCAGATGTGCTCCCTTGCCAACATTTGGAAGGCCCTGCCCAAATGGGAAACGTGAGAATAATAGCCCAGCCAAACTTTTCATAGTCTTTATATATTAGTTTAAACAAAACATGTGTACTTACCACAAGATCAACGTCAGCTACAACAGATGCAAAGTTAAAGATTGCCACTGCCAAATCTGCAAACCATCCAAACTAGCATTAAATATTTCGAATCATCTTTGTGTCTCAACAACCTGAAGGTTTTGTAGACAAATTTACAGCGCAGTGAAGATCAAATACTACAAAAATAAAAACTTTGCATCAGAATACCTGAGACAACATCCACAGATAGTAGATCCAATCGAAATGACTTATCAATGAATTGCAAAGGCATCCTGCAATGATGCACAAGTTATCCACAGTAGCAAGTTGCTATCGTTGTGTAAGAAATAGGCTGAGCACAAATTCTCCCTATAATAATTAAAACGTAAGTGAGGTTTCAGGGATAGAGTATCTAACCTCTACTGGTAAAATGAATCAATTCTCGAATATAATAAGACATGTTGCCTTGATGCTAAGAGCCACTTCAAGATGGCACATCTGCATTCCATGCGCATTGCAAGCGCAAAATAATAAGAACGTAAGCCTTTAAAATAGTAACAGTCAGATGAAAAGGGCATTTACCTATGCGCAGATGCGCTGATTTGCTATTCTTGAGGAGGAGAAATCTTCTAAGTAAGAACAAAACATTCCTTAACCCTTAAAGAGGGAAGGACAGAAGAAAGTCCAACTTCAAGAAATCGCTGAAGTAGTGTATCAACTGGTTCGTCATCACCACCATAGCTCTCTGCTATTAGAACGGGCTGCAAAATCCAGTTGCAAAGAGGTTACATCTTTTCAAACAAATCACAATTTAGGATATTCATATACTGTAAAATCAGGATAGCCGCATACTGTAAAGTCACAAGGGCATGTCAGATATACCTGCTGCCAAATGTACCAGCAACCAAGAGTCTGGCTGCATGAGATGCCTTACGTAGAAAAATTATGGCAGAAGGAAGCATAGATGACACAGGCATAAGACGTGTCATATGACTTGCACTTTAATAGCAAACTAGGAAAAACATGGAAAAATGTGCTGTATGGAGAAAATAATATAAAAACGAAAACATGATGTTCTCGATATATTACCTGCTTGGGTTTTACAGATCCAGAACTTGGTAGTGCAGACTATTGCATTACCAGGGAACTTGGTGGTGCGATTACAACTACAACACCATTCTTTCCTATTGTTTCCAATAATTCCTGTGTGTCCACGGAATTCAAATTGATCATCTCAACTCCCTCATTCGCTTTTGTCAATCCTCTTGCCAGTGCCTGAAGGTATAAAGTAAGAAACTCCATTTTCAAATTCTCAACAGAATACTATGACATGCAGTTCATAAATGCAATGATGTGGATAACTTATGTTTCTGTGGAGCAGCCTGGATTAAAATAATAATAAGCGTACAATTTGGTCCAAAGAAGTTCCCATGATGTTTCAATGACAAAGATCATGAATATTTATGCTTCTCAAAGGCAATAAAGCTATACATAAGCCATTGTTGTATGTAATAAGTTCAAATGACATGAAAGGGAGTACTTACTTGAGAAAGACGGTCACTAAATCCATAGTCAGAAACATAAAGAACAGCGACACTAGCTAGCTGCTTTTCTAACGCCTTCTTACTCCAAGTTTCATATTTGTATATAAGCTCGACAACATTATAGCGTAAAAGTGGACCAGATCCTGTTGCTATAACTGTGAAATTTATTGGCTCAATCCTTTTAAGAGCAGTTAGAACAGACCGGGAATTTGGTTTCATCAAGCAACTTTCGACGAAAATTCCACCTATCAGAAGAAAAAGGACCGCAAGAAAGTTATCAAAGAAACAATTAATAATAACAAAAAACAGAGGCCAAAAATCTATGAAAGAGGTGGCGTTTAAAAACGCCATTTTCAGTGGTGTTTCTTGGCCTCCAAGTTCTAAACATCCTATAAAAGAACATTCATTCATCATATTATCCTATAGGAAGGTTGCAAATTACGTGAAACACTGATGGAGAGCCTTCCACAGGAGACATGGGCAATGAGCCTTACCAACTGCAAGACCAGAACAACAGTTAAAGTAATCCTTGAGCAAGAGTAAATATCATGCTAGATCATTAACTTACTAACTGAACTGGCATGACATAAATTAACGCCTTTTATTTGGCACACTGTCTTGTGAAGACTTGTGAAGATTGTTCTTCATAAAAGACATTAACTGCTACAGTGCATTGGCCTTCTGACCAAGTTCAAGGACCACTTCAAACTCTGATCCGGGTAAAACTCACAAATGGGTACTCACAAATCATGGCATCCGCAAGGCAACCTGGAGAAACAAAACTAGAACGAGCCACTTATAACATTACAATACCAACTGCTAAATGATCTGCAAGCCATCTAGCATGTTCTGATATAGCAAAGAAGAGGCCCAACAGAATCTAGAACATGACTGACATAGCAAGCCAGGGAGGAGAATTAGATCCATATTCCGTGAGGCTTTCATATATAAAACCTCTTGCCGAAGTTCTAACGCCAGGCAACCATATAAACATGGATGAATTTAATTCCAAATGCCTTCACTCCATTAACATTCAGCTTACAAACTAAAAGCATGTAAATAGGTTAACTACCTCTTCATAATATCAACAACAGCTGTCTGTCCATCCCAAACAAGACAGTGCCTATGGTAGGATTGCCATACCTTGCAAATGCAAGATCTGTTTTGCCAACGGGAGCATTCATTTGAAAGCTTAAGGAAAGACCTGAAAGTAACACTAGGCACACAATTTTCAAATTCCTAATCTAAATATGTCGAATATGACAAAATGCATTTGCTGCTCTAATTTTACAGCAGAGTAATAACAGGGGCCTAGCTTCAACAAGGAAGCTCCATTTCTAAAACATAAGCATGCATTAGAAAGCTTACAGAGTAGCCTATAAAAGATGTTAGGTACATCTTTTCCAAATTCATAGTACAAATGGGTTCAAATGCAGCAAAACGAATCTCCAGCTTTGATACTTTGCCATGGTTGTAGCCTCAATAATAGCAAACAGAGCATATGTGATCGCTGCCCATACCAGCCGACCCGTTCTAAAATGCTTTATTCCAACCCATTAACAGTATCAACAATTTTAACTCTAATTAAAGATCTTTCTACTTATTTTGCTCATCAAAGAATACCAGTGGATCTTCCGGAAAAACCATACGATAGTGCTTGAAAACTATAGAACAATAGATAGAATCTAGAGATAACTACTCTGTTTTGCAAATTTTGTTCTCAGAAAAATTACCTTCTTAGTAGCTGGATATGCAATCGAATCTTGCTGGAAGCTATGCTGATGGGTATTTGAACAGCAGAGTATCTTGTCCCTTAAAGCTTGTTCCACACACTATGTTAAGAAACTGAAACCCAATCATATGTTTGGCAGCATTCAGACTGGCCAAAACCGTCAGTGGGTCACCTTCAGAGATGCTGCTACTGAAGCTTTTACCTTAAAATTATTTAACAGATTATAAGCTAGAGAAAATCCTCCGGAGCCCTGAATCCATCTCTGATACCGCTTTCCAAAAGCATGCCAGAGATATAATTTCGATTTCTACTGCTCAAAGAAGCACCATCCAGGCAATTTCGGCCCATTTATTGCAAAGTTCGGTCGACTATGGCAGCTCCATCATGCCGTATCCAAACTTGGTCGAAGCCTCATCAGTATAATAGGCCCTTATAACCCTGAACTTTGCAGCCCAGAGGCATCGGATTTAGCAAATCCTAGGCATCCCAATAGAAATTAAGAAAACAAAAAAAGGAAAACTTAAGCTTACATGCACAAGGTCCACACCATCTCTCCAATCGGCCAGTTCATAAGCTCGACCCCATTTGCAAACAATGGTTTACCAAAGAGCTGGGTAAGCTTGGCAACAATGCTCTGAGTGCAGTGAATCTTTTCGTCTAAGAATGGAAATGAGCAGCCATCAGCAACAAACCGAAACTCGAATGGCGCTCCACATTGCCGCCATAACACAGACACGAAGAAATCCAAGTTTCGAGCTCTGCTCCGGCGTGAGAAGAGAGGGATTCAATTTGGGGCTTTTGTTGTGGGCCGTCCAAATCCGAGATGGACGGTCGAGATGAAATGCCCCAATTTCAAGGGCCGAGATTAAAAGCCCCAAATCAGGGGGCTGCTTGGGTTATTACGACGTGTCACCGTCTGGGCCGTCCATCTCAGAGATGAACGGCCGAGATCAATCTCTACACCATCGATCATATCAGTGACAATTTTCTAAACTTTTCCTATTTATTTGATGCTATTTATTTGAGACAAGCTCCTGCTGACACGTGGTGGTCAAGTCCTTTAAGCCCTCCAACCCAACCAAGCGAACCAGTTCGAGAAAAAAACTGATGTACGCATGTGACGTCATATACATTGCTTCTATTCAAAGGCAAGATTCCGCTCTGCTTTTCCAGTTCCTCTGCCCCATTCCGGCGAGCAGCGAGCTCTGCAATTTTAACGCAACAATATCGCAACTAGATGCCTGGATGTTGGCGATGGCAGAGACCTCAAGTTTTCTCTGTGTGGCAGCGATCAGGTATTACATGTGGGCAATCTGGCATAGCCGAGTTTCATTCTTTTAAATAACAGAGCATTTCATCATAGGAGCATGTGTTTCAGAGGGAAGGACAGGTTGGCCTAGAGCCCTTCAAGGTTGATAAACAAAGGCCGTTTTGCCATCAGGCTTGAGGGAAATAGGTCCTCGTTCCGGTATTGGCTTATAATTTACAGCCTATTCGTGTCAATGGGCTGGCAAAAGAAATCCCAGAAGCTAACTTTCGATCTGCCTGCTTACCATATGTACTAAAACTAAAGCTAGAGGATGCTTCATCGGTGAGTATTTTTCTTGCAGCTTCACATCCGAGCAATGCTTGGAACTGTTAATGCATCAAATCTGCCATGAATGATTTGGGCGGAATATCCTGTTCTTCTGGAGCTTTTGTGGTGCGTTCACAGGGCCTGGGTTTGTCCTTTCAATTTTTCCGTCATTTCTTTTTGCAGACAATCTCGCCCTTCTTGCTTTTTTACGTGGCAATAAATTCTAAGATCTCCCATCCGAAGCTAAAACTTCCTCAATTGGGGGCGCCCAAACATTGAATTGCGATCTGCCATTCTAGTGCGATGTTGTGCAGAAGCTAACACAAGGTTACAAGGAACACATGGTTGATGTTCATGCAGCATGGGGAAGTTCCCTCATCAAATCTTTCCGTATATTGCCATAGAAGATCAAGGATTCATCAGCCCCCTATGAGTTTGGCAGGATAGCAGCATGCCCAATTGCTTCGAGATAGATCGGGACTTGATTTTAGATTCTCAAGCTATTTGGTTTCTTCGATTCTTGATTGTGGTCTTGGCCCACAAGATATTGTTCTTCATTTGGGGCATTTCACGTACCAAGTAGCTGCGGGGGTATTTGAGTGCCTCGTTCTCTGAATCCTGAAATTGGGAGCACAAGTTCTGCAGTCATAATGCATATGGTAAATGCTCGATTGCATATATGCCAAAAGCTAGTCGTTACATGCCTTTGCCGGACAATCTTAGCAATTTGGTAGAATGATGATTTGACAAACAATTAGTGTTCATATGAAATTACCAACGTGGAAGTCTCTGTTTAATTTATTAACTGCTTTTGATGTATACATGAGATTCTGGTAGTTTTATTGTTGTGTTTTCTATATCTGTTCCATTTTTATGTTTCTCATTATTATGCGTGAAGATGAGCTAGCGACAATTTCATTACTTTGATCTTCTAAAGTTCCTGATGTAGGGCCTCAAAAAACAAAAGAACAGGTCATCTTTGGTCGAGAGCTTGGAACCGATTTTTGTGAATGCAATAAGAAATAGCAATAATTAATAAAGCTTTTAATGTATGAATGTTGTCTTATGTTTAAACCAAAATTGGGAACTTGTGATTGTCGATCAGTAAGCAGGTTCTAGCACATAGATACGGGATGATGATGAGACACTCCTTTTTTCTGATATCTCAGTGAAGAGAAGTGCTCTTTTGATTTAATGCAAAACATCTTCCGTAACAAGTCGTTATGGTCAATATTCTTCTATTGTGCAGGTACTAAAGACAAAGCAACAAAATGCAGGTTCAAATTCTGCATGTTCCAGCATGCATAGACGAGTTGGGGAAGAGAAACGTTCGCGGCGGCCGTAAGGCCGCCGCGATAAGTTTTTTGTATATATAAGGATATATATATATATTTTTTTTTTTGGTCGTCGTAAAAAAAAAAAAACGTCGTTACAGACGTCGTTTAACAACGTTTTGTGACGTCGTTAAACGACGACACGACGTCGTTTAACGATGACCTGTGATTTAAATCGAAAACAGGCGGTAATCCCGCCGCTTATTTTCGAGCAAGCAAAGCTTATGGAGGAGCGTTTTTTGAGGCGATTTTCGGCGCGGATCTACTTTGGGGTCTATTCTAAGTGTAAGACAAGCTTCATAAGGTATGTGCACGGATCAACCAACTCGTTTTTTGAATCTAAACTTGTTTTTGGGTAGATTTAGGGCTTTTTGTATTTGTTGTTTGTTCTTCCTTCAACCTTCATTCTTCTTCTTCCATTCTTGCATCCTTCTTCCATACATATTCTTCCATTCCCTTTGTCATCTTCTTCTTCGATTCCTCCTCCTCTTATACTACATCTTCCTCCTCTTATTCAAATTCTTACTCTTAATCCTCCTCTTGCGCTTCATCTTCTTCGTATTCTTCCTCCCCATTTTCGGGTTCCTCCTCTTCTTCTTAGCCTTTTCTTCTTCGGAATTCTTCCATTCTTCTTCTAATTTTTTTTCCCATCTAAGAAGGCGTCGTTAAAAGGCGAGACCCTTCTTCTTTCAAAATTTTTCCTTATTAGTTTTTTATACTATTTCTTTCTAATCATTGAATTTTTTGTTTTGCATGTACACTCCTAGCAAAATGTGTTGTTCTTGCAAAACAACTTGGCACCTCTTCCAGGTAAGGATTTAATTTTTTCAATACGCTAATAAAATACTAATGCTTTATTTAGGTTAAATTGTTATCCAAGAAGGGGGCGTCATTGAAACCACCCTCCCCATTGATTTTCCATAATTTTTTTTTTCCTTTAAGTTGTTTATTTATACTAATATTTTACTAATCATTGAATTTATTGTTTTGCATGTACACTTATAGCAAATCGTTGTTTGTGCAAAACAACTTTGCCTCCTATTGCGAGGTAAGCATTTAATTTTCAATATGCTTAATGTATTGATTAATGTATTTAGCTTAATTTATTGATTAATGTATTTAGCTAAAAAAATTGGGGCTTCATTTATTTTTGTATTTTTTTAATATATTTAAGCGACATCATTTAATGATGTTATAATCTTATATTTCTTTATTGGTTAAATTCATTTTATAGGCTTTAATATTAAATGTATTAACTTCATTCATAATAAATGTATTATTATTATTTTTTTCAAAAAAAAAAATTAAAAAAAAAAATAAAAAAAAAAATTTTTTTAATACCGTAAAAGCAACGTCGTGGCTCTTGTGCGACGTCGTTAAGCGACGATGTGTATGCGTGGCGACCACATCGACAACGGCAGGGGTAACGCCAAGACTGCCGCCCGGCCGCATGGCCGTCGCCATAATGCGTGGCGTCGTTAAAAGCGGCGTCAAACACGTCGCGCCCGTCGACAACTTTCCGCTTCGTCGCCCGCCGGCGGCGGCCGCGTGGCGACCACGCGTGTCTGTGGCGTCGTTGAGCGGCGTTACGTCGTCGCTTTAAGAGCGGCGCGATTTCGGCAGCGATATAGCGACAGCGTCAGCGTCGTAAAGCGGCGTGCGGGGCGTCGTTATAGGCGTCGTTTATCGACTTTTTGGCGTCGTTCATCGACGTTCAAACGACGTCTGGACGTCGTAATAGACGTCGTAATAGGGCAATGTTTTTGTAGTGGATATTGCTCTATTTCTTTTTGGTCGAGTGGCCATCTTCAGTTTCTGTCTTCTTTCTCTACCTCTCAGATTGTTTTGCTGCCGCTGACATCCTCCATGTTTTCATTTTTGTTGTTCTTTGCAAGTTTGTATGTTCTTATGTTTCATCTTTCTCAGCGTGGCACTGTAGCCTCTGAGGCATTCTCCATTTTTTATTATCTCTCAGCGTGGCGATGTAGCCTCTGAGTCAGCACTAATCAGATATTTTTCTCCGCGATGGTCATTCCGCGAACAGTTCTCGATTGGTCGGCTATTGTTTCTTTTTCATCGTGGCCTTGGAGCCTCTGAACTTTATTAGATATTGGATGCATTAATGCGCAAGGCGCCTAACTCCTTGATTGGTCATTTCTTCATCTTTGTAGGTTAATTTTGAGGTCTCTTGGTGATTGGGGTGCACGGGATCGCGCAAGGGCAGGGCTTTTTCATCCCGATGAGAGGCGATCGCCAGTTTTCTCTTCTTTGGATAAACCAAGGGTGGATGAAAGATCTCTTTATCTTGTATTCCCTAGTTTCTTCGTGCTCTCGATGATTGTCTAGTTTCGGAGCATTTAAAATTTCAAGTTCTTTCGAAAGTTCTACCCCAGTAGGGGAATCAATTTGTACTCAATGATTTCACAAAGCTCAATGAGAATACCACTTCACTTCGGCCACTTGTGTGTAGATCAGGACCCATCCTAGGAATTACATTCAATTCATAAGTATTTGCCCATTGCGTTTTGAGTATGTAATTTCAACTGTGCAAAAGAAAGATTTAATTCTTTCACCATAGTATCAACCTAGAATTAATGCAAGTTTTGACAAGATCCCAAGTTGCCATGAGGGTCAACTCGGCGAGCCTTTCGAGTTGACCCTCCTGGCAACTTGGGATCTTGTCTAATTTAAGGCTAGATCTAAATTGGTCTTAAACTTGACAAAAGTTACAATATTGGTGAAGAATTTAATCTTCCACTTTTCTATTGGAAATGATCCATTCTTATTCTAAAAAACAACAAAAATCCAAAAGATTTAATATCCACAATATTCTCAATATATACATCATAATAACTAGTCAAATCAGACAAGAGCTTCTAGCTCTGGAACTCAATCCCGAACACGGACTACATTGCCGCCATCAACTTGGCCACTGCCTTGCGGGTTAACTGCACATGCATTCAATGGGTGTTAGTCATGTGCCTCCTGGTTCAGGACTATTCATGCATACAACGGACCAGGTCAAGCTCAAGGATCCACAGACAGGCACGGGTCAGCCGTCAAAAGCCCAGCAAAAGACCAAGCAGCAGACCACGCAGTCAAAGCCCGGGTCTGCTACCAAGAGGCGCCGCGACAAATGATGACGTCCGCGGCGTGTCGGCGTCGGCGTGATTCTAGGCACTTCAAGAGGCACCGCCAACATTCATGCAAATCGGGCCTCCTTCGAGTCGACGCAGAGATCGATCGAGTGTCTATATTGGGCCAAAGGCCATTGTACTATATATATGAGTAGAGCTAGCACATGAGTTTTAAATGAGTTTTGAGTCTTGTCTCTCTTCAGTCTTCTCTCTATTCGAGAGCTCATGTATGTTCATCATTGATATCAAAGGAAGCTTATCATTTTCCTCTCATTGTTCTCTTTTGTTCTGTTTTTCTTCTTCTTGTTCTTTTCTTGCAAATCCCCGTGACATAGTCCCCCGGATTCTCTGTTAGATCAAGGGTCCTCCACGGAGGGTCATCTTTGCAGGAGTTCCCGAACCAAACTCTCAAAACACTGTCGCTGCTGCCGGGTGCGATTCGATTTTCCTTTCTTACGTCGCCATATGCGTAGAAACTTCACGCGGAAGAACTCCTTTCCCAGACGGCGTCTCGCTTGGGCGCCATCATCGAAGAAGCTGTTACCGTGACATGTATGGATACGCTTATGACATTGAGGGAGGCCACATTCGGTCTAGGGCTCGGTCGGCGCCACCCACCCCTCGTGTCATGTCTCGTCCAAATTCTCGCCTCAAAGCGTGCAAACATTGCTCACAACCTCGGTCTCCTCATCACTTCTCGGGGAGCCCTATCCGGCTCAAACTGCTCAACCTTACTTTCATACCCCGAACATGCCTTCATCCATCGGTCTTACGGCCATCGCCTCTGCCTTCACAACCATCATCTCCCCTCACGGGTGGGACGGGATATCCTCATGTCTCTTTTGCTCCTCCCGGGAATTTCCCTTCCCTACCTTTCCCCCGCTCTTCTGTTTACAATCTTACGGACCTCAAACCCAATGATCGGGCACCTCGGTACCTCCACCTCGGCCACCCCTTGGGGTCTTTCCGACACCATACCCCCTCCAACTCCACCTCAATATCCTCACTATCATGTTCTGTCCAGCCCGGCACTTTTACCTCTATCTTTCGGACCCTTAAGGCTGACTTATCCTACCTTTGGCAAACACGAAAGGCAAACCATTAGACCAAAGTGCTTTCGGGCCCATATGGAAGAATTTGAGGCTCGGGGCTGTCCTAAATGGTCATCGCAACCTCAAGCGAAATTTCATATCTTTTCCACCACTTTTTGCGTGGCTCCCCTCATCAATGGCTCATGTCCAACAAAAGCCACTTTGGAAACAAGATTGGTCGAAATGGCGCTTTTCTTTCTCACTATGGGACCACGGATGATGATTTCATCTCAAGCAACTCAATGACCTTCAACAAGAGCCCCGCGAGTCCGCCGGGATTTTGCGGATTGACTTCACATTACGCTCGGCCAAACTCAAGGAGTACCCCACCGCGAGCGGATCTTGGTGCGGTTTCTCCAAGGACTTCCTCCGCTATCCGACTCATGGTGAATACCTGCAGAAGACTTTGGGCGGGCTATCGATCTAGTCAATCACTCGGTCAATGTTTCCTCCCGTGGCATGGCTCTTCAGGAGCTCCCTTTCATTCCATCCGTCATGGTTCCCCAGACTGCTGTTCAACCTCAACATGCCAATCCGCAACGCAGTCAGATCTGGTGCCATATCTGCAAATATCAAGGCCACTTGGCGAATGAGTGCAACTCCACCAATGGCCCGCCTCATTGTAAACGATGCAACATGTGCAATCATGCCACGTGCGGAAGAGTGCACTCGCACTCATCCTACACCTTTCCGCAACAAGATGGTTTATCAAGTGCAAACAACACCTCAGCACCAATCGCCATATCAGCAGCCACCACTCCATTTTGCACCTGACTTGGAGAAACTCATGCCGAATGTCATGCCTAAAGTTCGCCAAAGCATTTTGAACCTCATGCAAGCTGCTGAAGGCCGCACGTTGGCTAATGTTCATGCCACCACTAGAGCTCAACAAAGACAAAACGCACCTTCCATATCTCAACCTCCACGCTCTCAACCATATCCAAATATCGGCTGCTTTGAGGTAGACCTACTCAAAAAGTTCTTTGCTTCCTTACCACGCCTCCGGCACCTGTGGATCCCGCCGATCCTTTTTCTCATGTGCCTCTGGAACTCCAAGAGGGCTGGCAAAAATCAAAATTCCTCTAAGTCTTGCAGCGATTTTGAAACTTCGTCACGCTCTCAAGGACCGGTTACCACTCTCATTTGTTTTGGTTGGGGCTGTTGCTACCTCTACACCCACGGTACATGCCACGGTGGGTAATCGACAAGTCAACCATGTTCAAATTGGCCGGAGGTAGCCTTGTTGATCAATCTCATCCGCGGACAAACTCGCCAAACAAATGGGCATCAAACAACTCTATCGTGCCCCATATGACATCAAATTGGCCAATGGCCATATCACGAGAACCTCAAGGCGTCCGCCTCTTCTTCACATCAACATTGGTGATCTCAGATTCCCCTTGGAATTTGGTGTTTGGAAGGTGGAAGATCCGGTGATTATGAAATGTTGGTCGGCACACCTTTTCTCGCCCGGGCCAAGAGTATCCATTCTTTTGGGCCCGCGGATCGGTTAGTCATCACGGATGGTCACCTCAATGCCACCATGGACTTGGAAGCGAGGCAAAATCATTTCCGTTGGCAATCTTGAACCCCTCTCTCCGACACCGATTCGAGGGGCGCCTGGAATATCTATCAAGTTCGAGGCTCCGCGAAAGTGCGCCTCTGTCATCCTACCCGAATATCTTTGATCCTTGGGAGAAATGACTCTTGATCAGGGACCGGTGGGTCGCTTTGCTTGACCCTTACGGCTCCTTGCAATCGAATCAGCGTGTTGATCACTTTTCGGATCTTTGAACCTCCCGCCGCTCCTGTAGATGTACGCGTTGTTATGAAGCAACCTCTGGCTGGATGAAACTTCGGCAACCTCTCTTTTTTCACCCTTGAGTGCCACGCATCATCTGTTATGCTTCAACCCTCACGCTCATATTGTCGGGACCACGAAGTTATCCCCATATTCGGACTCACGAAGTCGAGATTGTGGGCGTAGGCAACAATCGGCTGTGTCGAGTGCTTTGCAAATCTTAGACACCCTATCGTAGCAGGGCCGTCCACGCTCTTCAAAAGTTCAAACACATTTTTGCACGGAGCTCTGAGAGATCTTGGGGATCAACAAAACCTTGGGGAACTCACCATTCCTACCAAGTCGATGCCGTCGATTATAGCAGCGGCGATGCCGGCTCAACCCCAATTACCGTGATCGCGTCAAGGCGGAAATTGACAAACTACTTGCTGCGGGTTTGATCTATGAGGTCAAACATTACGAATGGGTGAGCCCCATCGTCATTGCACTAAAACACAATGGTAAAATCCGGCGTTTGCGTGGACTAAAGAAAACTCAATCGGGCCCCGGGCGTGATCATTTTCCACTTCCCTTCACTGGACCGAGGTTCCGGAAGAGGTTCTTTGGACATGAGATGTACTCCTTCATGGATGGTTTTACGGCTACAATCGGATCTCAATCAAAGAATCGATCAACTCAAGACTACCTTCACCACCCGGTGAATCACTTTTTGCCTACAAGGTGGTTCCTTTTGGATTATCAAACTCTCCATCCACGTTTCAGCGTATCATGCTCTCGATTTTTCATGATTTTATGAAGGAAAATCCTTCTTGCAAATTTTTCAAGATGACTTCTCGCCCTCTGAGTTCCATGGTGACCATTTGGATAAATTGGAACTTCGTCTTTCAGAAATGTGATGAGTCAGGCATTAGTCTCAATCAGAAATGCACCTTTTTGCGTCACCGGGTGTTACGTTGGGACATGTTGTCGACAAAAGCGGTATCACCACGGATCTGCCAAAATCAGTTTGTGTGCTCAAGGCTCAAGCACCGACCAATATCAAGGAAACACGCTCTTTCTTGGGTAAGGTCAATTATTACTCCACTTTCATTCACGGACTCGCGGCCATTGCGAGATCCATTCATAAACTCAAGGGTGATGAATCCACTTGGGCTTGGAATTCCGTGCGGATCTTTGCTTTCCAACGGTTGAAGCTCTTGCTTTTTCGGGCCCGGTTCTTGTTCCTCCTCAATGGGACAAGCCCTTTCATGTTCATGTCGATGTCTCGGCCTTTGCTATTGGAGCTGTTCTTTCTCAAGAATATGATCGCCTGCGACAAACCAAACCGCTTCGCCCGGTAGGAAACTCAATTCTGGCGAGCGCTAACTACTCGCCCGCAGGCGAGAAGCCTTGGGTTTAATTTTCTGCGTCCAACGCTTCCGTCACTATCTTTTGGGCGGTCGGATCAAATTCTTTGTTGACCACCGGGCACTTCTTTATTTGATCAACAAATCCGCCCACGGGGCCGCATTGCTCGTTGGGTCCTCCTTCCGCAGGAATTTGCACCGTTTGAAATTGTTCACAAGGCGGCAAATCTCATGTTGTCCGGATTATCTTTCACGCATCCACGGATGATCCCTCCCTTTGGAGTCTCGGGCGCCTTTCTGACGCTCAACTCTTTCTAGTCACGGCAACACCTCATTGGTTCCATGACTTTCGTGATATCTCCTCACCGGGCGCTCTTCCACCGGAGGGCGCTCTCTCGATAGCGACAATCCCGTCGACATCAATTTCTCCGCGAGGTCCGTGACTACACCATGGTTGCGGGCCATCTTTACAAAAGGGTAAGGATACCATCCTCCGCTGTGTTCTCCCTCATGAGTCCCGGATATTGTTCGAGAAGCCCATGAAGGGCTCGGTGGTGGTCATTTTCATGGAACACCCACGGCCGCGCCAAAATCCTTCTTCTTTGGTTATTTTTGGCCCACGCTCTTCAAAGGCGCTCACGCCCACGCCATGCGTGTGATGCTTGCCGGTGTGGGGACGACCACGGCCCGTGGCGGCTCTTCCCTTGACGCCCGGATTACGCCCCACTTCCGCCGACAAATGGGGAATGGATTTTTGTGGGACCCATCGATCCTCCTCGGCGGCACACCGCGTGCAGCTACATTCGGTTCTCAGCGACTCACGCTACCAAATGGGCGGAAGCTTGCGCACTTCCGGACAACAACTGCGGCAAGCCGACCAAGGTCATCTATCAACAAATCATCACGCGATTCGGCCGATTACGCTGGTCGATTGATCGTGGTGTCCACTTTATCAATCATACCATCAAGGAGTCGACGGATTATCTCGATACATCATCACAAGAGCACACCTTACTATCCTCAAGGGAATGGTTTGGCGAAAGCACCAACAAAACTCGGTCACAATTCTCAAGAAAATTTGTGGCGCTTCGCCTTGGACCGGCAAACCAAGCTTCCCTACTGTTCTTTGGGCTTACAATACTTGTTTCAAAATAGCTCTTGGTCACACTCCTTTCAAATTGGTTTATGGTCAAGCTCTCATGCCTTTTGAGTACATTCTCCCCCCTCTCCGTTTTTCAAGCTCGCCCATAATCCGCTTTCTTTGCACTCAAAGAACGAGTTTATCAATTGGAACAGTTGGATGAACTTAGAAGGGATGCTTATATTCGTGTTCTTCATGGACAACGGTTGCAAAAATCTTTACATGACAAATGTTTGAAGACAAAAACATTCAAGGAAGGCGATTTGGTTCTTCTTTATGATTCTCGGTACAAAAATTTTCTGGGTAAACTAAAGTTTCGATGGCTTGGCCCTTATCAAATTGCTCAAGTGGTTCAACCCAGCGTTTTCCAGCTAGCTGAATTAGATGGAACTCCATTACCTACACTGGTTAATGGCTTTCGCCTCAAAACATTTCATACCACAGAAAGTGAAAATCAACAAACAGATGTTGTTCCAGCCACAAACACAACAGATAGTGACTAAACCAGCGGCATATTTATATTATAGAGGGAATTTTTTTTACAAAATGTGGGCACAATTCAGCTATTTCCGCTATGGGCACTGCCCTATATACAAAAACGGGCTCAGAGCCCTATTTACTAAGTCCTAAGAAAAAAAACCCTCTACTCCGGGTTCGGAGCAGAGGTGATGCGCAGGATGTGGTAGAGGTTATGCTCCGGGTCCCAGCGAAGGTGCAGAATCACCTCCATCCCGTTTGTCTTCGGATCGGGATGCTCAGCCATCCCGGCACACCACCCGTCCATCGCCATGCCACGGTTGTGGCAGCGCCAGAGGTCCAGACAATTCATCTTACAGGTAATCCACTCAGGGCGATTCGAAGGCATAGTGCAGTTATCATGCAAACCGGTAGCGGGGACATACCGGCGCCATCGGATGCCTTCGTTTCACTCGGTTCGTCTTATATAGCCAGGTAGGAACTCCTTGTCGGCGTGGACCAATCACAAAAAATCGCCAGCGTGTTTGCAATGCAAATTTGTTTCTAAAATGAGAATCTTTTCTCCAAAGCATATCTAGCCATGGTACGCCGACACCTTCGTTTTAATGATATCCCGCCGGGTTGCCGACATTAAATGCCATTGCTTCTTTTCATACCCGAGTCAAACATTAATATGTGTCCTTTGGCCACTGTCACATCGATCATTCTCTCACGTCTAATCTCTACCGTTCATTGCTTCTCCCTTTGTTGTTTGGGGACTTAGCCAAAATTTTTGCCTCTCCATCGCCTCCTTGGCATCTTCGACATCACGGCACCATCCATGGTCGGCGGTTTTAAGCCCTCATCATACCCTTCGCCTCCATTTGCGGCGCCCTAAACCTTTTAAGCCCTCTGCGCCTTAGTCCTCCGTTCTTTGCTTTTCGTCCTCGCCTTTGAATCATTGTTCTTTTCCGCCAATCTTTGCCATGGCTGCACCAAAATTTTCTACACTTCAAGCTCTTGCTCGAGGGAACCCGGCTCTTTTCGAGTCTGTCTCTTTCTTGGCGCCCACTTTCCGGTGAAGCCCTTGTTGGCGAATCGTGAAGTCGCGAGCGCCGAAACTTTCGAATTCTCTCAAATGGAACTTAGGCTCCAAATCGACCGGTTAGGCGGTTCATCGCTAACATCGTCAACGGACGCATGGATACACCACGGTGGTCGATGGCACCACCATTTTTTGACTCAACACCGATTTCAGAGGCATTCCATATTCCTTTGCAAACCCCTTGTTTATCTTGGTACGCCATACGGGATCTAGATGTCAGCGAGTTTGGTGCACCTCCTTATCACGCGCCAATGTGCATCGCCGACAAATATAGACAAACCCCATGAAACTTTTGTTAAGTTTACGTGGCGAAAGTTCCTTGGGTATTCTATCAAGAACACCCATATCAATAAGCCTTTCTATAATATTGTGCTCATCGCACGCACTCCAACCACCACATTGATTGGCCCCAATTCTTTGTTCTACCGTCTTCTCCAAGAAGTGGACCGTCTTGAACTGCCACTTCTATTTCTGAAAGTTTCGTGGGAGGCCACCTTCAAGCCATTATCCGTCATTACTTTCCTCCCACACCTCCTCCTTCTCATGATTCCACTTTCGGCGGTCCCTTCCTCGGACTCACCAAGTGGCACTTCCGCCCTTCTTCCTCACGGTCATGTCAAAATTCCGCACTCCCATGTCTTTGTTTCCTCCTCCGCTCTGAGAATCCAAGCATTCCAGTTCACACCATGTCTCACAAACGCCAAACCGGGCAACAAAGGGCTCCACCACCCACGGCACCCTCGTAATTTGTTGTATTAGTATCAGCCAGGATGCTCAACTTCGCTTTGTTCTAAAGTTACAAAGAATCCCAAGAAGCTCTTATGAATGGGGTTCACCGACGGCCTGCCCTGACGGGCCTCGGATCGCGGTTCAAGTGATCTTCAAGCCGCAAGCTGCACAAGTTCAAACTTTGGAAGCCCAACTTCAAGAAAAGCCGCGGGGCTCTCTTACAGCCCGCATAGATCTCAAAAGTGCGAGGATCAGACCAGCCTCCTTGCGGATCGGCGGGCTCGGCTTCAATCCGAAATTCGGGACTTATTGGAGCAAAACAAGTCCAAAGACACCCTCACGGGTGACAAGGAGAAATATATTGCTAAGCTTCGGCGCCTTGTACTCCGAGCTTTGTGACAATTCTGACATTCAAGTTCAACACCTTACGAGGCGTGATGCTCAAATTGCCTCTTTGGCCCGGCTCGGCTCTCCACGCAAACTTCGACTCCGTCCCCGCAAGATGTCGACTACGGAGGTTGAAAACGAAACTTCTTGATGGCGGAGATTGTCGTCGCCGACTCAATGCTCTGGGCAATCCTCCTCCGCGGGTTAACACTTCACCGAAGCGGGTCCGTGACCGATCCATATACGTTAGAAAAGGACCACGGGATCCGTGACCTCGAACAACGGCTCTGACCGCGCTATTGATCTGGCGATGAGGCTCGGACCAAAAAGCTGGGCGGCTATATCACCATCGTTAAGCAGCACGCTGTTGATTTCCGGTTCCTTCACGCTATCGGATTATGTGGTTGCCGCCACCTCTTTCTTCTGAAGTGGCATGGGGCTGATGGTCCGTGGATATTCCTGCGCGCAAGACTGCGCAGATTTTCTTGGTTGGCGGAACTCTCTATTGAAGACAAAGGTGTCTGGCTGTGCCCTTTTAGTCTTTGATCTCATTCAACTGCGAAGATCCGGATTTCATCACCTTGAGTTGTTCGGGCCATGGCTTACATTTTCATGATTTCTATCGAGTGATACGGGGAGATTTCGGGATGGGCCACCACAGGAACTATCGGGGTGACCCCACCCTTCAATGGTTGCTTGGGGATAACAACCCCTACGGCTGATCATGCTTTCGGATACACGCTCTTCATCAAGAGTACATGCGAGCTTGCACAACATTTACCTCTACGGCAAGCGGAAGTCTTTGCAACAAATAAGGAAGTATCACGGGACATCCACGAGGATCTTCCCTATGCACAAATTATATGCAACACCTCGCCCGGTTACAATCAATTACGTGCTCTTACGGATAGCAAAGGCCGTCCCCCCACAGTGGGATAGCCCTCACATCAACTCTCAACTCTGCCCCAATGCGGGATCGTTGGTGTAAAGCTCTTGATCCGGCCCTTGTCGGTGAATTCGGGGCGGGCTCAAGAACCAACCCATACGGGCATGGTTCCCTCTCCCTATGCTTCCACGGGTGTTCCTCCCGCCCGGGTTCCCGACTTCGATTGGGCGTCTCCCCTTTTGGACAAAGGTCATGGATGGCCATCTTTGGATGGACTCCACCTCGGATCTCGATGGATCTCGGTGGGATCCCGTTTTGTTCGCCGCTCCCATTGGGAGGAGGGTGCCACTCTTGATAACACCACGAATTGGATCTATATTGCTAATGGCGTGGTTGGCAGCGCCCTGGCGATGCGCTCCATGGTCTTGACACCTTCTTGCGGAATGCCGCCACCTCACCGGATCCTTGGTCCACCTTCAAGCGAGGTTTTGTGCTGCTCTAAAATGCATCTTGCTCAGCTCCTTAAATCGGCGGCGTCCCATTTTTCTTGCAATCCGAATGCGATTGTCGGTGCCTTGGCCTCGGTTTACTGCTCATGGAATCTCGGTTTGTTTCTTCCGCGCCCATCTTCGCCCTTGAAGACATAGTGCGATCTCGTTTTCTCATTGATGCAGATCCACGCCCTTGGCCTCAACACTCCTCCTGCTCTTCAAACACGCCGGGGATCTCATTGGCGATTACCATAATGGTGCCCGTCCTCATTCAGTGAGGATCACTTTTCGCCCGATGGCTTCAGCCCCTCGAAACACTTCCTCCTTTTCTTCACTCGAGTGTCGTTTGGTGGGGAGTGTTAGTCTGTACCTCTGGTTCGGGACTATTCATGCATCTGACGGACCAGGTCAAGCTCAAGGATCCACAGGCAGGTACGGGTCAGCCCGTCAAAAGCCCGACAAAAGACCAAGCAGCAGGGACCCGCCTTGATCAAAGCGGAGATGCGCTACCAAAGGCGCCAAGCGACAAATGATGACCGATCGCGGCGTAATGCCGGTGTCGCGTGATTCTAGGCACTTCAAGAGGCACCGCCAACATTCCTCAGAATCAGGCCTCCTTCGAGAGTCGGCGCGAGATCGGTCGAGTGTCTATATTGGGCCAAAGGCCAGTGTACTATATATATGAGTAGAGCTAGCACATGAGTTTTAGATGAGTTTTGAGTCTTGTCTCTCTTCAGTCTTCTCTCTATTGCGAGAGCTCATGTATGTTCATCATTGATATCAAGGAAGCTTATCATTTTCCTCTCATTGTTCTCTTTTGTTCTGTTTTCTTCTTCTTGTTCTTTTCTTGCAAATCCCGCGTGACATAGTCCCCCGGATTCTCCTGTTAGATCCAAGGGTTCTCACAGAGGGCTGTCTTGCAGGAGTTCCCGAACCCAGACTCCAAACAATGGGGTTAGTCCTCGTGACTAAGTGGGGATCCCTTGCTGCCACTGCATGCATGGAAGTACTCTGGAATAAAAGATATAAGCAGAAGCAAACAAAATATTCTTGATGAATATAGTGCTAGATAATGACAACATAATTCAAGGAAATACCAAACATAAGCATCAAAAGCAAAGAAACATAGTCAAAGTATCAAAACATCATAAAATAGCTCCGGGACAATTGGAAGCTCAGCCAACCTACATGCAGGCCCTGTTAGCAGAAACATGCCCAGCCAACTCACATTCTGAGCCATGTAGCGAGAGCGGTGGGGTGAACCTCGTATGCGCATATCCTTCCCAGCCCACGTCTGGCGCTGGAGGACCTCTCACCATAAAGTCACAAGAGTTGACGTACAGCCTCACCAGGAAGCTACGCCTGTGAGGAAGACACGTTCAGTGTCACAGAGCACAAGAATACCACAGAGAATCATAGTTGGTATGAGAGCAATGTTGGATCTTTGGGTAGTAACATGGTAGACCATAGAGTAAGTTCAGGTTATGGAATGTGCTAATAGCTCTTCTTTCAAAATTATTTGAAGATGATGTTCCAAGCAAATATTAATTGAAGTTCCATGGTTGTTATTTGAGCAAACAATGAGAGAAGTGTCCATGCAGTCAAATTGCTATTTGATCTTAAGGTAAAGTAAGGTCTTTCTTGTGGCATGTTTATAAGTTGGATAGCAGTTGTACTCTGAGGTGGTATTGGAAAGATATGAGAAGTTTGAATCAAAGAATGCTTTAGTAGACCTATAATTAATCCATGAGGACATGGGTTAAATTTCAGAAGGGGAGACTGTAACGGTCTTGGCTACTTATGGTCTACTATACGTATTTCTTTTTGCATGTACGTACATGAGGTATGCATGCACCATGCACATAAGCAAGGGTTTTGCTTTTTTAGAAAATGATGGTGCCCAGACAGGAGCAAGTTTTGTAGAGAGCAGAGAAGACTAGAGACGAATTCATGGTAGAAGGCAGGAGCTTGGAGGTCGCATCAAGAACTGCATCAAATCTATCTTCTTATCAGGTGGGGTTTTGAATTCTGTGGATTCAAATTGTGGTTTGCATAGATGCCAAGATTCAATCTGGACATGCTTTTGGATAGTAGAGTTACTCTGTGTTAGCTATGGTTGGAATTGCTGAGGCTTTGGTAAAGCCTATGAGGTGAGATTGAATATGCAGGTATTTTAGAATTAAGTGAGATGTTTCATAGAGCAACTGGATAATAGTCGCAGGCCTTAGGCACCTATGAGATAAGCTTGAAAGATGATTGGATTCATTCTGAGATGATAACCAGAGGAATATAAGAAAAGAAGACAAAGAAGGAGTATCGATTTGCTGCATCAGAGCCTCAGAGGTGTATAGAAATGGTCTTACTCCACCAAAACTTTGCTGACAAACTGTGGATTATATAACTAAATCAGACTAGAACTGCATGAAAGAGGCCATTTGAGCCTTAGAGGGGCCGATTTGCCCTGGGCAGTGAATCAGAGAAATCGAAGGCTTTCTAGCTGAAATTGGGTTCTGATTCATGTAGAAAAGGCCGAAATTGCAGGATAAGGGTTGGATTTGCTTCTAAGCAAATAGATTTGGGAAGATAAGGGCAGATTTGAGTGAATCAAATGCTGAAGTATGCCTTAAGTAGACATTTTGAGAGTCCAAGGAGCTGTCCAAACTGATTAGATCACTATAAATCCTAATGGGGCAGATCATTGTTGTTAGAAAAGGGCCGATTTGGGATGTAAAATGGCCGAATTACCTTGGGGAGTTTTAAAACTAAGAAATTGATGTCTAAGAAGTTGCTCTTTGTCTTCTGTTCGTGGTTTGTTCATAGTTTACAGTTTTAGTTCTGTTGTGTTTATATCATCTTGTCAAATAATAATGTACCCAATCCTCTATATAATAAAAAAATAGTGTCTGTCTGTCCGTTTGTAACTCCACTCATATGCCATGTGTAACTCCGCCCATATGCCACGTGGCCTAATCTGAACGGTAGATGGGCTTCTGGAAGTTTCTTGAAACTTTGCCTTGAAGCTTCACACATGTTCTAGACGCGAGCATCTAGAAGCTTCCGGATTGCCCCTGCATCATATAAAAAGAGTGGGCGGCAAACAGTCTCAGGGCAAAACCAAAACGGATTTGGTTTCTTTAGGGTTTTAGGGTTCTCGGACATGGTGTTTTGCTATTTGACAGCCGGATGCTATTTGCGCCATAAGAGATGGTTCCCTTGCCATTAGTTCCAAGTTTAACAAGAACTGCCGGCCAGTTGGAGATGTTAGCTTCATGAGTGCAAAAATCTGGAAGCTTCTGCATTCCTGGGGGGATCCAGTGCTTTGCTTTTAGGTTCATCGCATGATAAGGTTCGGCACCTAACGGTTTGCTATGGAACCATTCTATTATGCTTCCATATCATTACAGGTTTGCCTTTGCTTGCAAATGTTTTTCAATGCATAACTGCCTTTGCTTGCAAATGTTCTTCAAAGCATAATGTTTCCTTCCTCTGATACATCTGTAGCATAGTTTGAGTGAGACAAAGGCACTGTCTGTAGCATAGTTTGAGTAAGACAAAGGCATTATTTTAAACTGGGAAGCAATATGACCCAAGACCACGAAATGGTTCAGATTTCGTTCTTAATATTTTGCATCCCCTTTGCTTTTGCAGCCAATTCAAAACCTCAAGATACAGGGCATCTCTGTATAATTCAATAAAACTTCTGCTCTATACCAGGGACCACCTTTTGCATCAAAAATAATCCCATTATACTCACTGCCCATTCCGGCGTTTTCAAAATTCTGGCACATCGGCTTCTATGAATGATTACGTTGCTTAGGAAGAACCTTTTAAAGGTGAACTATACGGTCTTAATATCTGCAGTATATAATAACATTGCATCTAATTGTTTTTTGCAGGTGCTCCTGCACATGCATCCAAATCCAAACTCAAGACCTTCTGCGAAAGAGGTGCTTGAACATGCCATCTTCAGTCCTCGCAGGGAGGCACTTCAATAAACTGCAACGTAGGGATCGTATTGTTATAAGTAATTTTGCTCATGTTGGTGATTCCAGCCCCATTTTGTAGTTCAACAGTTCAACAAATGTTATGTATATATGTATATGAATATTCAGTAACAAGCAGACGTGCATAAGCATGCCTAAAAGTCCATAAAGTGATATTGTGCAGATTTGGTCATTAGGATCCGTTGTCAAGCCATTTTACAATATTCCAAATGTCTAATGAATAAAGTAGCCTATCCTTCGGCCAGTTCTGTAATTCTCCTGCTATGCCAGACCACAATCTGCACAGGATAGGTGCTAGGCTTGCCCCTTGCTTTTTGTGAGAAATTGAAGTTAGAGCTACCAGCTATCTTGAATAGTAAAAGAGTTAAAGAGCAATAATTTAAAAATACCAGGTGATCCTTTTATAATATAAACATCAATTCTGGGACTTTGCATAATCACAAACTTCATGGTTGCAAGCTGGCTTATGGCATTGGATTTCTTTGCCAGCCTCAGTTTTTGCTTATAGTCAACTTTATGTTGCTCTCTCAAGATGCACTTCTCACCAGGAATCAAAATTGCTATTACAGAAACATCATGTCAAGGTGCATTATGAAAAGACCATCGAATGTACACCTCAAATGTCGTATATAAAGAAGCGCTTATATAAATAGAGTGGTATTCGTTTGAACATCTCACAAACAGAACGGGTAGCCGCTTTTCTAGTTTCTTATATTAGGCGGACGTTAGGCGCAGGCGCAGGCGATTTCGTAGAGGCCTCTAGATTCCGGGGGAGACCACGATGACACGAAGTGGCAAAGCAAAAGGTTCTTCCCCAGAAAAGGGATTCAGCAGCGATTCTAGGCATTCTGCAGAACATACAAAAGCAAATGGGAAGTCTCCAACAAGAAGTCTCAGAACTGAAACAAACGGTGGGAGAATTGGTCCTCCAGAATGCTGAATTGAAAAGACAAAATGCGGAAATGCAGGCTTCAATGAGTAAAGAACCCGGCATATCTTTGGAAGATAAATGGCATATGCAGTTAGAAGAACTACAAGGGAAATTGTCCGGTCGATGGCGAAGGCGGCAAAAAGCACAACAAGAAATGGCGAATCGAGAAAATTGAAGCGGAAGGCTAAAGCTAAAAATCTGAAGATATCTGGTATCCCGGAATCAGAAGACGAAGACCTAACTCAGGTGCTCCATCATTTCTTCTCTGATACTATGCATATACACGAGCCAGGGTTTGTAAATGGCAAACGCCTTGGGCGGCAAAATGTTCCAAATAGAGCAATTCTTGTCAAATTCAAGGCCACAGAAGCAAAAGAAAGAATCTTGGCAAATAGAAGCGCTCTTAAGGGGCAGAAAATTTGGTTAGATCATGATCTAACCCAGGCTCAACAGGAGCTCAGAAGAAAAGAATGGGAAAAAGTAAAAGCTGCTAGAGATTCTGGCATAATAGCTTATTTGGATAGAGCAGGGAAGGCAGTAATCACAAAAAGGCAGAAAGCATAGGAAACCCGAACCTTGAAGGTTCTTATATGGAATGTCAGAGGAGCAAATGAGGCGAGGTTACATGCATCAAATGAAATTTGGAAAAATCAAGATATTGTGCTAATGTGTGAGACATGGCAACACCAATTCAATTCGTTACCACAAATGGATAATTTCCAATTAATTGGTGCAGCATGGAACGAAAAGACTACAACAAAAGGAAGAGGTCATGGCGGCGTAGCAGCATACATCAGAAAGGATCTTGCACATCTGGTTAGTTTGCAGTCTAAGCATGAGTTTAACAATTACTTATGGATTAAACTCTCATTGCATCAACACCATATATATATAGCTGTATGTTACCGGCCACCTGCACCAGTAAAAAGCAGCATAAAGCAGAAGCATGATAGTGAAAGCGTCTTTAGCTCACTAAGTAACGATATCAGAGCATATCAAGCGCTGGGTGAGATCCTTTTGGTTGGAGATTTCAATGCAAGAACAGCTAATATGCAATCAGTGACCTATGACACATCGAATGATCTCTTTCTGGACGAATCACATGATGTCTCCTTCACACGTAATTCGGCAGACCTTGGTACCAATCAGCAAGGCTCACAGTTGTTGGAACTTGGAACAGTATGTGATCTAAAGATCCTAAATGGGATAGCAAAGTATCCAAACTCAGCTGCAAACACTTGCTTTACATATACAGGAGCTTCGGTAGTGGACTATGCTCTTGCCAAAGACCCAAACATAATTCACTCTTTTGAAATTGGAGAGAAGGCACCAGAAGCAGACCACGCTCCATTGCTCTTGGAGATTCAGATGCAAAACCATGAGAAGCCCGATGCATTTAAAAGACAGCCCAGATTCAAAATAGATTATAAGAAGAGCGAAGCATACAAAAAGCGTTTAGATGAGAAGCTAGAAGACGCCGATTGGCAGGATAACGTTGAGCAGGACTCAAGGCTCATATCAGGTTTTATTGCAGCAGCAGCACATGAAATTTTTGGCCAAACAAAGAGAACTTGCAGGCGAAAACCATGTAATAGCTGGTGGGATTTAGAATGCAAAGAAGCGAGATCAAAGCTCCCACAAGGATGCATTAAGAAGCCACGATGGTATAGGAATTTGCTAAGAAGCAAAAAAGAGAGCCTTCATGCATAAAAAGCGAGGAAGATTTAAGTAAAGGCTATCGGAAAATCCCAAATCCTTTTGGAATACGATCCAGAAGAAACCAGCTCAACATAGTCTAAATATGGATGACCTTGCACAACTAGTTAATTCAGTATATAATTGCCCAGAAGCAAACAGCATGGCAGCAGTAGAATGTAAAGAGGACATCTTCACAGTAGAAGATATCAGTTTTGCTCTTAAACATATGGCTAATGGGAAGGCACCCTATCTGGAGGGCCTATGTGTAGAGTTATTGAAATGGAGCAGCAAGAAGACATTGCAAATAGTAACAGACATGCTGAATCAGGCAGTAAAGAATGGTCTTCCAGAGGCTTGGAAACTAAATAGGGTCCACCCGATCCATAAGTCAGGAGACAAAATGAATGCAAGTAATTATAGGACCATCCTAATAGGAAGCACCTTTTCCAAGTTGTTAGGATCACTCTTGGAGAAAAAATTGAGCGCATATACAGAAGAACATGGCTTGAGATCACTGTACCAGGCTGGTTTCAGGCAGAACCATAGCACATTAGACCATGCTCTTGCATTGAGGGTCTTGATTGAAAGGGCTAAAAGGCCAAGGAATGCATTGTTTCTGGGATTCATAGATTTTACAAAAGCATTCGATAAAGTGCCTAGAAAAGATTTAGGAGAAAGAATGGAGCAGTTGAATATCCCTCAATCAATCAGAGGGGCAGTATCCAAATTATATGCAGAAGTAAAAGTGAAACTATCTAGGGATATGGACTTGGAAATTCACAACACCATAGGAGTTCGTCAAGGATGTCCATTATCTCCTACTCTCTTCGGATTGTATATTGATGAACTTGATGCATGGCTAAAAGAGAATAACAGTGCAGGTACCCGGTTGGGAGATTATGTAGTCCAGTTACTACTGTATGCTGATGACGTAGTACTCATTGCGGATAAAAAGGAAGGGTTGCAGGCACATCTCGACAGAGTGGCACTCTTTTGCAAAGCAAGGCATATGCAGGTTAATTTGACAAAATAAAAAATCATGGTTGTAGGCACTTATGACAGGCCAACTTTCTTCTATCAAGGAGAGGAGCTCGAGACAGTAGAATGCTTTAAGTATTTGGGCATTGATTTTTCAGCCAAGTACTCATGGACAGAATGCATCAAAAGACATGCAACAGGAGGCAAGGCGGCTCTTTTCAGCATGCTTTCGAAGTGTCATAATGCATCTCTTCAGCAATGGGGGCTCAAAAAACTCTTATTTAAAACTTTGGTGCAGACAGTAGTGCTCTATGGAGCACCGATTTGGGGGCCTGGCGCAACAAGCAAGCATTGGCAACAGATAGAGCAAGTATTGAAGCTATTCATAAGAGAGGAGCTGGGCGTTAAGGCACAAACACCATATGCAATCTTATTGGCAGAAACAGGGTTAATTCCGCTAGAAGCAGAAGCCCTCTTCCAGACTATAAACTTTGTAAATCGGGTGTGGCAGCAGAATGATGAGAGGCTTTCAAAGCAAGCATTGCTGCATTCTATGGACTCAGGGTGGTATAAGGATGTACTGAATTGGGCAGGACGCTGGGGGATAGATCTAGCGAGCTGGCCTGACACGGAAGCCGGTGCTAGAGATCTCATACAAGAAAAGGCACTGGAACGAATATGGCTAAAAAAAGGTATCAGAATGACCTTTTATTCCACTGAAATAAATCCGATGCTCACATATACGGATCAGCAGTATGTAAGATCGGTAACATGCAATCTCTTAGATATATCATGGTTTAGTCTAAATTATTATTTCGATCCATAATAACCAAGGTCGCATCTTAGAATCTTGCGAGCCTTGACATGTTGGACTCCATAACCTTAAAATAATAGAAAGAAATAGATTTGCCACCATTCCAAAGCAAAAACGATCTATCCTACTCATGCCATGAGTCTCACAAATCTACCATATTCTTGTTGAATCCAGTCTGTATCTACAAAAGATCATCTCTAGTCAAGCAAATCCTTGAAATTAGGACTTTCAAAATCAAATTCGGCATGTGCAAACCATAAAACCAAGCCTTTGAAACTATTATCTGGAGTTGACCATAGCAGTTCTAAATCTGCATCATCTGGAGCAGTTCGGTGACGAGGTAGAAGCCATACCAACAGCTAGTAAACTCTTCTCCAGAAGGACCCCCGATCTCAGCTCTACCCCTAACAGACCTCCTCTGACCAATTTTGGCGACAAGTTTAGGCCGATTGCAGTGAACATTCGAGCATATAATGGCATATATATGGAATATGCCAATGCACGAAGAGGAACGGGGGTTTGCCCTTTAGAGGCAACAGAAAAACTTCTATCATATAGGTAATGTGCCAGGGCAGGCAATTTCGCCTAGTAAGGGTCTGGCGAGCCCGTTAGGGCGAGCCAAGGTCCGAGCCGGCACATTCTTTAATGTAATGCTTCGGGGCAGAGGCTATTTAGCTTACTCGAGTTGAAGCAAGCAACGATTTCTTCAGAATCATTGCAATTTTATAGAGGCCAAGAGAGGAGGCACTGGAGCTGAAGCAAGCAACGATTTTTTCAGAATCATTGCGATTTTATAGAGGCCAAGGGAGGAGGCCATTATCAGAGATAATCTGGGTCTGTAATTAAACAAATAGCCTCTGTTCGAAGATTACGATCTTAGACTTCTTTCAAGCGGCGAAATAATGCACCCAAAGATACGGTATGTTGTCCTATAACTTAGGGCCATCGCTGTAAATGTCGGAAGTGGGCATGTTATAGCCAGCCTTAAATGACAAAAAGTCCGCTAAGTCCATAAAACCCCCTGTATTTTTTGTGGCATGGCTATAACATGTCAAAGACACGGATATACTACAGATATGACCGACGGACGACGCTCGATATATATGCAGGCACTTTGAGGGCGGTGCCTTTTTTGGCTCCCCATTTCGGGGTCTCGCGCGGAGCAAATTCGCTTAAGCGAATTTCCCAAATTCGCTTAAGCAATTTTCAAATTTGCGAAATTCGCTTAAGCGAATATCAAAAGGGGGAAAGTGAAATTCGCTTAAGCGAATTTCGCAAATCCGTCGCCAGAAAATGCTCCCCTGGCCAGGTGAATTTGAAAAAAAGCGAAATTCGCTCGCGTTCGTCAGCGCCTGTCAGTATACCGGTTCTTTTCGCCTCGGCCGGGTCGGATATGAGGCATCCGCTTAGCACAAAATTTCTCTGCAAGGTCGTCATTTTTCAACCAAATCCAACAACAAGACCAAGCGCTTTAACTTCTGGGCTCTGCTTTCGCACAGAGATCGATCCGTTCTTGAATCCCCAAAAATGAACAGTGGATTCGATTATTCCACACAAACAGTATGGATTCTTAGTGTTATGACACGAAGCAACAGGGGAGCTTGAAAGAAATGGAAAAGATTCGCCGGAATAAGATGAAATGCATAAAAAATTTTGAGGGACTAAAACAGCCCCAAATGTGAAGATTTGATCCGCAGAGAGGGAAAGCTGTGGCAAAAAAAATGCAGATTCGAGCGAGAAATGGGATGGATCAGATGAACAGCAGTGTTCGAGGGAAAGCTGTGGCAAAAAAATGCAGATTGGAGCGAGAAATGGGATGGATCAGATGAACAGCAGTGTTCGAGGACAAAATGAGGTAGTCTAAGATTAGGACTGCGCCGAAATTCGCTTAAGCGAATTTTAGGCCACGTGGATTTCCGGCAAACTTTTTCAGGCACGAAATTCGCTCGCTTAGGGTGTATTCCCATTAGCCAGCACCGGCAATTTTAAGCACCGATTTCCTGAACCCAGTTGCCGGTTTCTGAAGACCACGATTCCTATTGCACCTGTGATGCGTTTTGGCCAGTTCTGAGGAAGAAGACAAACGAAATCAGAAAGACGACAAATGAAATCTTGCTAGAAGACAAACTCAGTTCTGATTTAGGGTATTCAGAAGCTTTCCAATCCATCTGAATTGGAGTTCCGGACCTGTGCCATATCAGCAAAATCAAAGTCGGGTTGTGGAATGGGAACGCTCCTCCGGTGCCTGTAACTTGCAAGGTGTCACAGGTGCCGGCCATTTTTTAGCGTAATGGGAATGCACCCTTAAGCGAATTTCGGGCGCGGATGACCCCCGAATTCGGGAGCCAAAAAGACCTCGCTTTGAGGGCGGTATACTGTAATTTCTGTGTGTACCGTTTTACATTCGATATACCCTACATAGAGATCTTGTTTGTGTAATGAAGAAGTGCCATGGCCTGCGAAAAGAATTCAGCGCCAGAGGGGCGCCAGGCGCTGCTTCTTGCACAGCGGATGAACAAGACGGCAACAGAGCTTTGGAAGATCACCGGACCTTTCAAAGATCAATTCCAGTATGAATTAGGAGCGTTCTTACGAGGAGTTGAGCTTCTTGGCGAAGCAACAGCCGATCAGGAATGTTTCGACTACATTAAATTCAAAATCGATAGATTTGTCGCCGAAAATGGCAGCATCGAGACCTACAATCGATCCAAATTCGCGCTTGATGATATCCTTACCGGAAGATTGATTCTCACATTTCTTGCAAGAACCGGAGAATCCAAATACAAAAAAGCCGCAGATCTGTTGTATTCCCAAATCCTGGAGCAGCCCCGCACAAAAGAAGGGGGTTTCTGGCACAAATTAATCTACCCCTACCAGATGTGGCTGGATGGATTATACATGGCGGAGCCGTTCTATGCGCAATATGCTCTGCTGCTGGATCCGGCCGAAAGATTCAAGAAATTCTCGGACATAGCAGATCAGTTCATAATAATGGAAAAAAGATCCAGAGATTCAAAAACAGGGCTTCTGTATCATGCATATGACGAATCCGGAGATCAGAAATGGTCAGATCCGAAAACAGGGCAATCGCCGGAGTTCTGGGGCAGGGGATTAGGCTGGTATGCAATGGCGGTGATAGAAACGCTAGATTTCTTCCCAGACAATCATCCGAAAAGGGAAGAAATATTGGCAATTATTCGCCGGATTGCCATAGCTGTGAAGAATGTGCAAGATCCGGCGACAGGGCTATGGTGGCAAGTGCTGGACAAGGGAGGGGAACCGGAAAATTATTTGGAATCTTCAGCATCTGCCATGTTTGTGTATTTTTTTGCGAAATCGGTAAGAATGCATTACCTGCCGGAAGAGCCATATGGATCGATTGCTGCAAAAGGGTACAGCGGCATACTGGATCATTTTGTAGCAGATCTGCCTGACAATGGATTGAATTTCAGCGGAACTGCATCTGCTGTCGGATTGGGAGGGAGCCCTTACAGGGATGCAAGTTATGCTTACTATGTTAGAGTGCCTGTTGTTTCTCAGGATTCAAGAGGCATTGGTGCTTTCATTATGGCCAGCGTTGAGATCTTTCGGATTTCCTCTTAAACTAGTACATTGCCCGGCCTTGCCGGGCTTTAGCAACATGTTGTGTTGGGTTTGGGATGTTGTGTTCCTATCTAGTGTAATTTTGCACAAAAGCAAAAGACACAGAAATAACGTCCACTTACATCAAATTGCATAGCAACCTAAGAAATTTTGTAACAATTAGAATGTGTTACTCTTTCAGGTTTCCTCCTCATTGCAAACTGCTCTACATGTAGATTCTCAAGAACCAATGACACTATCAGTATCAAAGTGAGGTATAACGTGCTAGGTAACCCCTCCCCCACCGGTTTACCGGCCGGAAACCCCAAGATCCGGCCGGCTACCAAACATAAGCCGGCAGGTATTGGGAATTCCGTTTACCCTAGCGAAAATTTTTTCTGGCCGGCATTTTCTTTTCTTTTTCTCCTCTGGCGATGGAGGATGCCGGAGCCTTTGGCGATGGCGCTTCCATCGTCCATTGAAGCACTACATGCCATTTTGCGATTTTAAGGTTCTTACATGCAGCGCCATGAGTTCCTGTAGTTTTTTTTTTTTAGATTTTGTGTTGTTATGCCTACAAATAATTTGTCCCATGAGTGGAGCTGCAAGATATAACCAAATATTTTTTCCCTTAGAAATAGCAATCAACATTCCGTATTCTAACTTAATTGTGACTAGTAAACGTGTGACCGGCGTTGCCGCGCATAAGTAGGACGTGTATATTTAGGCCTTTTGATAACAAAGTCGGTATAATTGGGGAGTGCCATGATAGTCTTGTGATATTGAGACAAATGTCTAAGGATTAATCGACTCATCTGTAAGTAGTAGTATCAACATATCTTGTCCATCCCTTTCTATCACATTAACGTCTAACAATGGTGCTTCGACAATGATGGTGCATTCGTCTTTTCAATTTGAAAACGCATTTGGATTGATTGCATTTAAGGACAACTAATTAAGTAGTCCATGCTAGATTGTGAAAGTGTCTGCTAGAACCTCGTTCAGTAACCACGTGCATGGAAAAAAATTGAAAATAGTGCAAACTTATGTGTATTACATTTCCTGCTAACGTTACCTTCAATAACACTAGTAATGGGTGCCCGGCGTTGCCGGGCATAGGGACAAATTTAAGTTAATGTGAAGCATTTGGTTGAATCAAATTGGGTGATTTAGTTACGTAAAGGTATATGATGTGGTTCAAGTAGGAACTATAGTGGTTTGTTTGTTCAAACATCATTCCAATACGTGGCTTTTTAAGCTAATGATATTGATAAGAACCTATACTAATATTTGTGGCACACCAACACAGAGTTTCTACAATGCAAGTTTGATTATTACGTTGAGCAACATACATGACTACAATGCAAGTTTGATTATTACGTTGAGCAACATACATGATCTTATGGGCATGCTAAGAATGCAGGATTCTACATTTGCAACTTGTCCAATTGTCCTGTAAAAAGTACCAAATTGGTTGTTCAATGGATGAAGCATTTTTTTAGTCAACATTTAAAACAAAAGCCTATGGAAATGTATGCAACATTGGAATGTTTGTCATGTAGCACTGTGTAGATGGACTAACACTAGGTCTTTAGAGTAGGTTGTCGTACGTAGTATTTTGTAGTTGCTCTAAGTAATAAAATATGGGTCTTTCGAGTAGGTTGTCGTAGTATTTAGTAGTTGCTCTAAGTAATAAAATATAGCAGAACATAGGAGGGCAAAAATCAAGTGCAAAGAATGATATTCTTTTATTCCTTCTATTTTCCAAAGCTGCACATTGACTTATGTTTCGGTACTTCATACGCATCTATGTGATCTCATTTTACATAGAGTTAGTAACAACTTCCAAACCAATGCATTGCATGATATCTATAATTTTGCATGTGCCTCCTATTCATCTGCAATGTCCATTAAAATCATATCCTTCACAATGTATAAAATGAACAGGAATCTGTGTACAAATATTCTTGCATGTTAGACATATAAAGGAATAAGAATATAGTTAAACAAAAACTCTGCTATTCAAAATCATTGTTTTCATTCGAAATCATGTTCATACCTTGTTGACGGATCTTATGTGATGCTGCAATCGGGAGGTCTTCTGTTAATTCTATAGACCCTGACTCTGGGAAGAAGAGATCAATTCTACAGAAGCCAAGAAATCAAAAGGCGATGTGAATATGACCATAACACTCGTTGATGCATTCATGACAGCATGGCAGCTCATCAAAGCATAAACTAAGAGTCTATCCCTCCATTGGAAGTTCAAAGAAAAGAGGCATTGCTACAGGGATCCTTTTGTTATGAGCTTTAAAGAATAATATGTAAGATAAGATAAGATAAGATAAAATAAGATAAGATAAATTTTTACATCCACGGGAACCCAATGGGTTATGGGACGGCACATGCAAGGGCAACAACCCATCTAAAACCTGGGGACTAGGCCCCATCACCAAACACAATAACCAAATATTAAAAGGCTACCAAGAATAAGATAAGATAATGCTAATGCTAGTAGTAAATTTATGCTTCTAAAATTATCTAGACATGGCCAGTCCAAGGATTGGAAGGCCATTGATCTAGAATAATTGCTGCGCCTCCCCTGTACACTGCCCATTTCTTTTGCAAGGGGGCTGCCCTCACCTTGCAGAGCTCCTCCTTACGGTTACACAATTGAAGAAGGGAGAGGTCCTCCTGTACTGAGAAACTAGTCCCTCTGAGATGGTTTCCATGCTGAAGAACATGTAAGCGGCTAAGAGTGTCTTGAAACCAAAAGAAGGCGGTAGTCATGAGAATGATCCCTTGTGAATGATAAAATGCACTCAGCTGAATCCATCTATTGCCTCCTGATGAAAGCCGTCGTATATCTCATCCAACTTTGCGAATGCTAACAATCCTGAATTTAAGATTCCAACAATCAAATTTATTTGCAAGAAAGATGTTGATTTGCAGACAGCTTGAGGATCCTGTGTTTTTTTGGAGAGTTTTTTCCTTTTCACCTTTCTTGCCCTGATTTGCTCCAATGCCATGATGCTCAAATCAAAATGCCATGATGCCAAATCGACTCTTTATAACCAGTGCCGGTGTAAGCCCTGAACATGAAAATGGATTGAAGAGTTGGTTGGATTCAGGTGTTATCCAACTTGCAACCTAACCCCACCATAGCTGCTCCACCAAGTACCTGACGTTAAAGACACCATAAGAATGAGCATGGTCATTTTGAACTTCAAAAAAAGAAAGCAAAAATACTTGTTATTTGCCACAACGACCGTGTTGAAAAGGCAGTTGTTAGCCACAGTTTACATTCAACTACTGTTGTTTTAAGGCTTGGATATGAAAGGACAGAACCAAACCCAATCATTTCGACCAACTCACAATATTGGAGCGGATCTGTGCAATTTAAAAGATTCAAAATGTGCATCTGTTGGGCAAAAAGCAAAAAGTACAGAATAACCTGGTTGCAAATAAATGGCCACTCTTATACATTATAGCTTCAGAAGCTCAACAAAATTTGAGAGTGCCTATGGTGGCATCCAATAAAACATAAGATGCTGCAGTTCATAGTGGATCCACTGACATGGTTCTGCGAATAGTTCAATCTGATACATCTCCAGCGTATGAAGAAATTGCAGGAAATAAATTAGAGCAGTTAGCACCTTCTAAAGTTCGCGAGTAGTGCTTCAATGTATGTTGCCTGTCAGTACAACTGGCAGAAGATTTGCTGTCAGTATAATTGGTAGAACATAATGACTTGCTGCATAGACATATAGTTAAAGAAAAAGTAACTAAGCCATGTAGATAGATATTGAGGAACTGCATAACATATGTACATGGATAGGCTATAGTTCTTACCATAGTTCTATACAGCAGCGACAACGGCCTTTTTTTCCTACATCTATGGGACTTGGACGTAAACATTATCTATTCTCTTATTCTCTGACATGAGATTTATTGCTGATTTCTTCAGATCCGTACATCGTTCATGCCATGGATCTTATCTACCTAACACTGTGGACAGTCTGATCCATGTTGTCTATAATGTTTTCCTGCAATAACTTTTATCGGTTAGATATGTTGAGGCACCGTTACAGTAGAAACAAAATACATGAAGAGAAAAGTATGTAAGAATTAATGTGGACAAGGACAGCGGCATTTATATGCACAATATTAGTCATGTAGTTCCACAGACAATTAAACAACCTATAGAATAATTAGCAACAGCAAAATAAGGCTTGGAGCAAAGAATGAAGTATTCTCGACCTAGATTATCTAAATCACCTAAATCGTCTACATGATGAACTTCTTGTGAACTTAAAAGCAAATGGAGAAGGGAATTACACAGGGAAAATATTGTCAAACTCATACAGATTGGAAGCTAAGGGATGTGTTAATTGGTAGAATTTTTATGCAGACACATTTTCAAAGTTGGCGCATCATGAGAAAAAGGCGGTGAGCTTAAGGGCTCAAACTGCATGATCTAATATCTTTAGCAGGAAACCAAATACTTCATGTTTCCATACTGCAAAAGCAATCAATGGAGTTCTTTGCTATGCTTGCTAAAGTGGTGGCTGATGGTAAAATACTGAATGGAACTGTAGTTTATTATCGTGGCCAAATGAATAACTCTGATGCCAACGTTTAACCGGCATGCACTGCAGTTGTTCCAGGAGCAATTACTTTGAATCATGTTGAGATCAAGTCTTCACCATGCTTTCAACAACATCATAACGAATAAATACATTGAATATACAACTACAAACTGAATCAAAGTTTACACTTGAACGTGAAATAAGATTGAAAAGGCATTCCCGTTTTGCTGGATAATGAGATCATGCTTCAATATGAAAGAAGGGCTGCAATAATACCAAAAAATAAGAGAACCAGCCATCAAATTCTATATAGTGAAGGTAATAATAATAATGAAATTCCATTACTTACCCACCCTACTGATATACACGTTGCTCAGCTTCTACAGAAGAGTGTCAACTATTGCAAGGGACTACAGACTCAAGCACAAAGATGATGTATCTGGAACCATATGAGGAAGAAATTCAGTTCATTTTGGATGCCATGACTGACTACTTGTGTATAAATGTAGGCCTATATATGTTTTTCTTTTTGTCCATGTTGAAGTGCTAAGAATTAGTGTTGGCATGCATTGTGAGGTTAATTGCCATGCCATAGTTTATAAGCATGAAATTAGAGTATAAAGGATGCTGCCCCTTTTAGTGCTAGAAGCAGAAACTTTAATTTCACCACTTTGCTTGTAGATATTAGCTCTTTACTAAGGGGGAAGGTTCCAACCTGAAGTGTGAAATAGAACATCTGAAGGGAACTTTGAAATTGTGACTTGGAGCACATAAACTATGAGGAAGTGATCTAAACTTGGAGATACGTCTGGAAAGATTTGCTAGATTTATCAGGTTTAAGAAGACAGCAACGACTAAAACAAAAGTCAGTGGTTAGAAGCTACACCTTCATTCTGCATTTTTTATTTTTTTTGTAATTCATTAATTAAATAGTAATAAGAATAATTAGCTCAGGTTATTTTAAAGATTGAACCCAAATTCTTTTGTATTTGTCCATAAGAGAGGTCAAGCTGGAATATTGCAACTTAATGAAGGTTGTTTTGAGACTTGGGATATGTATTAGCAGTTTGTGAGGACGACATTGTTTGAAGATAAGGTTGTACATGTGTTACAACATGTATATCATCTACCTTTATCGAATACTTGCCTACTCACTACTTGCACCTATGTACATCATTATTGGGTCCTATATGCCTTGCAAAGCCTGGTGTAGATGTGATCATGCAGCACCAAGGTCCAAGTACTTGCCTAACCTAGATGCTTGTAAATGCGATGGTAGCCTCAGACACAATTTCTATGCTCACAAAAAACATCATGCTGGGACATACCTGGAGAAATAGAAAATGCAAATACTGCCTTTTTAAGGAACTAATTCATGTCTCTGCATATTCCATCTGCTCCACATGTACCTACATTGAGATGATGACTACTTAATCATGAATTCCAAAGTGAATATAGATGTTTAGCATACCTTGGCCTCGCAATATTAGAGCAGCCATGTGCAGTGCCATTCAAAATTTAAAAGCTTCAGAATGTGAATCTGCTGGATAAGGAGAAGACAATACAAAATAATCTGATTCTTCACACTGGCAATATTTAGCCGATTCTGCCTCCACCGCCATTGATTCTGGAAACAACAGAGATCATTCTTACAAATTTATGGAAGCATAAAGCATGAGGTGAAGATATAAAATTGCTGCATAGAACCCTGGCTATGCAGAGCCAAGACTGGAACCGAACCTCTTCTAGATTTTCTACAGTTCCAATTCAAACACACCTTCAGAAACCCCGGAGGTAGCTGTAAGCCAAGGTAGTGGCCGAAATTGCAACCCACCTTCAGAAACTCCGGAGCTAGCTGTAAGCCAAGGTAGTGGTCGAAATTGCACATAAATTTGGCGATGAACCTGATGAATTAAGCATGCCAATCCAATTGGCGAACATGCATGGGGCGACAGCTGCAAGAAGGGATATGGGCATCTGCTAAAGTCTCGGAATCGATAAGGCAACCCCAAAACGTACAATTTGGTAATCAAAGGCAAAGCCACAAACTCGATTTTTGGAATACCTGGAAAGTTTTCCGGCAGGTAAAAGCTTCTAGACCTTAGAAAACTAACCTGAAAAAAAAAATCTAAAAAGTTTTCGGCATGTCGAAAAAACCAAATTTAAACAATAGATAGATAGATAGATACGGTGGTTAATTGCACATGATTTGCTACGGTGGATTGTGGCTCTACAGACTTAACATGTTTCACATTAATAATGATTAGGGAGAAAGGGCATAGTACAAAGCTCTTCCCCTTCAAGTGGAATATTGCAAGTAAGTGTTACAAAGCTAAAGCTTCTATAGTCAGTAGATGCAACACCAGTCGTAAGAACGTAGGCCACCTCGTTATTCATTTCTTCATTGACATTAGATTGCAGGTGATGTTTGACTGAGACTATTATTGATAACCAGAAAGAACCATCTGGATCAAGCCAGTCTATCTTCACTTATTGGTCTCAAGTTTACAAACTTTGCTTGATTTGTTTTAGCACAAATGCTATGCTCTACGTTTTACATGGCAAAATTGTACTTATAATGGCAGTATATGTGGAAAATAAGCATATAGCTTCAGTTGGTGGTAGTAAGTTGGTAATTCCTGTATAATCGAGTATGGATCAATTCTCCCTTTTTACAATGCATATTGTAAACATGATGCTAACATGTCATACGTTGGACATGCATACAATTATAGCAATGTATGAATGTTCATGGAAGTTCCTGTTAACTTCAAGTCTACAATCAAGCATACATTACATAGTGTTTGTATTGTAGGCCCAAACCTTGACTTGTTTACTGGGCAACTTTAAGTATACAATCAAACATGCAATACATTACATATCGGTAACAATGTATTCCAAGTGCAATTTATTAACAATGGGAGGTAATACCTTGAGAATAGAAACCCACCAAGGTATTTCGTTCATAAAACATTGTAATGAAGAACAAATGCCAACAATTCCAAATATATATGTATCTGCTAATAGCTTGAAGCAAATTATGCTCTCACTGGACAAATTTGATCACCATTACAAATTTATTGGAGCTCAACTATTTACAACCCTAATCATATCAACAGCTCCTTTGTTCTCTAGTCTACACTTGATGACTCTTCAATGATCTCTCCCCTATGTGTAAATAATTTAACAGTTACAGTAACATAAAAGGGAAACATATAAACACAAAAATACAGATGCCCCAGAATATGCCATGCCAAGTCCTAATTGTGCCTCGACATAGCAGAATATAGAAATTAAACAATGGACAAATTTGTACCCAAAATGTAACATTCAGGCCACATTTTATAGTTGCTGGGAGAAGAATAAAAATCATTAAGTCAAATCAGTAAAGTCAAATGATTCGCTCTAATTATGAGCACAAAAATATGTTCAAGACCTGTAAGATGTCATAACTATGGCAAGCCAGATGAGAAATATTAGACTAAATCTTAAAAAAAAAAAGCACCTTGCAAGGGATATTGAAAATGGACATGCACATAAGCCAGACAAACATGAATCAGAAATAAGATAGCAACACCAATTCATAGACAAATATATTGCAGGAACAGTGCTCCTATACGATTTAAAAGTCCCCAGGATTTGCCTTAACCAAATAGAGATTTGCGATTTTGCCTCCTTTTCGGGTTTCCTTACACCTGCATATATTCACAGATATGGCGAGCCAAACTCAAATATCGGTCATATACCAAGACCTACCTCCCTAATTAAAAGAAAATAAATCGTAGAAAGCTGCTCGAGGCACTTGAATCTTGAATCCTTACATGCAAGAATCAGATAAGCTTTAATCCTTACAGCTTGTAACTAAGAAATAGAAAACGATTCACGTACTAAATGGTTCTAGCACATTAAACAGCCTATGCTAGGCATAAATTAAATGTTACATTACCTGGTTTTGCAATTTAATCTTCAATATAGAAAAAATAGTCCTTGCATCAGTTGAAGGCATATATTTTAATGCCTTGAAATCCCTTAGAAGACAACATTGCAGCTATTTGTATATATGTTGTTCATGGACATGCTAATAGCAGGACCTCAATATACAGATTGAACATGAGAAGGACCAATGTTCTCCTTGAAGTCCTTGTCCCAGACCATAATATGACTTCACTCTGCAAGCAAACAGTAGGAATAACAAATTATCCAAATATTAGAAGGGAATAAATATATACTAACGAAAACTTGTCCAAAAAAAAGGGGGGAGGAAAATACGGGTAACCTTTAAAGGCCGAAAATCTGATTGCCCTTGGCACATTCATGGCTTGGCAGAATTATGAGTCTTTGAACGTGAACACATCACATGTTTGTTTGTTGCCACAACTTCTCTCGAGCCTATGAAAGATGGCTCAAAACCGGTTCCAAGCATAGAAAAGCTGGTGATTCTTAGCAAAAAACCGACCTATGAAGACAGAATAAGCAGCCCATTGATGCTATCCCTTTGAATCCTGAATGTTCTTTCAATCCAGAATAAGCAACGCCCTTTGAATCCTAAATCGGAATGGAGGTACTCCTCCTAAAGATAGAATGAGCAACAAAAAATATAAGTAAAACCAAAAGACATGGTGGAGAAATGGGTCAGAAATCTGAAGACAGAATAAGCAGATGAGAAATGAAACCTCTTGGGATTGCATGCACCTATAGATTAGTTCAAGGCCATTGAAAGCTGCTACCGTGTTTCACAGATGAAATATCATGCTGCCACTTTGACATTCGAATGCCATGTTTTAGAGCTCAGCTGAGATGGCAGCTGAAAAATCGTGGAAGCTTAGAGCAAAAAATACTTATCTTATAGATAAGACAAAAATCGTGGAAGCTCAGAGCAGAAAAATCGTGGAAGCTCAGAGCAGAAGCATGCACCCGTAGAAAAATACAGTAACAAAAAATGTGGCAAAACCTCGAAACCAATGGCAAGTTTCCAAGCTCTGCCTGATTCACTCTTTCTGATTCACTCGATTCACTCACTTTGATTCACTCTCTCTATATCTTTCTGCCCTCTGATTCCTTTCTACACCTTCTGCTCTTGCTCTAAGCTCCCTCCCCGATCCTCTCCCTTTTTCTACCACAAAACATGAAGCAGTCTGCATTAAAACCCACCGACCATCATCAAAGTTAGGGTCCTCCCCCGAGAAATTAGCTCCTTGAGCGTTAAAAAAAGCCCACTCATTTTCTATGATTTGAAGGCAAGGGGAAAGATAGCCGGAAAAGAAAGGTATTGCCCGGAAAACCAGTTTTTTTGCTTCCAAAAGTCACACCTGAAAGGGCACACCGGCATGAAAGAGAAAGCCCAAAAACTTTTTAAGTAAGTAGATTAATCAAAGTGCAAGAGACTTTGAGCAATAAAAATGCACATATTTACTGCCATGGACATTCTCAGATCTGCAAGCAAGGTAGAGAAGAATGCATAAAGATAATGTTTGGACTTCGTGGATGCATGCAGATAAATCATGAACTCATGCATCAGATTGATGCAGTTGTAGACTGTTTTTTACTATCAAACAAATATATAAACCTGTACAACAAAGATTCTTATCATGCTCACCTTTAAAAATACATGTAAGATGTTTTGCTCCAATGGCAATAAGGATGGAAAAGAAACTTCCATACTTCATGTTCTTCTATTACCTACAAAAAGACAGATAATTTGGATTGTACATCAAATCTACTTGATGTAGTATAACAAAATAAAGAAAAGAGAAAACTAACAAACAACCAAGAGCTCTATTCACCAGAAGTAGCATACGCAAATAAAGGAGTTTTTGGATTGTTGTAGATACAATCATGATATGCAGATATCTTTTTTCTACAGAGAATGGAGCTTCCCTTAACACATCTGAAGGAAGGAAATGCCTGTACCTTGAGGGCAGCAACCAACTCTTGATTGTGCACACCCATTATCCCATTAGTTCAAAACCAGGTCTACATTGCAGAAAATGAATTTCCTCATTGCTATGACTAAAATCCATGCCATGCCCTATCTTACATAGTCCATCCACTGCCAATCATCTGCAAGGATAAGAATCATGGGTATCTTCCTACTTGAAAATAAAAGGAATTAAAGAGCAAAATGGAAAAAACACAAAGAAAAAAGCGAAAACTTATTAAGTATCAGGGTGAATGCCCTTGTGAGTCGGTTTAGGCCGGATGTGAGCCCTCTCTGCCCTTGTTGTGGCCTTCATCGTGAGACTGTGGAGCATTATGCGGTTTTATGCCCCCTCACTTGCAGGCTGCTTTGGGATTGGGTTAGGGCTCTTGTTTGGTCGATTGACTAGCCGCCAGATTCCGCTTCATGTGTATCCTCGGTGCTTGGTCGCTCTTGCGGAAGCAAGCCTTGCATCTGTGCGTGGCTATTTCAAAGCTTTCTGGTGTTCCCGGGAGTAGCAGAGCGGAAGTTTGCCATTTGGCGGGACTTCTTGGGTGTTGTAGATGGTGATGGTCGGTTTGTACAGTGATGGAGTTGCGCTTTTTACGTGAGTTTGTTGTGGAGTGTCGAGGTATCGCTGTCTCTTTGGGGCAGTTCTCCTTCCTCCTCACTTGCTTTGTAACATTACCATTCTTTTAATATATTGATGACACAGTTCTTCAAAAAAAAAAAAGTTATTGACAATGAATCGAGATGAAATTAAAGCACGCTTTAGGAGGGTAGCCTTCATGCGCATAAATCATCCTAGCAATAGTAACTTCCAATATAGTAAGAATAAGATAAGAGGTTTTTTTTTTCCTTTCATAGAACATAGTGGACTTGTTTTGTAAAACGGTGGTTGAAGGTGCAGTGAAAAGAAAACATCTTCTTTTCTGTGCGCTCCCAGAATCTATACGATGCTCCCATCGTATACACACGGGAATTCCCCTCCCATAGCGACTACATCACCATGTAGGGTCCTCCGTCATACTCAGACCACTTGGGATGGCCAAGTGTCCGGGCGAGGAACACGGAGGTGTCATTCGACCCACGTCCTCTATGGGAATCCTATACAGCAGAAGCGTACATACATATTAGCATACACCAATCATACTGAATAAACTACCACCACGAAGGGTGGCCCATCCATCATTACCAAATAAAGGACACTACAAGAATAGAATAGATTTTTTTAACGTCCACGGAGTACAATCATTACTACTAGGATTAAAAAACCCCTGATTCGAAAGGTTTTCAAGGGAAAAACCTTTGCAGTAATGATGATACTAGACAAGCGGAGATAATGACTACTGAGGGCTCAGTAATTGCAGACGTTTATCTAGAACCTCAAGTATGTATAATGCCAAGTCATGCACAGATGGTGCTCTGAGAAGTTGTGGAAGGCGTGGAATGGAATGCTAAGGTCAAAAATGATTTGGGACTATCTCAAAAAAGGGGCAACTCGAGGAAGAATATGGCTTTCATCTTCAATAACACAATCGGCAACGGGCACATAGTCTCGCTTCTACATGGCGGCAATTGTGGCGACTCCCATCTACTGTCTCAATCAATCAGCACTGTGGGGACCCCGCGAATTGATGCAATAGCGACAAGCTTAATGAAGCAAGCAAATAAGCTTGGGGCCCTGAAGCATAAACAACATGAGTAACACATCATGACAAGGGCATTACCCTGGGCTCAGACTCTATGGGATTAACTTACGGTCAAGGCCTCCAGATACCAGCAGACGGAAGTATAACATGATGTTGGCTGGCATAAGACAATGGCTAGGGTAGTCCACTCCATCCGCCCCTCCTGTGCACACTTTACAGATAGGAAACATGCTATGGCGTAATTGTAGCCTTCCGAAGACGCAATCTCATGGAATCACCCTATGAGACTACTCCGGGTTGCATCTCCCTGGTCCGATGAGGCAGGTCAAGGAAGTGTCCCATCCCCGAACATAATGGATCCCTAGGTGTGCTAGAGACTATATACCACTAAATGCATACGCAGCCATACCCGACTGGAACCCCCAAATTCTATGGACCGCTAGGCGCGCCCATCGAGCCCAGGACGTCCATATAGGCACGCTCCTGCGACCCAGGAGATGTCGGACCCATACTCGGCCCCACCGCGAGGACCAGCTATAAGCCTAGGCAGACTGTAGCCACGCTAGGCAAGACTCCACTCCCGTTTCACTATTGTGCTCGTTGTCTAGTGCTGAATTACGTGATAGCTTCCACAGCCAGGTGGGCTCTTGTGCACATGCCGCATTTATTGGGTTTTAAGGGTTCTAGCTAGAAACATCTCTAGTTCTAAGAAGCTTTTAGGTCTCTACCCTTCCCTTAACCCCTAATACACAGAGGGAGCAGAAAGGAAGAATATAAACACCATCAAAGTATCCATCATCATCATAATAACATATAAAAGAGAATTTAACTATTCCATCTATCCAAAGAAGTGTTAGCGAAAGTACAAGCTATCTAGGGACTAACCAGTCTCTTGGCTGGAGCCATTATCACGGAAGGCCTCCATTCTTCGGGTCTGTTGGCAAGAAGTGGTAGCTGCTCTTCCTCTGCTCTTCCCCAATCGATTTTGGGGTAGAAATGGGGGTAGGACCCCAATTTCTCCTCCCAATATTGCAACTCCTACTTGGTCAATCGATTTGGGCCAGGTGGCGCCTCCCTATTGGTTACCTTTGGCTAATTATAGTCTAATTAGTATAATTAGGTTATTTATCCACTAATATTAATAGCAAAGCTAATAAAATCCCTTTTAGGTAAGCCCAAGTTATCCCCTTAGGGGTCTAGTTAGATACTGGTGACGTGTCATAGTATGCATACGTATACCAGAAAAATGAACGTCATATTTTCTCTCTATAGACATTCTGTAAGAGCAGAAAACAACATGAATATTACGTTATTACGTTTTTACGTTATTACGTTATTACGTTTTTACGTTTTTTCCATGTATTATGGCGTTCAAGTCATCTTTTATTGCGTACCATCGATGTGGGGAATATTCCTGGCATTGTACCAGATCGATGGCCCACATCATTTACAACTAAAGCCAGACAAACTTTTCCAATGGTGCACCTTGACCTCAATGGTCCAAAACCACAATATCATTAAATGAAAGAAATTACATAAACCTTGGTAGGCAAGGCAGCATGCATAACAATCCAAAGCTTTGCAGCATGCCGGATTTGGCTACGCCCCTGCGATGCAATGGCGGGACGGGGGCTCCTACGCACGATAAGAGAAAAAGAAACCAAACAAAGTCCGGGCGGCATCGCCTCAAAACCCTCGAATCGAGCAGATCCTACCGGGCCTTGAATCCCTCTACCACGACATTCCTAAGGGCAAATCGGACCTGCAAAACAGAGTTCAGACTTCATGGCATTCGCCGAGGGGCTCAATGGCGGTAGCCACGTCGCATTTGGATTTGGCGCCATCGCTCCAAATTTTGCGCCTTAAGATCCGCCCTTTCCTCCTTACCGAAGACCGAATCATTTCCTCGCTACGGCGAGGCGGGAAAGAGGGCAAGGCAAAGCTCTCGTGCACGGTAAAACAACAAAACATCCTATGTGTCGCCCACCGCTTCTGCCGTGATCATCCGATGATGCATCATGCCATTACGTAGATCAATTATGCAAATCCAATTAGAGCAAATCATCTTCTAGAGAAGCCTAATCATCGGCTTAAGAAATCCATCGTCTTATACAAGTCTCCATGCCAAAATCGATATGATGTAATCCTCAGTCCGCGCTCGCAAGATTCCGAAGTTCCAAAAGCATACCATTGTAAATAACACAATAACAACTCCAAATTAGAAACATTTTCCTTCCAAATTTGGTTGGCCTTCCTTATCTGCAATTGAGCGTTGAGCCTTCGGGAAAACATCCATGAAAAAAGGGAGTTGCCAAGCACCCAAAATAGCAATAACCATCCAAGCTCCTCTCACATGGCAAATTATACCATTTTTCATACAATACGATGCTGAAATCATAGTCCTAACCACTGCCAGAAAACCCTCCCGCACACGGAAACGAATTAGGCAAAGTATATTATACTGAAAATATGATTAATGCAATCGTAAGAAGTTCTTTCTGCCTTCAAAAGCACATCACACAAATTTGTAACAACATATCTCTATGGTAGGTTTTTTCTAAAAGCATTTCTCACGCTTAAAAAAGGTTCCATCTAAACTTTTATACCTGCATATATTAATTACTACTATCACCTTAAAAACTTTCAATTGAGAGCTTGCTAACTTTCAATTGAGCCTGCAAATTGCTAACTTTTCACATGTCTGCATTGATGCATCATAATCAGAAACGAATTATTGAACTTCATCTCTAATATGTAGAGGAATCGGACCTAAAGAAACAAAGCTGGATCTATGTTACTGGAGGAGGAAAACCTAGCTGTAGTTAGATAATGGGAAAGGGTTGGAAACCGAAGGAGTTTAGGCAGCTGGAATACAAAGGCAAGACATAAAGAGGATTCTTACCACCTCCTTGTTATCCCATGACCTGATTCTACAGGTCATGAGGGCAGCTGATTCTACAGGTCATGGGGGCAACAAGAATGGCTTCCCCCATGCCATTCTACATAACTTCTCGATGATTTGCTATATCTGTGCTTGTAAGCATTGACTGCCAAGAAAGGTTTGCCATAGCTAGACCTCCAAATAATGGTTATGCTGATAACACCGTACCAAAAACGAACGGCATTGATTTATTCTGGGAGAAATCTAGCCTCAACCAGCCGTTAATTTCCAGGGTTATATGTAACCCATATAAACCCTAATCCTCACGACAGCACGCCGGGACGCCGAGATGGGGAAGTCCATCAGGTCTAAACGGAACAAGAGGTTGCGAACCATAAAGCGGGAGCTTGTAGCTGATCATTACAGTAAGAAGGAAGCCGCCAAGCTAGCCGCTCAAGATGCTGCTGGCGCTGCCCCAAAAATTGAAGTGCCGCAAAGAAAACAGCCTGATTCAATGGGTTAGATTTATTTGCTGTGGTTTCTCGATTTCTTATGTTGTCTTTTGTATATTGTTATTTCCAAAAGTCATGGCATGAAGCATGTGCATCTGCAATCTCGTCATCTGTCCAGAAGGAAATTTTGTTTCAGCTCATATGATTGAGATTATTTCCTGATAAAATTGCACCAACTTTACTAAAAGCCATGAATGAAGCAGAACAAAGGATGTACATGTATTATAACTGCAGATTGTTTTAGGATGCAGCTGCTACAGAGTGAATAACAAAAGCTTGACCAAATGTTGACATGCTGAATGAATGGAGCAGAACTATATTCTATGTGTTAAAACTGCGAAGTGCTTTATTGTGCTGTTGGGTAGCCTACTAGAATATGGTGCACAAACTGCTTGGCAGATGCTAATGAAAATGTAATTTGTATTAGGAATTTTATGCACATTTACTTACGCATAGCAACTCGGGTATAGCATGCTCTGATTCGTATGGTTTTTGCAGAAGTGGAAGAAGAGCCAATGAACATTGATGAAGAGGCTGCTAATCCTGGAGCAAAGTCTTTGAAAGCCAAGGGTGGGATAAAAAAGCGGTTGAAAGGTAAAAGTCGAAAGAAAATCGAGAAGAAGAAGAAGAAGAAAAAGCTTAACTTCTAACTTGGGCCAGTCCATTAGAAGCTATTCACCAGCTGCCTGATGTGTGGAAGAGGATTTTATGTAAGTCCAGAATGAATTTTTGTGGAAGGCCACCTAACTTAGCCCCTTGCCATGATTGGGGGAGTAATATCTAAAATGCTGTTTTGCATCGAGGACAGATTTGCATTTGAGGGATATCAGCACGTGAGATGATCAGTGATATATTTCCTTTTTATTTAGAACTTTTAGTAGAAGCTGAGATTCTTGCTCCTTTTGATGTTAAGACTAGTTTGCATGGAAACACACTTAAATCTTGGCGTAATTATGCTTGCCTTGCCAAGTATGGTTGAATACAGAAGAAATATTGAAATACGCGTTCAGGCTGCATAAAATATTGAAATACGTGTTCAGGCTGCATAGAGGCATTGAGCCTGGATGACCCACACACAGATTTATTGTCGAGAAGTATATTTATTTTAGGAAAAAACTACAAAATACCCTTATATTTTGACAAATTTTGCCACATACCCCTAACTTTTTATAAATTTAAGGAATGCTCTTGGTCAATGTACAATGTATTTTGTAGTTTTGAAAAATGTTCAAATACTCGAAAGTTTTAGCTTAATTCTTCAAATGCGCTTATGGTTCATTTAAATTTCCAGAACACCATTGTGACCTATAACTGTGATGTTCCTTGCTCTAAAAATCGTTGTGGGCTCAAGATTTGTGGCAAGTAGATCTTGAATCCTTGTGGCGGAATCGCAATTCTGGAGATAGAGTATCATTGTGGCAAAACGAAATTGGCTTGTGGCAGAATCACAATTCTAGAGATGAATTTTGAATACTAAGAATCCTTGTGATCAAAATGGAATCTATCTGAATTGGAATTCCAGGCCTGCGCCATATCAGCAAAATCAAACTCCGGTTGAGGAATGGGAACGCTCCTTCGGTGCCTGTAACTTGCAAGAAGTCACAGGTACAGGCGATATTTGAGTGAGCATAATGGGGATGCACCCTTAGATCTCCATTCTCTTGCATTGTCACTAGAACATTATCATCTTCATCTCTTGATAGGATCTTCCAGTCTTGTGATTCGTTTGATGCATTGAAGGATGTACAGGACATTTTTATCATTCTTTGAAAAAACTTCAACGTGCTCCTGCGGCTATTCCTTGAAATTCTTATAAACGTGTAAATGATGCAAGGGACATATATATGTGAAACAATAGGCAAAAAACACATGAGATTCTTACCTGCATAAGACTGGACCAATCGTGGTAAATTTGGCAGCTGTTAAAAGTGGTGCTCTAGAGTTCTAAACAATCTATGTGCATCAAATGCCATTCCACTATTTATATAGCATCATAAGAGTCCCCTTCACTGCATTATTATTTGACTCCATGTGTTCCAAAACTGTTACTTGTCACAAGAAAAAAGCTTTGACGTTTCAGAAATCGAAACAAACCTCTCAAAAGTTCTTTCGGAAATATTCCTTCAACTGCAAGACCAGATTGCGCTTCGGGCTTTACTGCATGCGCACTGCCTCCTCTGGCAGGGAGGAAATTCCCTGGCATAATATCCAACCACCTTTTCATTAGCAAACAACTTCCAAAGACATTTAAAGTTCGCAAATAAAACCCAGGGATGAAGACTCAGACGATGATGTGGCTCTCCATTTTGCCGCCTTCATTCTCCATTCTGCCCCTCTTGAAATGAGGAAAATTACGTGGTCTACTTTTCTCGGTTAGTGAGTCAAGAAGATAAAAAAGCACAGTTAAAACTAATGAAAATGCTATCTCTCTATAAACAAAGTGCTAATCTGCCCTGAATTTTTATTCATGAATAATTTCATTACATTGTATTTTACATTGGTTGAAGAGACCATGATTGGTCGAGCTGGCACAAATATTACATCATATTCGCATACAGACCACCTACTAGGAACAACGTGCAGAGCAAGGTCCGAGGTGTTCCAAGCCACGAGAGCAACTGAAAAGAATATAAACCGATCATGTCCTTTCTGTTTGCGATCTATACTGGAAAATGCAAAATCAAGTTAATGCAAGTGATGCTACATACAATACAAATAAAAACACAACCAATTCCAAGGGCCATTAATGAAGAAAGCAGGTTTGAGGCCTTTCTCGACTCGCGAGTCGAGAAAGACAGCTTAGAGTGAAAAATGCAAGTCTGAGGGCCGAGAAAGGCAGCTCAGAATGAAAAAAGCAGGCCTGAGGGCCTTTCTCGACTCAAGAGTCGAGAAAAGCAGCACACATTGAAAAATGCAGGTCTGAGGGCCTTTGTTGACTCGCGAGTTGAGAAATGTAGCTCAAAGCACGAACAAAAAAAAAGTTTTTTTTTCTTCCTTTCTTTTCAAGTAGAAAAAAATATTGTTGAGGGCCTTTCTCGACTCACGGGAAAGGCCCTCAAGGCCCATCTGAGGCCCTTTCTCAAAGTCGAGAAAAATAGCTCAAACCCCCAAAAAAAAAAAAAAAAAAATTTTGCCCCCTTTTTTTTAAGTAGAATTTTTTTTTTTTGAGGGCCTATCTCGACTCGCGTGTCAAAAAAGACCCTCAAGAAAGGCAACTCGTAGCGAAAAACGCAAATCTGAGCTCAGAGTGAAAAATGCTTATTTTTGCAGAGGTACCATTGGTTCACCAAACCTATTAAACCTATCTAAATCTATGCATTAAATCTATGAAAGCTATGCATTAAAACTATGTAAATCTATGTAATAAACCTATGAAAGCACATTGAAATGATTAAACCAATGTAAACCTATGAAATTCTATTAAACCTATGCATTAAACCTATTAATATGTAAACCTTGTGCAACATTGTGTTAGGAACTATAGAGGACGATCATGTGCATCAAAGAGTACTTGTCCCCATTTTCTGTCTTAAACCTTCAAAATGGGTCAAATAAGGTTCAAAGTATATCATGATCTTTGAAAAGTTAATTTTTGGGTTGCCCCTAGGGGGGCAAACCCTCGTTTATGTGGGTATGTGGGCATATTCAAGTATATGCTGGCATATACCTAGCATATGCTGATGATTTGCTAAAACGGGTGCTTTTGTAAATGGTCGGTCATCCGGCCCCATTATCGACTGCTACACAAGCGTTATCCATGGGACTTGGCTATGGCTTCGCACCTCGGATTACGCCCTCCCTTAGCGCCTTCGTCGGGGGTTCGGGCGAAGTTGAGCACATGTTTATCCCTTCCTTATACCCTCTAGGGCATAATCTCATCTCCCTTAACTCTTGACGATTTGGGAGATTTTTGAAACTGATTAGACTTTCTAACTTTGTAGCTTTGGATTAAGTGAAAGGCAGTGGCTTGAGGCACAGGTTGAAAATGCCAAGCAGCAGGCAATACTAACAGTTGCTAAATTACAAGCTTCCTTAGATCAATCTCATCTTCATGCTGATATTCATACTTTAAGGTAAAAATGTATTAATAATGTTGATTTTGTTTCTGTAGTGTTTTAGATTAGTCTAATCAGCTTTTTTCCATTGAAAACTGTTTGCAGGTGAAAGCATGCAGATATGATTTTTTACCTTCATTGGTATTGGCTTATGCTGGTCAAGCTTCCTACCTGCTGAAACATCCCGAGGATATATCTGATTCCAGACAATGTCATGTTTGTACTTTATAAACTTTGGGTACTAATTTGTTGCATTGCTTTTGAATCATTGTCACACTTTTCCTTTGGATATTCTCCCGTTCTTTTGTGTTGAAGCATTTGTATTTTTGCCCTTGCAATTTTCAAATTTGTTGCATCCACCTAGCTCTATAGAGATTGAACTTGCATCAGCGCTTCGTTTTTCCTTCTAGGCCACATCAGTCTTCCACAGACATTAATGAAATATTTTGTTCTTTCTATGCTACATTTCCATTTTTGGTGCTTTTATTATCTAAATGCGATCATTCTTGCAGATTCCATTGTTTGGCCTATGTTCATAGTTACAGCAATGAGTGCAATTGTTGCTAGTCAAGCTATGCTATCCGCGAGTTTTTCTGTCATAAAAATGGCCGAATCATTGGACTGCTTCCCTAAGTTAGAGTCAATATCGTGCATACTTCAAGGCGGTTTCCCTGGAAGGATTTATATTCCAGAAGTAAATTGGTTTATTATGATTGCTACTGTTGGCTTAACAGCACTCTTCAGAAATTCAACGGAGCTTGGTAGTGCATATGGTGAGAGACCACAGCTGGTCAGATCTTTGGTGTTGGGTGATTTGTCTTTGTCATGTTGTTTACACGACTCCTTTGTTTTCTCTATGCAGGCATTGCTGTGGTGACCAAAATGTTTGTAACGACATGTCTTCTAACCTTTATTATGCTTATGATTTGGCAAATTAACATGGTATTAGCACTGAGATTCTTCTTCCTCTTTGGATCAGTCGAATTGGTGTATCTCTCATCAGTTTTTTATAAGATTAAGGATGGTGGTTGGGTGTCACTAGCCTTTGCTACATGCATGCTTACATGCATGTATATGTGGCACTATGGAACCAAAATGAAATATGAGTACGAAGTTCGGCACAAGCTTTCAATGGATTGGTCAACTAAAGTTGGTCCTGATTTACGGATTGTTCGAGTTCCTGGATTGGTCCTTGTATATAATGGGCTAGTTCATGGAATTGCAGGCATTTTTGTCATTTTCCAGCAATTCACTCTATTACGGTACCTGCCTGTTGCAACAGTTCCACAAGTTGACATGTCAGATGGGAATACATTAGAGTCATTATTAACTCCATTGTTGGATGACGGGTTTGATAGAGATTTGGATGAGGAGAAGTGGATCGAAAAAAGCTACAGCAAAGCTAGCTATCCTGCTGGATTTACAGTATTGCATTGTTACAGAAATATGCTTCGGCTGGGATTGTCTATCTTTTAGGTTGTGGGGATGTGAGAACAACAAAAGACTCTTTCTTTTTGAAAAAACTTGTAATCAACTATCTTTATGCATTCCTTCGAATAAACTGCAAGCAGCGGACAGAAACGCTGCACATCCCTCATTCACGGCTTCTACATGTTGGTATGACTTACTTCGTCTGAATTTGCAGTCTTTCATTTTAATCGGTATTGGCTGGCCGGACCATAGATTTCAGTTGGAAATGATGTTCTTAGGTGATGAAAGCATACTGGCAGTTAAACAAAAAAATAGATCCATTTTCCAGGGATAGGGTAAAAACTACATGAAAGCAGTTGTATAAAGCTGGAGCAATGTTGGATCAGTACTTCTTTCGATCAGGGAATGCCATGTTATTTGTTGTGTTGATCATTATGAATCTATCTTCATTTAAGAAATCATGAATGGATGGCTAGTCTTGGCCACTAGCAATGTACAATACTAAATTTTTTACCAGGACAAAGCATGCTAGACGTAGGGCATGGAGTGGATTTCAGATGATGCGCTTTCAAATTATAAATGTCAATACAAATTTTCTTCCAAGAGAAAGATGTGTACATTACCATTACAATTGTTACACAGGATAAGTTGTTTTACAAGCCATAGTAATAGAGTTGTGTACTAATCTGAACTGGTCTGACAAGATACAAACAGAATTATGGCAAACCAACAAGTTGATAATCGAAGCATGCCATTGCTTTTGAAGGATGATGACATTATATAAAATTAATTAACAGCTTTTGATTTGAATGCACGTATCTGTTACACCTTTTCTTATAGAGAATGTTCTACATTTCAGCATAGCTGCTTGTAATATTTTCATCAATCCATGGATATGCAGTTTTGCTAATAGAACATGGTCATTTGCTCCATTCAAGGGGAAGACATTTAAAAAAGGAAAGGGAAGATCCATGCAAATTTGAACGTGGTAGAAATCATGTATTTGAAGAGTAGTTTCTGAAGCTCGTATTGGAAGCAATAATCTTGCCAAAGCATGTATTAATTCCTCGGACAGAGGTAAACAACTTGAAGATTCATTTTATTCTTCAGATAGAAATGCATTAAGGTTTTGGACACATGAGGAATGGGCAATAATGGCATCCAGAGTATGAATTTTACCAACTCATAATTATCAATCTAACAACAACAAAGTTCCAGAAATGGAAGAGAATTGATGTGGCTCTTTTCATCAGGAATCCTAGCGAACCGTTAATACATTGTATGGCCTGGAATGTCTTTGCACTGAAAATCTATGCATGTATTTTAGGCGTGTTCAACCTATCTCAGGCCCTGGCTCACTGAGCAAGATAGATCTCGAATATACAAGTGAACCTCAACATTGCGTAACTGAACCCTCATAGTTATCAGTCTAAGGGTAAAAGCATGTTAGGGTGTCCCTTAAAAAGTATTATTTAGTGACCAAAAAAGTACCTAAAAAGGTACCCAAGACTGGGTACTGGGTACCTGTGTAATATCTCAATAAAAGGTACATTTTAGAACTTTTATATATATTTTGCTCTCCGGTAGCATTATCTTTATCTTAGCTTTGACTATTAATGCGTCCTTGACTTTTATTTTGGACTTTTGTACTAGTTTTAATGAAAATAAAAATGAGAAAGTACCCAGTTCTGAAGTACCTAGTGTATGTACTTTTGCAGGTTCCAAAAGTGGTACACCCTAACATGCTTTTACCCCTAACAACAACAAAGCTCCACAAATGGAAGAGAATTGTTGTGGCTCTTTCCACCAGGAGTCCTAGCAAACCGATAGTACACTGCCTACAGCTTCTTTTCAACATATATTTTAGGCTTGTTTGGCCTGATCTCAGGCTTAAGTGCGATAGATCTTGAACGTGTAAGTTAATGTAATATCATTGGACCATTTACATCTTATGGTTCCATTGATATATTTAAAAATTTTTCTGCAAAAGTTTTGGATAATGAAGCACACTCCTCGTTTGCCCCAATCCAAAGTGGCTGCAAATGTGACAATGCAGGTGTAATTGTTAACAAATCTTTGTGTACGAGTTCTGGAACAAAAGAAATAAAAGATTTGATTGGATAGCATATCGGTTCAATTCTCTATGATACAAGCAATGTATCTAATTTTTTTTTCAGAAGGTTTATTATTCGGAATGTTTGAAATCTACAAACTTAGTGATATCAAGTACTCTATTGTCTTGAAGTAGCAATTTGAATTGATTCTCAAAACATGACTTTGAACTATGATTTAAGCCACTTCACCCTCCGGAGATGGAGGGCAACCCTCCGTGCGCAGCACCTTGTTTACCTTAGAATAAGAATTATATGCCTAGAAAATGTGCACCTATAATGGCAACATAATGTGTAATGTGTGAACATAGTAGCACACACATAAAAAGAGAAATTGGGAACTTATAAATAAACGTCAAATTATAATCCTATATTAGCATTTATTTTATAATTGTTTTTTCAATGTATTTTTTTACCCCTCTTTTTTTCTATACCCTGCCTTTTTTTTTCCGCTCATGCTTGAAATTTGAAATTTGGTACATACCTTTGAGCCGATGATCCATTGTTCCACTTGGAAAAGCTACTCTGTATTTGGGCAGAAGCTTTGGCAAAGCCTGATCTGCTTCTTGTTCCAGCAAATTTGCTTCTTATTTCTTCTTATTCTTGCCCCTCAGTTGTCTTAGACATGCATTCATATATATCTCTCATGCTATATCGGAAGCTTGGAAACAGGGAAAAAAAATGGATTGAAAACCATGAAGGCAACTGATATGAAGGTAAATTAGCATCCTGGCTCCGTAAAAACCGGTTAGGAGCCACTCTGCCCCATCGTCCACTTATATCGTGCCATGTGGCACTTTTTGGCCCTGTTTCAAACCCAGGAAGCTCAAGAGACTCTGCGTTCCGGCGATGCACTTCTGTAACCAAAATTTACCACAAATTTTATGCACTTCGAAGCTTTCTACTTGCATTCCAGGCGATTCCGATCTGCAGAGTGTCTCCTAACCGATTTCCACGTTACAAGAAAGGCGATCTACATGCCTTTCACGGCATAATCAAGCAGGGCTCTGGCGGCTTCGGCGTCGCCTGTTCCATGCCGGAAAGGCATGTGAGAAAACCTGTTGACATGCGGGAAAGGCATGTAGATCATGCTTTCCGTATCGAAAAGGCGTGTGCGGATCGATGTACCTCGAACTTGTTGATCCGCGGCTAACCGGGCTGGCTCAGCTCCACTGTTCGCTCGGACCGGCTCTAGGAAGCTGGCATCACAGGTGCAACAATGGCCAAATGCATCCGGCCTTGGCACAACACAAATGTTTTCCGTTAGAACTGAGCAGGGCAATGGAGCTAATCAGAAGCATGAGTGTTGGAACAGTAAAAGTAGCAGAACCATATTGGAGATATTTCTGCTGCCGTAAATCCGAGCACGGTCTTCATCTGTTATCTATGGGCTTTTTAGTCCACTCTTGGCACCATGCAAATGCACAAGCGGCATGAGCAGAGCTTCCGACCTCAAGGCACAAACGACATGAGGATGTAAATGGCTGAGGATGCATGAGGCCATTCCAAATGCACAAGATTGTTCTTCGATGCACCAAATGCCGCTTCACCAAGGTTCCAAATGCACAAGAATGCCGCTTCGCCAAGATTCTGATGCAAATGCTGAGGATGTGTTTTCGACCTCAAGGTATAGGATTCTTGGAATGGCTGGCTATGGCAGCCAGCGGCCAGTCTATGCATACTCGAACCATTTAAATCTAGAGCTAAAACTTTTTTTTTTTTTTTTTTAGCAGGGTTGCCTAACCCCCTCTGCCCGATTTCCTGCATTCCTAGCTATGCCACGTGTCGTGCCACGTCAGCTATTTTTAATCTCAACCATTAGATTTCTTAATTTCGCATCGGACGGCCATGAAAATTAGAAAGTCCTTGAAAATCACTTCTCCTCTTCTCCGACCATCCCGATTCCCTTCTCTGCTTCTGCTTGCTCCACTTTCTTCTAGGCCTTGTCGAATTCGATCAAGGTGGACAATTGCAGCATGCATTCATGAAATATGCAACTCAGGGTGCATTCCGATTTCCAGGTTTACCTCTAAGTCAGGCCTAAAACAGACCGTTTATATTAGAATTGCTGAGTTTCGCCATGTGGCTTTCAAAGCTTTAGTTATGCATGGTCTAAAGCTTTACGTAAGTATGGTCTTACTTGAAAGTCCACTGCGGCATCATGCAACCGGATGATATGTTCATCTTCTTATTAGCTTTTCTCTTCTATTATTTTTTCTGAGCTCTTTTGAACTGTAATATGTGTTTGTGCTAGGTTTCAGGGATGAGTTTGATATCGGTAGCTAGGCATTTGGACATAAATCTTGATTGGAGCAGGCTATGGAAGCTTGAAAGTAAAGGTTAGTGATCTTTGTCGTTTTCCTAGCAGGGCTTGCTGTTTACTTTCTTTGGGTGACATATCTTAGTGGAGCCAAATTTATAAAAAGCCTCACTTCATATTGTTTCTCTGCTTACAATTCCAGCACCTATTGAATGGTTAACTCAAAGTAAGTCATTCATTTTACTTTTGAACTGTCTAAATTAATGAAGATGCTCATATTTCAGGTAAAGAGTTTCAAGTAAGAGTTCTTGTAAAAAATAGATTGTTATACATGCTATTTATTTTTCTGCTTTGGATTTATTTTTACCTTTCCAGTCTTGGCATTATGTGCTATTGCAGAGAGCATTATTTCTTTAGATTTTACAACTCACACTACAAGAGAATAAGCAATCTAAGTCACTAGTTTCATCATTTATTTGCTTAAAATTGGGCTTTTACATTTTTTAGATTTTGATACAATAAGTGACGGTAGCTGTTGATGAAATCGCATCATCTATATCGTCACTTGTAGCGTCACCAATAACAACAGTTGTAGTATCATATTTTATAGCATTATAGTGGAATAATAGTATCATCTGTAACATCATCTATAGCTGCAGTTATACTATCATGCATTTTATCATTGTGATGCTATAATAGTGTTACCTATAAGATCATATGATTGCTATAATTAAATCATTCATAATGTCACCACGAGTGCTATAATAGTGTCAGCTATAATAGCACCTATATTGCTATAATTAAATGATTTATAATGTCAACATGAGCGTCATCCTTTGTACCATCCTTTCTAACATGATTAGTATCAGATAATGCCACATATATTATCACTCGGAGGTTATGATTGTATCATTATTAATGTCAAAATATAATGTCACTTACTGTTACAAGTTAGACAAGTTAGACGTAATTATATCAAATATAATTTCACATTTTCCACCGCCTATAATACCATATATAAAGTCAAAATTTTATCTTATCCTACACTTATAGTATCAATCCTAATATCATAAGTCACACATAATCGCCTCATTTTCATAATCGTTGCATCTGAACCATTCATCCAAGAAATATTCCGGAAGATATACCATATCCTCAAAGCATAGCCATCTACCCAAAAAGAAGATGGATCAAACCAGTTTTTTCACAGTCACCCTAAAGATTTTAGGAGCATTGTGATTTTAGGGGCATTGTACCAAGGTCACCGATGAAGTCAAACAAAGGAAAAGATAATAACAAAGGAAAAGATAATAACAGCACAAAATATTTGTAATATTTATATATCAGATGTGAGGGAGTGTGTCCCATTCCATTACATAGGAGACATAACATTACATAAGCTCCTTGCAAGATTGAAAGTAGATGCTTCTAATAACAATATACTGCCATTGTGAGATGACTTCACCAGAATAAATAATTAATGACGGTGTTGTACAATTAACAGTACGCTTAACCCATGCAATCTTCTGCCCAACGACCTTTTCTTCTTTGGCAAGTTCTTATGTTTCTCTGGTTCGACCGATACCTTTTCAAAGCCGCTAATTCATCTTCTGGCTTTGACAGTTTTTGCCTGAGCTGCAGGTTCCATTCATCGTCTGTGATGACTACTTCACATAACAAAAAAATAATTAAAGAATTCTTACCTGATTCCCTGCACAAGTTGGAAGACTCTAGAAGTAGATCTGCAGCAGTAGGCGCTATTGTCAACAAAATCCATTTCCAAGTACAAACAAATAATTTTTTTTGACTGGCAAAAATAGGAACCAAAATTGGAGGATACATTATAGCTTTAAGCATGACCACTAATGATATCTGTGGATGACATCCTGAAGCATGCATAAGGATGAACAAAGCATGATTAAACTATCAATGTTATCGATAGCAAGTTCACTGCCTACACAGCAAGATAGAATTGTCAACCAGAAATTCGTAGCTAATAATGCACATTATTTTTAAAATATCAATTACGACACATACCACTGGAAGTGCAGCTGCAAACCCAGCTATTTCCGCAGATCTGAGCTTCCTCAGCCAGGATATCGCTTCATCGACCCTTCATCCTGTCGGATAAACAATATGCACTTATGTACTTACATAAATAATCTCTATAGTGTATATTTCTTGGCACTTCAATATTTACATAAACAGGCTAACTGGCCCATAAAGTTTACCTATGTTTCCTTTAGTTAGGGCCCGAAGGGCCCAAAAGTTTTTTTAATATAACAAATACACAACTACCATTAACATTATTAACACAAACCATTGCACTTAACACATTTAAATTAAAATCCCCCTTAAACCCCCTTTGGTTTGGGTGCATATTCACACGGGGGGTTACTCCGGGCAACGAGAGAGTTTGTCCGGATGGGCATATTTGCCATTTATTCCAAGATCTGAACCGTATATAACAATCCTCGTTTGTGGGGTATGCATGTACAAGTTTTTGTATACTGTATATTAAGGTTTGCCAAATACTATAAGGTTTGAGAGAATGTACTTAATGGTGTTAATTTTGTACATGTATTATAACTATATTCTTGGGGCTCGGGGCCCTCGTAACCCCCGTGTGAATATGCACCCAAACCAAAGGGGTTTAAGGGGATTTTAATTTAAATGTGTTAAGTGCAATGGTTTGTGTTAATAATGTTAATGCTATATTCTTGGGGCTCTCATTTTGCCCTCACGTAACCCAGGTGTGAATATGCACCCAAACCAAAGGGGTTTAAGGGGGATTTTAATTTAAATGTGTTAAGTGCAATGGTTTGTGTTAATAATGTTAATGGTAGTTGTGTATTTGTTATATTAAAAAAATTTTGGGCCCTTAGGGCCCTAACTAAAAAACATAGGTAAACTTTATGGGCGGATTAACTTTGTTTATGTAAATATTGAAGTGCCAAGAAATATACACTATAGAGATTATTTATGTAAGTACATAAGTGCCAAAAAAATAAACAAATGTAAGAATATGGTGATTTGCGGTTTTAAATAAAGATAAATGAGGATAAAGAACATATGGAAACAATCAAGGGAACCATAATATGGTTTCATGTGGATGTGTATTAGGAAACATTATCTGCAATCGGGGTTACACCTTCTTCATGTAGAACCATATAATAATAGATCTCAGTTGCAATATACAATATAAACAAAAGTAGAGGACACAATTAATGTAAAAGTTTTTCTGACCTTGAATAGTGCCTTCACATGTGGATGCTAGGATTTGCTCTTAAATGTAGCCAAATTGAATAATAAAATATTTGATGAAAACCATCACGTAAACCGGCAAGAGTTGCCGCGGTAACATTGTTCCAATAATTCTAATCTCTTTCATGTAGACATAAATGGCAAGTATTCTTACAAGCAATACAATAGAGATTTTCATTTGTACCAAAACGAGAATCCTTATTGATATTAGAATCCATCTCCTGCAAAAAATCAAAATCTTCAACTTTTGCTTATATCTATGAAAATGAAAAACTCCATCTGTAAAAGCGGCTATAGCAACATTATAGAGCAAGAGCGACTACATTGGTAACTCTGAGATGCTACATTTTGACTTTAAAAGGAGGCATTTCTAACTAAGTATACAAACAAATTGAAGATCATAAAGGAGCAAGATTATTTGGAATCGCACTTGCGGCCACAATTAAATGGCAACAGGATGCACAAAAAGCGGTTAACCAAAAGCACTTAATCAAAGTACTTAGCTAGTGAGGACAATCCACGAGCAATGTGGCTGTGGTGGCTGCAAGCATTTACAGATTGGACTATTTATACAATCCCGGGTGCAAGATGTCGATGTAGCGGTAGTTATTACATGCCTTTTCATTAGGGCAATGTACGTAGATATGGCGGTTCGATAGCAATTATTACAAAGGAGAGACTTTGGAAGCCCGGGTCTCTCATGACAGGACACCCTTTGCAAGGTGTCGGACTTGTCGAGATGTTACAAAAGCGAGGTTCATTGCGACATAAACTAGCAATATGACGGAAGCTTCTTACAATTTACGGCATAATGGTTCGTAGGGGCAATCTGCGGCAAGGTGGTACATCCACAAAACCAAAGAGATTTAGTGACTTCATTAAGAACTCATTGGAAGATGCATAATGAATCATCTGAGAAAAAAATACCTTGAAACTCCACAATTTATTGCATACAACCGTTTGTACAACCGTTTGTTCGTTTGAAGAAAAGGCGTGAGATTGTAACTAGTTGTAACTATGGATCTTAGAGTTATCATCCTTTGTCGGACTACGTGGAAGCGGAAGGAAACAAGATGAAGATATTAATTTGTCTTTGGAAAAAAGTGGTAAAAGCAGATCCAGATCCCATCACCACACAAAGCCGACGGATTTAGGTGTTCTACCTTGTTTTCGACCTCGCTTGCTCCGAGTCTTCTCAACCGCACAATGAAAGCAACTTCGATTTAAAGGGGATAAAACAAAGCATGATGGTCGAATGTTCCTCAAGATAAGCATACGACGGTGAGCAAGCTCAACCACGCCCACAACACGATATGCAAGGATTCCGGCGAAAAGCTGTTAAGCCCGTGACGAAGAATCACAACATCGGACGATCATCATCCAGGAGTCTCCGAGATGTGGCTCCTTTGGCTTTGCCTTCCCGAGCCCTGAAAAGAAGAAAATGTAACTCGAAAATAACCCTAAAATACCTTTGTTCGATGCCTGCATGTTTGATTTTCAGATATGTAGAGAAATCATAGGTATGACCATTGAAAAATGCCACTAAATTTGGAGTGAGCGTATGTGCACTCTAGATGTACCGATTAGTACGTCTCATGGAATACTATTATCAAATCATATAAAAACCTTAGGAAAAAAAGTACATAACAATCAATACATAATTACCATTAACATTATTAACACAAACCATTGCATTCAATGCATTTAAATTAAAATCCCCCTTAAACCCCCTTTGGTTTGGGTGCATATTCACACGGGGGGGTGACTCGGGCGAGTTGTCGGGATTGGCATATTCGCCCCTTATTCCTTAATCTACACCGTACGTAAAGTTCCTCATTTGTGGGGTATGCAAGTACAAAATTTGCTATACTGTATAATAAGATTCGCGAAATACTATAAGATTTCAAGCGGAATACTATATGGTGTTGATTTCGTACGTGCAAAATACAATTATGAGGGCTCTCGCTGCCCTACGTCACCCCCCGTGTGAATATGCACCCAAACCAAAGGGGGTTTAAGGGGGATTTTAATTTAAATGCATTGAATGCAATGGTTTGTGTTAATAATGTTAATGGTAATTATGTATTGATTGTTATATAAAAAAATTTTTTGGGCCCTTCGGGCCCTAACAAAAGGAAAAAAATAGAAACTTTAAGGGCGTGAATATTAATTATTAATTCAAGAGATTGTATAAAACATCAAGGACATTGCATTTTCATTTAATACAATGCATTTTTAGCTGAAATAGTTTGTTGCAATGTGACTATTCATCTCGATATATGACAATGTTTTATGTTAGAAACATTGAAATGGACAAATGGCCATCCAACGAGTCCATAGCAAGGATGATGTGGCCATCCTGCGGGTATATACCACGAGTAAAATAAGAATGAATTCAGACAAAATATTGGTACTTTCGAGAAAGGATCTCAATAAATATCAGGGCACCGATATGCCGAATGCTTTGGTTGTTGGCATGCATCTCCTAAGAGTTTGCATCAAATTATTTTGCATTGCATACTAAGGGCCGCTCAATACACTTTATTTGAAACTTGAATAGAATTTCGTATTAATCCACACATTAAATGTATTTCATATCAAAGCGATTATTGCGAATCTAACTTGCCTTCAAAATGTGCCAACTTGTGTAGAGAGTTCTACTCCCCTTTCCAAAACTAGCTCAACCATCTACCGTCTCATTCTCCATATCAAAATATAAAAATCAAGATACTGCTTCAAAAGGAAAACTTAGTTTCTGCATTCTCAAACAGGGCAACTAAAATGGATGGATGAACCTACTAGGCACAAATGGAAGAGGTAAGTAACCATGAGCATAGATAGAAGAATAACCAAGAAATACATGGGCCTTTCCTTTCTAAAACTAGCTCAAACATCTACTATCTCAATCTCCATTTCAATAAATAAAAATGAAGATCCAGCTTCTAAAGGTAAACTTAGTTTCTGCATTCTCAAACTGTAATGTAAACGCTGCTTTGGAAGGGCATATAATACACCATTTTGTATTCTCAGCTACATGGAAGCCATATTTGAAATGGTCGCCATCGAGGGATTACAGATTACTTCTTTACTTTGTGGTACAAAGCAAGCTGCCTTCTTAATGTGCCCATTTTGAAATAGAAATAGAAATAGAGAAATAGCTTTTGCAAAGCAAACAAGAGAATTACTATCATAATTCTTGCCATAGCATGAGAGAAAGAGAAGGCATAGCCTATGATGCAAGCTTCAACTTCAATGATAATTCGATCCGGATCCGCCATGGTAGAATATGCACCACAAAATTAATTTGGATATGCACCACAAGTGCGCCATCGGAAAGCATAGCCTATGATGCTAGCCGGCTTCAATAATAATTTGATCTTGATCCGCCATGGTCACAGGAAAAGGTTGCACCCAACGGGTTTGCCACCAAAAGGGTCTGAATCATTTGCCGCAGGGCTTCGACAACAAGAGAGAACAACAAGATCATTCTTCATAGCTTCCACGCCGCCTCCCACACAACACAATATGAACCTTGCAAACCGCCCGAGACAACTGCGACTCTCCAAAGATCCCGAACTCAAAATCGAATGCCAAAACATCCTTTTGTTCACTAACCCTAAGCCATTCAATCAAAACCCAAATGGAAGAATCCATTTTTGTAAGCTGCCCAAATCCGATCTTTGTTTTGAATCAGACCCACATAACCACGCCCTTTACAAACAAAAACCCTAAAATGAGCTTTCGAGCTTTGCATGTCGAGAAAAAAAAAAATATAATCTGAAAAATAAAACTTAAGCGAAAAAAATACTACATATATGGGTCTACACCATTGAAAAGAGGCATTAAAATTAATTCAAGCGTATGCAAATACAATGGGCACTCTAGATGTACTAATTAGTAGGCCTTGTGTAATACGCCCATCAAATCATATAAAAACCATTGGAAAAACCGTACAAAAATACAAAAAAAACCCCCTGTTATTATGCTACATATGCACGCTGAATTCTGTCTGCTGCAATGTGATGCATGAGATTAACCACTCAGAATTAATATTCAAAATTTGATTCCAGTTATAATCACGGCATATTTTATTCAACGAATTACCTCTGTAAAGAAACATGGAGGGACAAGGACTTCAACAAAACCGCAATCTACAGTAGCTTCGCTGGCCTGCTCACACTTCTTAGACACTCAACAATTTTCTTGAACCTGTTTAGTGCATCCACACAAAAGGAAATCAAGACTTACCAAAACCCTGGTCCCAGTTCCGATGCAAGCGATCTCGGCTCCAACAGACCCAGCAACCAAGAACTGCAGCCAATCGACTTGTTTAAGTTTGTTCCTTTCGGATTTTTTCATGTCGGATTTTGCAAGCGAAGGCAATCTGCCCTGCATCAAATTTCCAGACTCCAGTTCCGGCTGCCCTAACAACTTGCCCTAATTTTATTTTTTCCACTCATTATATAACATTTTTTTATTGGAAAAATTTTTAAAATGCCCCTGTATATGGAGGTATTTGTGAAAATGCCCTTGTATTTGCAGAAATTACTAAATTGCCTCTAATTCTAAGTCTAACGTAATTAATTCGTTCCTTTCCATGTTGACTGCGTCCTTCCGTCTACAGTGGGTTGAAAAAAACCCCAGCTCCAGCCTATGGCTTTGCCACAAAATAGAGGATTGCTCAGGATTGTGTGCCCAAATTAGCGGCAGATTACATAGTTTTTTCCGCCCAAAGAAGGCAAAATCAGCAGCCGGGAGGAGAAATCGAGTATAACATTGCTGTCATACATCCCAGGCGATACTGGTTTTCTATGGGCTGTGATTTTTGCCGATTTAGACTCTGCTAATAATCTAAGAGAAGATTGCAAGCTTTGGTTCTCCAAATATAGCTCTATAGTTGATTTGGTTGTGAGCATGACCTCGCAGGCTTGTTCCTAGGAGAAACAGAGCACTGGATATAGGTCGTTTTATATAAGAAAAGTAGGTTAAGCAAGACAATATGGATCAATATGCTCAAAATGTAGACGAATTTGCAACAGTTGTGAGCAAAAATCACATGGGTGAGAGTTTGAAACGGCAAAACAATTTTTGTGATGCCGAAACAGTAAAACAAGAAAGTCTGTGATGTTGTCGTTGACGATGCTAATTCTATAGTCGTAGCCCACAATAGTAAAGGCATTTTGACAATTTCTTCAAATAGAAGGGCATTTTGACAAATACTCAAAAATATGAGGACATTTTTAAAATTTTTCCTTTTTTATTTTATTAGGGTGAGATTCATGTATTGTAAGTCATGCGTTGTTTAATTGCTTTGAGGGTTCATCATAACTATAATCTGTCTATATGAGAGCAGTTTATTGCAAAATGCAAAGGATCAAGTGGTACTCACTATCAAATATGTATACAAAAATCATATAAGCTTTATCTTTGCACTTTATAGACAAAACAAGTTAGTGATTCAACATGGCGACTTTTATGCACCAAACTTCTATACGGATATAAACAAAGCATTAAAAGTAGCTACTTTGGACGATCAATCTTACATCTAAAGCATGTACAAACACACACTCCAACTTTTGATGACTTACAAGTTTCAACGGACACACCAAGCATGGACCAGCAGAATAGACTTTGGACAATGAGAACCACATTTTCATTCATCTTTTTGTAATTCCCACACCGTCAGTACGTGCTCTGGGGTCGTACATTCAGGAGGTACTAGATCTGCGAGCTCACCTTTGCCCCCGCCTGGCTGCCCGCTGATCAGGCATTACGGGTGCGGTGCATGAGTGTATATATTTCTGTGTTTTAGCATTTTGTATATTAGAACAGTTTGTCAGCAGGCTGATTGCTGCCACGGTTTTTCCCTCGAAAACCCTTCGGGGCGGGGGTTTTTTAATCCGGGTAGTAATCCGCTTGCTGCGCTTTTGTATTGGGTCCCATAGATCGATTGGTCTCTGTGGACGATAAAAATACCTTCCTTCCTTCCTTCCTTACTAATACAAACTACTACCTTAGGGGCAATAAACATAATACAAAGACATGTGTAATGTAATGTGATGAGAGGTTATGTTGAGAGATATGACCACAACTTCTTTGGCATGAATCCCATAAAGGGTACAACCCTGTCCCATTCAAGGTTTTCTTAGCTTGAATGGATTGGGGACATAAAGCTGAAAAGCTTTTCTTAGCTTTATGTCCCCAATCTCTTATATGTTTTTCCTTCTTTCAAATGTCTGTCCAGCATGTTCTGATAATTAAACCTTGATAATTGGCATGTTCTTTTTTGTCCTTTTGAAATAAACTTATATTGGCCATGGCAAGCGGCTATGGCAGAGGAGCATTTCAGGACAATGCTCTATCTTAAATCTAGACTGTTTCATTTAATTGGTAGCATAATAAAATATTTGTATTGCAGGAATATACAATGGAGCTTTTTGAGATTGGCAAAGTTCCAGCATCATTTTTGGCATGTCTAGGCCACTGTTTCAAGTTTGTATAGGTATTGTACTGCCTACATTATGCCTGCATTTTGAATTTAGTTACAGATTATTCTGTGGCACTTCTGAGTCACCGACATCTAGAGCAAATGCCTAGTTTCTTACTACCATTCAAGATCTAAACCCATTTTGCTCCTGAAGCTGATTTGCCAGATAATTCATCACCTGAAGATGTCCTTCAGAATGTTGCCAAATCTGCAGGTAATGTGCAAGCTTTTGTGAGGCCTGGTTTGGATTCGGCCTTTCTGCTTAATCCTGCAAAATTTGAGCCCATTTGAACAAGTTTTTAAATGATGCTTTAGATTGCTTAAATTCATTTGATGCAGATGTCTGAACCCATGTCTATAACCATGTTAGTGCTGGTCGTCATTCACGTTTAGTCCTCATTCTTAGACATCTAGCTAGCTCTATATCTGAGCAACCATGATAGTGTTGGTCCACATTCAGACATCTGAGTGCACGATTCGACTCTTGTTTGGGGTCAGGGTTGGGAACTCCGGAAAGCTGACCCTCTGAGGACCCGTGGATCTAGGAGAGAGAGAGGGGACTATGTCACGCGGGATTTGCAAGAAGAGAAGAAAAAGAAGAAAACAGAACAAATGAGAGAAAGATGATAAGCTTCCTTGATATCAATGATGAAAATACATGAGCTCTACTTAATAGAGAGAAAACCGAAAGGAGACAAGACTCAAAACTCATCTAAAAACTTATGTGCTAACTCTACTCATATATATAGTACAATGGCCTTGGGCCCAATATAGACACTGACCGATCTCGGTGCCGACTCACGGAAGGAGGCGATTCTGAGGAATGTTGGCGGTGCCTCTTGAAGTGCCTAGAATCTGATTGACCTTGAGGCGGTGACGGGCCGTCACTTGTCCGGCGGCGCCTCTTGTTGATGACCACATGCTTTGGCTGCGTGGTCGCTTTGCTTGGTCTTCAGCGAGCCTTGGATGTCCGACCCGTGGTCGACCGAGGATCCTTGAGCTTGACACAGTGCAGTCAGATGCATGAATAGTCCTGTATCGGGGAGGCACATGACTAACACTCCCCACCAAACGACACTGAGTGAAGAAAAGGAGGAAGCGTTTGAGGGCGAGGGGAAGCCATCCGTGCGAAAGTGATCCTCCACGGGAGTGAGGGCGGGCACCATTATGGTACTTGGCTTATGAGATCCCCGGGCGTGATTGAAGAGCTTGAGGAGTGTTTTGGCCAAAGGGCGGGATCGGCATCAATAAGAAAGCGAGAGCGCACCCATGTCTTCAAGGGCGCAGTGGGCGCCTCAAGAAATGTACCGACATTCCATGAGGGAGACAGTCGAAGGCCAAAGGCACCCATAATCGGCATTCGGATTCAAAGGTGAAAAATGGGATTTGCCGATTTAAGGAGCTTAGCAAAATGCATTTGAGCACAAGAAATCCGCTTGAAGATGGACGGAAGGATCGGTGAGGTGGAGGCATTCTCGCAAGAAGGTGTCGAGACCATGAAGCGCATCCGCGGGAGCGTTGCCAACCACGCTCATTAGCAATGTAGATCCAATTGGTGGTGTTGTCAGTGGCACCTTCTTCCCAATGTGAGCGGCGAACAAAGCGTGGATCCCACCAGGAGATCCGTCGAGATCCGAGGTGGTGTCGACTGCATGACCATCCATGACCTTGGTCCAAAAAGGAAGGCGCCAATCGAAGTCGGGAACACAGGCGTGGAGGTGCGCCCGGGGAAGCATAGGGGAGAAGGAACCATGCCGTGGGCGTGGGGTTCTTGGCGGTCTCCACGAAGCCCGGCCCGACAAGATCCGGATCAAGAGCGACACCAACGATCCCAAAGAGAAGGCAGAGTCGAGAGTTGTGGGGAGGGCTATCCCATCCCGTGGGGGACCGTCTTGCTATCCAACGAGCTTATGGCGATTGTAACCCCATGAGGTGTCGCATATAAATTTGTGCATAGGGAAGATCCTCGGGATGTCCTAGATACTTCCCGATTTGTTGCGGCGCTTCCACTTGCGAGAGAGATAAATGATTGGCAAGCTTCGGGCATGTACTCGATGAAGAGTTTGGGTCCGGCGGGATCCGCAAGATATGGATTGTTATCTGAAGCACCCATTGCACGATTGGGGTCACCACTCGAAAAGCTGGCGTGGCCCATTTCCAAAGTGTTCTGTGTATCACCCGGATAGAAATCATGAAATATGTAAGCCATGGGCTGAACCACTCGAAGGTGATAAAGTCCGGATCGGCATAGTGTATGAGATCAAAGGCGACAAGGGCACAAAGACAACCCTTTGTCTTCAATGGAAGTTTCGCCAAATCAGAAAAAAAATGCGACCGCCGGGGAATATCCACAGGGGCCATGACGCATGCCACCGAAAGGAAGAGGTGGCGTCGAGCAACCACATAATCGTGATAGCGAGGAGGGAACTGGGGAAGTCAACGGGCATTACGTGAAGAATGGCGATATGGGCGTCAAGTTTTGCTTGAGCCTCACCGCCAGATGAATAGCTTCTTTGCACCGTTGTTCGAGATCCCGGATCGGTTGTCCCTTCGAGCAGCCAGTGGCCCAGGTCACGGACCGTTCGAGAAGTGTTGACTGGGAGGAAGATTTCCCGGTGTATTGAGGCGAAGCACGGCAATCTCCGTCATCCGGTATCTTCGTTTACGCACCTCTGTAAAGGCGATCTTGAAAGAGGTGAGCTGAGAGGTGCAGTGTAGAAAGTCGGAAGGCAAGGAGGCTTAACTTGGCGTCCGGTGGAAAGATTTTGAACTTGAGTGCTGAAATTTTCACTACGGTTCGGAGTACAAGGCATTGAGTTTAGCAATATCAAGGTCCTTGGTACTTTCGGGGAGAAGCGGCTTTGGACTTGTTGTGCTCCAATAAAGTCTGAATTTCGGAATTGGTGAGCTGTTGATCTGCGAGTTGGGCGACTTGAGCTTGTGTACTTTTGAGATGCATGAGCCGTAAGAGAGCTTCATGCTTGTCTTGAAGTTTGGCCTCCAAAGTTGCAACTTGGGGTTTGCGGCTTGAAGGTCCTGGTGTACCGTGACGAGGCCTCTAGTGCCCATTGAACCCCGCTCATAAGAGCGCCTTGGGATTCTTGTAACTTGAGAGCGGCGGCCTTGAGCATCCTGGCCGACATCGATACAACAACCCGACGAGGGTGTTGTGGTGGTGGAGCTTCTTGTTGCCGGTTTGGGATGTTTGGGAAAATGGTGTGAAGTGGATGGTGTAGTGAGGAGGAGACAAAGTGACATGGGTGTGGACCGTGGACATGACCAAGTGGAAGACGCGTGAAGTGCCAACTTGGTGAGTGATTGGAAGGGAGGCCGAGTGGAATTATGAGAATTTGGTGGTGTGGGAGGGAAGTAATGACGGATGAGGGCTTGAAAGTGGCCTCCCACAGTAAACTTCGAAATGGAAGTGGTACCTCAAGGCGGTCCATTTCTTGGAGAAGACGATAGAACATCATTTGGGGCCAATCTATGTGGTGTTTGGAGTGTGTAGCAAATGAGGACCAGGTTATAGAAAGGCTTATTGATATGGGTGTTCTTGATAGAATACCCAAGGAATTTTCGCCACGTAAATTTAACAAAGGTTTCGCGGAGGCTTGTCGATATTGGTCGACGATGGACATTGGCATGATAAGCGGGTGCACCAAAACTCGTGACATCGAGATCCCGTATAGCGACCATGATACACAAGGGGTGTGCAAGGAATATGAAATACCTCGAAATCAAATGTTGAGTCAGCGAAATAGTGGTGCCATCGACCCACGATTGGTGTAACCTTGGCGCGTCGTTAACGATATTGGCGATGAACCTGCTTCAACCGGTCGATTTGGGCGGAAGTTCCATTTGAGAGAATTCATAAAAGCTGGTGTCGCTCAGACTTCTTTATTTGGGCCAACAAGGGCTTCGCGGAAAGTGGGCGCCAAGAAGGATCTGAGATGCAAAAGGGCCGGATCCTTGGGAGCGGTGGCTTGAAGTGTAGAAAATCTTGGGGCAGCCATGGGAATGATGTGCGTAAACGAAGAGGGATGCCAAAGGCGAAGACGAAAGTCGAAAGTACCCGGAGGACAAAGGCGCAAGAGGAACGAAAAGGTTTGTTTTAGGGCTTACAAACCGAGGCTTAAGAGGTATGAAGAGGCGAACTGGAACCGTTGATGGTGCGGGTGTCAAAAGATGCCAAGAAGGGTATTGAGAGGCAAAAATTTGGCTAAGTCCCAAAAACGTAAGGGGAGAAGCAATGAACGGTGAGGATGAGACGTGAAAAGAAAGATCGGATGTGACAGATGGCAAAGGACACCCATTAATGTTCGACGGCTGAAAAGAAGGAATGGCATTCAATGCCGGGTAACTCGAAGTGGGATATCATTAAAAGGAATGTGTCAAGGTACCATGGCTAGATATGCGGCCGGAGAAAAGATTCTCATTTTAGAAAACACCTTGCATTGCAAAACACGCGGGCGATTTGTGTGATTGGTCCACGCCGACAAGGAGTGCCTCGATGGGCTATATAAGACGAACCCAGAGGAAGAAAGGCATCGATGGCTTTTCGGTATGGCTGGCTGGCTGAGCGAACGAAGGCGCACGATGCCCACTAAGCTGTCGAGTGGATCACTTGCAAGATGAATTATGCGGATCTCTGGCCGCCACAACCGTGGCATTCGAATGGGACGGTTGGTGTGCGGGATGGCTGAACATCCGCACCCGAAGACCAGCGGGATGGAGGTGGTTACGCACCTTCGGCGGGATCGGGAAAGCGGAACCTTTACCATCTCCTGGCATTACCTGCGCTCGAACCGGGTAGGGGTTTTACCTCTTAGGACTTAGTAGATAGGGCTCGAGCCCGTTTTTGTATATAGGCGATTGCCCATAAGCGAGGAAATAGGCGGGTCTGCGCCCACATTTTGTAAAAAAATCTCCACTATAATATAATATCGCCTTTCTAGTCACTTTCTGTGGTGTTTGCTTCTTGAACTGTCTACGTGTGTTGATGTTCACTTTTACGTGTGATGAAATGCTTTGAGGCGAAAACCATTAACCAATGTAGGTAATGGAGTGCCATCTAACTCGACTAGTTGGAAAACGCTTGGTCTAACCACTTGAACAATTTGATAAGGGCCAAGCCAACTAAAACTTGAGTTTACAGGAAAAATTTTGTACACGGAATCATAAAGAAGAACCAAATCTCCTTCTTTGAATGTTTTTGTCTTCAAACGTTTGTCATGTAAAGATTTTTTGCAAAACCGTTGTCCATGAAGAACACGAATATAAGCATCCCTTGAAGTTCATCCAACTGTTTCTAATTGATAGACCCGTTCTTTGAGTGCAGCGGTGGATTATGGCGAGAGATTGAAAACGGAGTGTTGGAAGGATGTATTCAAGCGGCATGAGAGCTTCGACCATAAACCAATTTAAAAGGGTGTGACCAGTAGCAATCTTGAAACAAGTATTGTAGGCCCAAAGAACAATGGGAAGTTTTGTCCGCTAACTGTATGGGGAAGCGCCACAAATTTTCTTGAGAATGGTGACGAGTTTTGTTGGTGCTACGCCCAACCCATTGCCTTGAGGATAGTAAGGTGTGCTCTTGTGATGATGTATCGGGGAGATAATCCGTCGAAGCCCTTGATAGTATGATTGATGAAATGAACACCACGGTCGACCAGCTCAGGTAGAACTGGCCGAATCAGCGTGATAATTTGTTGATAGAGGACTCTAGGCTGTGCTTGCTGCGGTGTTGTGCGGGAAGTGCACAAGCTTCCGCCCATTTGGTGGCGTGGTCGGTGAGAACCGAATGTATCGGGACGCAGTGTGCAGCGTAGAGGAGGATCTATAGGTCCCACAAAGTCCATTCCCCATTCTTTGAAGGAAGTGGCGTGGCGGCGGCGTCAAGGAAGCGTCCGCGGGCGGGCGTCCCACCGGCCCGGGCAAAGCGTCACGTCTTGGCGTGGTGAGCATCTTTGAAGAGCGTGGGCCAATAATGCGGCTAGAAGGATTTTGCGTTGCGTGGGGTGTCACCATGAAAATGACCACCATAGAGGCCTTGATGAGCTTCTCGAACAATGTGCGGAACTTCATGAGGTAGAAACAGTCGTCCGAAGGATGGTGTCCTTACCCTTTGTAGAGATGTCAGGCAACCATGGTGTAGTCGCGGACCTCTGGAGAAATTGATGGCGACGGGATTGGATTGGCGAGGAAGGCGTCGTTCCGGTGGAAGAGCACCCGTGAGGAGGTGCTGCTGAAAATCATGGAACCAATGTGGTGTTGCCGTGACTAAAAAGAGCGAGCATCCGAGGGGCGCTCGAGACCCGGGCCAAGCGGGATCATCCGTGTGGATCGTGAAAGATAATCGGAACAACATGAGATTTGCCGCCTTATGAACGATTTCAAAAGGAGCAAATTCTTGGAGAAGAAGGACCCAACGAAAGCAATGCGCCCGTGGGCGTGGACTTGTTGATCAAGTAGAGGAGTGCTTGGTGGTCCACAAAGAACTTGATTTGATCAGCCTAAAAGGTAATGGTGAGCGTTGGACCGAGAAAATGAGACCCAAAGCTTCCGCCTCAGGTGGCGAATAGTTCTTTCGGCCAGTGAGTTTTTTGGCGTAGCGATTTGGTTTGTCGATTGTCGCATCATATTCTTGAGAAAAAACGACTCCAATAGCAAGCGAGACATCGACATGAGCGTGAAAGGGCTTGTCCCATTGAGGAGGAACAAGAACCGGTGCGAAAGTAAGCAAAAGCCCGGTAAGTTGAAAGCACTTCCTTTGGGAATTTAAGCCGGTGGATTAGATCACCGTGAGTTTATGAAGGGGATCTGCAATGGTCGCCAGTCCGGTATGAAGGTGGGTAATAATTGACCTTTCGGAAAAGCGTGTCTCCCTTGATATTGGCTGGTGCTTGAGCCTTGAGCACACAACTGATTTTGGCGAGGATCGGTGGTGATTCTGCTTTAGCGACAACATGGCCTAGCAGAACACGGAAGTGACGCAAAAGGTGCATTTTCGAGTTGAGACTAATCTTAGGACTCATCACATTTTGGAAGGCGAGTTCCAATTTATCCAAATGGTCAGCCATGGAACTGTAAGGGGAGAGAAGTCATCTTAAAAAAAATTTGCAAGAAGGGATTTTCCTTCATGAAATCATGGCGAGAGCATGATGCGTTGAAATGTTGAAGGAGAGTTGGATAATCAAAAAGGAACCACCTTGTAGGCAAAGTGCCCCGCGGGGTGGTGAAAGTGGTCTTGAGTTGATCGAGAGTCTTTGATGGAGATCTGATTGTAGCCAGAAAAACCATCCATAAAGGAGTACATCTCATGTCCGACCACTTCTTCCGAGAACTTGGTACGTGAAGGGAAGTGGAAAATGATCACGCCTTTCCGGGCCCGATTGAGTTTCAGATAGTCCACCTGAGGACGCGGATCTTACCATTGTGCTTAAGGGCAATGGCGATGGGGCTCACCATTCGAGAATGTTTGACCTCATAGATCAAACTGCGAAGGAGTTTGTCAATTTCCGCCTTGGAGCGCGATCGCGGTAATTAGGGTTGAGCACATGCATCGTCGTTGCTACCTTTGGTCGTGCATCAGATTTGGTAGGAATGGTGAGTTCCCCAAGCTTTTGTTGATTCGAAGATCTTTGTAACTCGGTAAAAATGTGTTTGAATTTTTTGAGCGGCTTGGCGCCCCATTACGATAAGGAGCCAGGAAGATTTGCGGCAATGCGGGCAAAGGTTGATTGTTGCCAACGTCCACAATCTCGACTTCGGAGTCTGAATATGGGGTATTACCAGTATCCGGACAATGTGTGCAGGAGGTTGGAGCATAACGGATCGTGGCACTGCGTGGTGAAAAAAGAGAGGTTGCTCGGTTTCATCTAGCGAGAGGTTGCTTCATGGCGGCGTGTACATCAACGGGGAGTTGCGGGGAGGTTCGACATCGAAAAGTGATCACGCGTTGGATTCGATTGCAAGGAGCGGGTAGGGGGTCAAGCAAGGCGACCCGCTACTGGTCGATCAAGAGTCATTTCTCCCCAAGGATCGGCATATTCGGGGTAGGATGACAGAGGCTTACTTCCGAGTGGAGCCTGAACTTGATAAATATTCGAGCTTCTTCTTGAATCGATTAATGCGAGAGGGTTCGCATTGTCAGCGAAATGATCCCCACTGTTTGCAAGTCCATGGTGGCATTGAGATGACCATCGGTGATGACTAAGCGTCCGTGGCCCAAGAATGGATACTCTTTGCACGGGCGGAGAAAAGGTCGCCTACCCGGCATTTTTCATAGTCACCGGATCTTCGCCCGACTTTCCAAACTCCAAATTCCATGGGAAAGCGAGGAGATCACCAATGTTGATGTGAAGAATAGGTGTGGCCTTGAGGTCTCGTGATATGGCCATTAGCCAATTTGATGTCATATGGGGCACGAAAGAGTTGTGTGATGCCCATTTGTTTGCGGAGTTTATCCGGTGATGAGATTGGCTCGCGCTACCTCCATCGATTTGAACATGGTTGACTTGCTGATTTCCCAACCGTGGCATGGGCCCAGGTGGGTGTAGAGGTATACGGCCCCAACTAAAAGCGGTTGGGAGTGGTAATCGGTCCTTGAGGAGCGGGGCGAGTTTTAAAATGGTTGCCAAGCTTAAAGGAATTTTGATCTTGGCGAGCTCCTCTTGGAGTTCGAGAGGTACATGAGAAAAAGGATCTGGCTTTGGTTCCATCAAAAGGGAGTGCGTGGCGGGAAGCAAAGAACTTCTTTGAGTAAGTCAACCTCGGCTGCAATATTGGGATATGTCCGAGAGGCGTGGAGGTTGAGATGTTGAAGGGGTATCTTGTCTTTGTTGAGCTCTAGTGGTGGCATGAACATTTACCAATGTCGCGGCCTTCAAAGCCTTTGCATGAGGTTCAAAATGCTTTGGCGAACTTTGGGCATGACATGTGGCATGAGCTTTTCCAAGTCGTGCAAAGTGAACCTTTTTTCGTCCTCATGAGGAATGGTGTCAACTGCAAAAGGCAGGTTCGCGTGCCCTTCCGAATAATAGTCAAGGGGCGTGATGCCTTGGTGCAAGGCGTGAAACTAAACCAACCCAATTTGACTGGCTGATTTGGAGGATTAAGTGCACGAAAAATTTCCTCTTGGGCTTGTTGATCCAAGCGAGGTTGATTCTTTGGAGCTGGGTGATAGCGTGATTCCGAGGGCTCTTGGTGGCTTCTAAGAACCGTCGTTGCGCCTTGTTTGCCATTAGCGAGCTAGAGTTGGTAAGCCGTGGAGGGACCGATGTGGTCCGATTTGTGCCCGAAGGGTACACGAACTTGTGGAAGTTGAGGACACGCCGTGGTGGTATGACCCCATTCTTGGCGGTGATAACACCGAGCTTTAGAAGGATCAAAAGGAGGGCGTTGGTTGGATCCCGTGGTTGGTCCATTCTTGTCGATAGAGTTGCGTGGGCTGCACGAAGAGGTGGGTCACGGCGATAGTGCGATTGTTCTTTGGGTGTGGTTTGCACTTGATAAACCATTTTGTTGCGGAGCGGTGGTGTGGGATGAGTGCGAGTGCACTCTTCCGTGGCATGATTGCACATGTTGCACGCTTGCAATGAGGCGGGCCATTGGTGGAGTTGCACTCATTGGCCAAATGGCCTTGGTATTTGCAAATATGGCACCAGTTTTTGGCTTGTGGATTGGATTAGCGTGTTGAGGCTGAGCAGTGGATTTCAGGAACCATGACAGGTGGAATGAGCGGGAGCTCTTGAAGAGCCACGCCCGGGAGGAAACATTGACGGAGTGATTGACAAGGTCGATAGCTTTGCTCAAAGTTTTGGACGCAGGTATTGATCATGAGTCGAATAGCGGGAGGAAGTCCTTGGAGAAACCAGACCAAAATCGGCCGTGTAGGGTACTCCTTGAGCTTACTTAGCGTAATGTGAAGTCGATCCACAAAATCCGAGGCAGACTCCGTGGCTCTTGTTGAAGTTCATTGAGTTGCTTGAGATGAAGTTGATCATCATCCGTGGTCCCGTAATGAGACGTAAAAAGCGGTCGCGCATGTCGGACCAGTCTTGTTTCCAATGGCTTTTGTTGGACATGAGCCATTGATGAGGAGAGCCACGCAGGTGGTGGAAAAAGATGTGGAATTTCAGTTGAGGTTGCGCGTGACCATTTAGGACAGCTAGAGCCTCAAATTCTTCCATGTGGGCCTGAGCACTTTGGTCTAACGGTTTGCCTTCGTGTTGCCAAAGGTGGGATAAGTCGCCTAGAGTCCGAAAGGTAGATGTGAAAGTCTTTGGGCTGGACAGAACGATATAGTGAGGATATTGAGGTTGAGGTGGATGTGGCATTGTGCTGGACGGACCGGTGAAGGGGTGATAGCGGTTGAGAAACCAAGTAGCTGGAGCATTGGTTTTGAGATCCGTAAGGTTGTAAAACAGAAGAGCAATGATGGGAAACGTAAGGGAAAGGATATTCCGGTAGGCTTAAAGGAGACATGTGGATAGCCGGCCCCCACGGGGAGATGATGGTCGCGAAAGGAAGAGGGCGTATGGCCCCAAGAATGATGGATGTAGGTATGTTCGTGGGTGAAAGTACGGTTGAGAAGGTTGAGCCCGGATAAGGCTCCCCGGAGCAGTGATGAGGGGACCGAGGTTGTGAGCAATGTTTGCACGCTTTGGGGGGAACCGGACCCAGATCGACACCAGGGGTGGTGGCGACCGGAGCCTTGGGACCGAAGATGGCCTCCTCTATGTCATAAGCAAGATCCATACATGTCGCCAACAGTTTCGACGCTGATGGCGCCCAAGCAGAGGCCGCTCGAGAAAGGAGTTCTTCGGGCGCGAAATTACGGATATTACGGCTACGTAGAAAGTAGGATAAAAAATCGTAATCCCGGCACGGGCAATGCATGTTGTTTGGGGGTCTGGTTCGGGAACTCGAAGATGTTCTCCTGCGGAGGACCGCGGATCTAACAACAGAGAGTCCGGGGACTATGTCACGCTGGATTTGCAAGAAAGAAGAAAAGAAGAAAATGTAACAAAATGAGAGAAAGATGATAAGCTTCCTTGATATCAATGATGAAAATACATGAGCTCTCTAATAGAGAAAACCGAAAGGAGACAAGACTCAAATCTCATCTAAAAACTTATGTGCTAACTCTACTCATATATATAGTACAATGGCCTTGGGCCCAATATAGACTCGGTGATCTCGGTCCGGTGCTCACACGGAAGGAGGCGATTCTGAGGAATGTTGGCGGTGCCTCTTGAAGTGCCTAGAATCGCTTGACGCCGACGCGGGCGGTGGCGGAGCGTCACTTATCGCGGCGCCTCTTGTTGAATGACCACGGGCTTTGATTGCGTGGTCTCACGTTTGGTCTTCTAGCGAGAGCCTTGGATGTGGACCCGTGGTGGATCGAGGATCCTTGAGCTTGACCACAGTGCGTGCATTATGCATGAATAGTCTGTGCAGGGGAGGCACGGGACTAACAACTACTCATTCCCAGACATGCAAGCCCTGATTCAATTGTTTAAATTCACTTGATTCTTCTAACATGTAAACCAGGCATCTGAACCACTTGTTTTGAGCATGATTCTTGAAACTCTGAATTCTTTATGAGGGATTTTGAGGCGTCCTTGATTAAGATGGCTCATGTACATTCTCGACATTATCGTGAATGCCAAGGTGGAATCGCGTGTGCAGCTCTATTGCCTGAAGTAGTGTGGATTGTTCTTTGTGATGCCTGTCATTGTTCTGTAATTTACTACTTGGGGTGTCATGTGCCCCTTGTTTGTAAAATGGTCGAGGAGCCTCAGTGGGCATGTAAAAATTGAGGATCTTAAAAGTTGTTTGTTATCGTATATCAAAATTCCTGGGAAATGGGTATTTTAAAGTAGGATCTAAAAGCTGTCAAAAATCTTGAAAGGTTTATCAACCTCTATATTAACTTCAAAAAGCACTTCACAAAGCACATGGTTCTTTACTCTGCAAAGCAAAAGATCACTGATACTTCTAGAAAAGATCTGTAGATGCGCTGGGTGTTGGAACGAAACAGAAGATAACGCTTGAGCAGGCATATAAAATAGAGGTAAAGTTGGTAACTTGAAACTTAATCGAGAAGAGGTTTTTGTGGCCGAAAATTAGTTCATGCTTTGTAGTTTCTATATCCTTTATCTGTCAATGGTTCTATGACATGCCTTCGAAACTTGAGCTTCCATTTAGTTTGGCATGCAATGTTTTTGAAATTGAATCTGAAAACAGAAATTTTGTGATATCAAATCCAGTCTTCCAACTCTAAGAAAAGGTGAGTGGCTTGCAGATGTTCTTGTTTGAACTTTTACAGCGGGATTTGCACTCTCAACTTTAATAGCAAGGTCAAATCTTGAAGCTGCGGCAGTTAAAATATTGCATTATAAGAACAGATATGTGACCATGAGCCCCGTTGATGTTCTTTTTACCTCTGGCATAGCTCATCCAATATCAAATATGCTAGATCACCAAGATGTGCATGTGAAGTTATAACAAACAGAAGCAAGGAACCTCATAAAAGCAAGGTTTCTCTACAAAGGCAACAAAATCTGTACGCTATACTCATACTAGCAGAATTTAAGCCGGACCATTGTGCTATACGCTATACTCATACTAGCGATCTTTATTGTGCTAAGAAGGGATGCAAATTTGTTAACAAATGGGAAGGCATATTGATGTTCATAGACCTCAGCATTAATTTAATTCCCTTGGTTTTCTACTGCACTGTCTCCTAGTGTTCCAATAGAACATCACACTAATCTGGATTTGACCAGACAAGAAGGGAAATCAGCTTAAATAAGGCATGCTCAAAAATGGGAAACGTAGGCTTCTTGATAGTTTCTTTTGTTTCTGAATCATTCTCATCCATTAGCCAATTTTTGACAAGATAGGGCTAGGTTGTTACTAGTTAGATTTATATTTGTTTGTCATAGCACATGTCACAACAGTCTGCAGTGATACAAATAACTTGAAAAATTTGGTTAAATCCCAAGAATGACTATTAAGAAAACCATAAGTTTCACTATTTTTGCTTTGCATACTCTGTGTTTTACTCAGAAAAATTGGTGGTATAGAAGTTCACATCCCATCATAATTTGTATTTTGTAGGGGGATCAACAATTTGGTATGTAGAGAGGTTTCTTTGGTGTTGTCATTGACTGGCTTATAAAACACTCTTAAATCGATTGTCATTAGAAACAATCTGAGAAAGATGAATCAAGAGCAAAGTGTTCTACGTTATTTGAACAAGAGCCAGTAGCCAATTTGAACAAGAGCCAGTAGCCAATGCTTATTGGCATATTTTTTTTACACATGGTGATGGCATATGCCTCGTTGCATATTGATGCAAATTCGAATCGCAAACAACAAATATATTGTTGGATTATGCAGCAGGATGGAGGCACCTACAAGCTAGGAGTTCACATTGCGGCCAAAAATGACTTGCTTCCATTGCGCAGTTAATGGCCATCGCATGGTTTCTCCTTCATTTGATTTATATTGCAAAATGGAGGCATCATGTTTTTGTTATGCCCATAGGTATATTATTCAAGATTTATATGCAACTGAAAAGCTTTTTGCTTTTAGGAAATGGCACTCCATTTGAGTATAGAATGTTTTCTGGATTGCGCATTCCGTGAACTCTAAATGGATTTGCCTATAAATTGCCTTATAACCTCTTTGTGGATAACAAGAATGATGCGATTTGATTGGCAATTACCCCTTGAACTCTATAAAAAGCTATATCGTAGGTGATAGAGGGAATTACTAGGGCTTGGGTAAAGCTGATATATCTCAATTGTTGAAGCATATTGCAACATAGGTTTCTTGCCTTGGAAGATGTCTAATCAACAAATAATTACTAAAATTTTGTTCACTACATTCATTAGTTCTTAAGATATACAAAACCTTTGAATGCCGATGCCAATAAATAGTACACTCAACCATGCATTGTTAGCATATGTTTACTTTTCACCATATTGATGAAAAATAAATCTAAGAATGCGTAGCATTAGGGCAATGTCGGTTCTTCCATATTCACTCATTTTACACAGCAGATCCCATGCAATAGCTTGGTTTCACTTTTGAACCTGGTCATGAAGATTGTTATCTGGTATTCCCTTGGAGTTATTGTTAATTATTTCCCTTTATTGTCCAACTCATTTGCACAATATAGCATTCTAGATGATAGACATTTGGATTTGCAAATCCAATCCATTTGCACAATATAGCACTCTAAATGATAGAAATGTGTGACGACCACTTAGGGTGCTTTCCCATGGGCTGAAATTCAAATTACTACAATTAAAATACCAACACAAGCCCATCTGCCTAGCCTTCTTCCCAACCCTGCAATTCTGCTAGTTTTTTTTTTTTTTTTTGCCGTTTGTAGATGTGCTCAAGGCTTTTGTGGACGCAGAGCATCTTCTGCCTGAACAAATTTTCTGCTAAGTACTACAAAAATGGCCCTGAAAACCCTGCTCGAGCTTCGACCCGAGGACCCCAAAAACCATGCTCGGGCTTTCTATTTTGAAGGCAAACAAGTACAATAAGTTGGCGAAGGCGGAGGAATATGAAAGGCACAATCCTTGGAAGGCTTGGTTTTTCTCGACTATGAAGTCGAGAAAGGTTTTTTATGGAGTATTAATTTAATTCATGTTTAAATTAATTAATTATTTAATATATTTTAATATTAATCTATTGATTATATTTTAAGCCTATTTTTGGGGTTGGCCACCCCTCCCTCCCCATAACCCCCTTTGCCTCTCTATACCCCTTTAACCCTTTGCCCTCTCTCTTTACCCCTTTCATTGCCCCTCTTCCCCCCTTTCTTTGCCCCTTTGCCCACTCCATTTGCCCCTCAATCGACCCTGTTCCCCATTTTTTTTCTTTGTAGATATTGTTCTTTTCTCGGATTGTTTTTTGTAAACTTTGGTTCTTGCTTTATCATGAAAAACCTAGTGGTGATTCAATGCCAAGTTACTTACTTTTGCACGAGTCCCATTTTACTGCTCCAAACGTCAGAATGTGACCCATTTTAATTACATGCGACTTTGCTAGGGGTTATATTAATGATGAACCCCGACGTAGTAGAACTTTCTGTTGTTATATGTTCACTATGGTCCATTCGACGCAACCTGATATGGATAGTATATGTAGGTGTCTACTAGGCTTAGCTATATGGTGACTTCTTAATATGGACCTTCGCAATCTCTTTGCTCCAACTCTTCCATGATTATCCAAATCTGCACACAATTGTCTCTGCACACAAAGGAGTATAAACAGTCCTTGCACACAATTGTCCCTGCACACGAAGGAGTATAAACATTCCTAGGTTTAAAGGGAGAGAAAATGGAGCACTGTAAGAAAAGCTTTTCATTGGAATAAAAGGGATTATGTTCTGCAATTGTGAAGTGGGGGGGATATTACATATGGTTTTGCTTGGTTTAGGGCAGTATTCATATGGCAAAATAGTATTTTGCTGATGTCAGTAAATGGGTTTTGAGTTTCCTTGTGTTTGGGATTTTTTCTTGTTATAGCTCTATCTTTTCATGGAAAGTAGGGTTTCTGCCGTTTCTGTGCATGAGGGCAGGGCGACATGGCCTTGGTGGCCTTCTTCTAGCGAAGCTCATGCCGGACTGCTTGGCCATGGCGGCCTCCTTGTGGCAAAATGATAGCTGACTGCATGCCTGGCCCGAGAAGATAGTGGTGTAATTTCATTGCTTGGCCCCAAAGGACGATGCTGGCAGAGTTGTTCTGGTGGATTTGTTGTTGCATGCTTCTTGCATCTTCCAGCAATTTGCAGGGCGACGGAATCATGTTGTTTGCGGTTTTCTTTGCAAGAGGAGTTCATGGCAGGGCATGAAGAGTGTGTGCTGGATCACATAAGAAACCACATCTTTTTTTTTTTTCATTGTTATAGTTTCAATTTTATGATGGCAGGGTAAATCGATGCCCTCTGTGCCAAAACCTGTAACATGGAATCGGATTTACAGGGATGGGTAAATCATTCCCAAAAATGCCTCGTGCTCTGCTGGTTTTGGTTTCACGATGGCTAGATAAATTGATGCCTTATGTTCCACAAGGGGATTTCTGTGTTATAGTGGATGGATAAGTGGATGCCCTATGTTCTATAAGATAACGGGAGCGAAGAAATCCAAGTTTATGGTGAACGGGCTACTGTGTTTTACATCAAATTGTTGTTACGCATTGTTTTTCAAACTTATTTTGCATGTCTCTGAGCTATTCTGATCTAATTTGAAGCATCGTTACTTTTTATGTCTCTGTTTTGCAGATTCCTCTGGTATGGAGCTAATGGCAGACACAGCTTGAGTTTTTGTTGTGTTATGTAGAATGGCAAGGCATTGGTACTGCCGTCTCTTGGCAGGGGGTTCAAATCCCCAATTGTCTTGCTGAAGCTGCAGTATGTTGGCAAATAAATGTTGTGTGGATGTCTTTGTGAAATAGATTCATGATATGCTGCTGGGTGCTGCAGTGCAGCCTCCCTCTATTGCAATTTGTTTTCACATGTTTTTCTATGTTAGAAGTGGGCAATGTTCAACATGAATGGAGTTCCTTTAATCTGTGTAGTTGGTGTTAAGCGCTCAGTATGTACGTGTTTGACTTCAATAGATTACATTGTAGTGCACCTTAGGATGAGGTGGAAATTGGGGTTTGACCCCATCTTGACTTCCAAGGGACGGCCACATGTTGTGCATTGGGGATATGCCATGGAATATTCTGATATCAGTGGTTGAGATCGAGCGATTCCCAAGCCTGAAATCTGCAACAACTAACAGATTCTAAAAGCTGCAAGAAATCTCAAGAGATTAGTGAACTTTGCAAAAAATCAAGCAAAAAATGGCCAATTACCTTTGAAAGAACCGTTGCACAAGCTTCTTGTCAAAAGAATGAAAAAAAATGAAATGGGCCCTCTTCGGCTTAAAGAAAGTTCGTTGCTTGAACAAAGGCGAGCCTCGAGATTTTTTGAAGGAAAAATAAAGAAAATGTTGAATTTCTTGATTAGGCGGCACTCATTATTTTTGGGCCTAATTGTTGAATTTTCTTGATTAGGCGGCACTCATTATTTTTGGGCTAATTTTCAAACTATTTTAGGGGGAACAAAAGGGGCCAAGCTAATCTAGACACTACACCATGCTTTCACCTAATAATCCCTCTGTGAAGGCCATCCCCAAAAAGTTCTTGTAAAAATAATTTAAAAAGTTCTTTGTAAAAATAATTTATCACAACTGCAGCAAGCTTATTCTCCGCTACATGCTTCATCCAACAAAAATTTTCCACTATCGAGCCTGTCAATAAAAATCTTGGAAGGAGAAACTCCACGCTAGACGTACTTATCCACAAGATCTGAGGACAGAGTAGATACAGAGGGAACAATATGGATCTCATCTGCAAAATAAACTCCTCGTTCTATTGGCCAAGTTTCCCTTGGAATCCCTGAGCATGAAATGGCAATCTTAAAAGTAGCAATTCTTGACGTCTCTCTAATTCTGTGTAGAACGGCAACCAAATTACCGACATTTTCCCTCGCAGGAATGACAATCCCGTTAAATACTGGATGTGCATGCAACAGATCTGCTACAGAATCAGCAAATGTAGTGCGGGCTTCTGCGAAAGAGTAGACTTCAGGAATACATTCTGCTCTTGATATTTCAAGGTATATATGTTGTTCCTCTAAATACAATTCATTCTCTTCAATCTCCGAGTACGACCTTATTTCTAGGATACTTAGGACGGATCTTGAATGCCCAGGTTGAGACTTGAGGATTCGTATGAAAGTATCCTTGTCTTGTGAACTTGCAAATTCAAGTCCAAAATAATTATCCTCAGCTAAAATAATCATATGATAAATAACCTTTTCAATCATGCCGATATAGAGTATTGCATCCGTAATGATCTCTCTAAAGTCACCTGTGCTACCCAAAAAAACAAAGGCGTCTTTTCCATGGCAAAGATTGATGAGTTGCAGGCCTCTTTTCAAAACTGTGGACAGTTCTTCCACCACTTTGCCCAGCTTCCAACCTTCTTCACCACATAGATAAGTCCATAAATCCACATATTTTTGGATGCAAGCTGCCAATAAACTTAGCCTGGAACATTGTTCCATGTTTATCGTTCCCAGATCTTTTGTCGTCACAGCTTCAACGATCTCCTTGGATAAAGTAGCCAATCGTTTCATTGGTAGATCTTTTCTGCAAAGTAAAATCCAATGCAAAACGAAATTAACAAGGAGCCTGCAAAATCTTTTATAACCTGAGCACTGATTCAAATGGTTCCCTTGCTCTGTAGATTACTGTGCATAGGAAGACAGAATAGAAACTACAAAGTGGGCTTCGAGGAAATCAGAGACTGTGACCAAACGAGCACAACCCAACAACACACATTTAGCATGGACAAAGTTTTTAAACCCAATCGAAAATTTTCCTACTCTTTCATCAAATAGCCAGATATTTTCAGTTCCCAGTCGGAATTTTGTATTACTCTTATACAAATATGCATAAAAATCTACTGGAATTTTTCCTGCAATGCACTAACTCAACCGGAAATTCTTAGTTTCAACCGGAACAAACCTTCTATACCCCGGAATTTGCCCAACAGTGACATTTAGTAAGAAAAGCCCAACTGCATAAAGTGGAGTCCACGTCACTGTCACTGGTGACCGTACAAATTTTTGGCTAGTTGGCATCTCCCGGTTGGCTTAAGGTTTGTCCTAGACGGCACAGACGTGGCCCTTAGTGGCATTTGCCCTATTCACGAATCGCATCCCTGACTTTTGCAGAGAAATTACCTATTGTCGACCAGTGTGGGACAAACTCTAAAAACCCAACAAGTATGTTTCCTATATAATTTATGCTAGGCGGAAGGGGGCTATAAAAACTTAGATTTCATCCGGAAAAATATAAAGAAACCCACGGATTTTGACCAGAAAACTTCCTGGAATTTTTTTTCTCTATCGGAAATTCTTGATTTCAACAGGTAGGATGCTAGTGTTCCTAGGAACTCGCACACACTGTTCTCGACTATGGCGAGAGGAACAGCTTCGACGGTTATAGCTGTTTTGCCTTTTGGCACCTCCCAAAACCATGGTTCTATGCTTTTATCAAATTTGTTTGAGGATTAAGCCCCAATACCATGGTTCTTGAGAGTTTTTGTGCAACTTCCCTCCAATTTTGAATGAGGCCCTCTAGTTTTGAATGATCCTCATGCATTTGTGGTGTCTATTTGGCATGATTTGGGTAGCAAATCCTTAGGATCCTTGACATGGCCAGTTCTAGACCATTGATGGTTTGATTCCTTGCTTTTTTGCTGCATTAGAATTAGAGGTAAGCTTTCAGACTTTTAGTCTAATTTAATTTCTTCAAGCATAAACTTTAAGTTATATTTCTTGGTTGCTTTTGCAATTTTGTTTTTCTTTTTTATGTAAATGAATCTTAGAAATAATAGAGTTTTCAGATTTGCTCCTGAGAGCAATGCAGAAGTTGAAGTCGCTAATGAAGCTGCTCCTACTCCTCCTACAAAGAGCAAGTTTTCCAGGCCTCTCATTGCAGCCCATAAACGTTCATCTGTTGGAAAGAAAAATGTTAGGGGAGATAAGGAATGGTCGCAGGAGCACATTGAAGATTTTTTCAAAGAATGATAAAAATGTTCTGCGCATCCTTCAATGCATCCTTCAAGAGGTGGGGAGGGTGATGTTTTAGCGACAATGCAAGAGAACGCCGATAAGGAGATCTATTACTCTCAAATATTGCAGGTACCTGTGACTGCTTGCAAGTTACAGGCACCGGAGGAGCGTTCCCATTCTGCAATCGGAGTTTGATTTTGCTGATATGGTGCAGGCCTAGAATTTCAATTCAGATGGATTTGAAAGCTTCTGAATACCCTAAATCAGAACTGAGTTTATCCTCTAGCAGGGTTTCATTTGTCCTCTTTTCATTTGTCATCTTCCTAGTTTTTGTCAGGCTAAAATGCATCACAGGCTAAAACGCATCACATATGCAATAGGAATGGTGGTCTTCACAAACCGATAACTGGGACTGTGAAATTGCCGCATGAAATTGCCGTTGCTGGCTGATGGAGATACACCCTAAAAGGTGTCATTTTGAGTGCCACAATGTCCGTTTGGATTCTAGCAGCTTCAGAAGAAGTCTTTGATTTCTTATGTGACGAGCATCATAGGCACACGGTAATTTTGAAATGCTTGCTTTATGTATTACCTAGGATGAAACTAAGGACATGATGATGACAATAGTGTGAAACAGGAATGAGTAAGTTAAGTTCTGAAAACAAGCATATATGTGTAGGTCAGTTTTCTGTTGTCAGTATTGGATCTGATCAATGCATGTCACATTTTTCCAAAGACAGTGGGACCTTTTTGCCCTTGAGTTTACATTGGAAGAAGTTGCACGCATTAGGATTATAGCGCAAAATGTTGAGAATCAAGTATCCCTCTTGCGTTTTGCAAATGTAAGTGTCTTGTGCGATTTGATCTGTGACGCTCCCTGAACATATACGACCCTCGGACGTATACATACGGGGACTTTCCCCTCCCATGGCGACCAACTCGCCATGAGCAGGGCCCTCCGTCTATTTCGGGCCATCTATAATACGATGCCCGAAAGAAGGACACGAAGGGGTCATTCGGCCCACGCCTTCAATGGGGCTCCTACGTCGCGGAAGCATGAATACAAGGGTTAGCACACAGCATAAATCACATATAAATAACCACCACGACGGGTGGCATATCCATCCAAATACCAATGGCAAAGAATATGCATCTAAACCTAATAAAACACCCCAAACCCATGGTTCTACCCCGGCCCGGACTCAAATTGAGGATCGACCGACGGCTAGGGCCTCAAGAGATCAGCAGGCTGTAATCTTGACATGGCATTGGCGGCATAGAACATTGGCTAGGGTTGTCCACTCCATCCCCCTCATGTGCACACTTTGCGGATGGGTCAATTCACGCTATGGCGCCGCTATAACCTTCCGGGGAGCCTTGGGCTCGAGGCATCACCCGCTGGAGCCTACTCCGTGGTTCATGAAGCCCCGTCCAGATGAGGCAGGTCGGGGAAGCGCCCCCTTCCGTAATCACGGTGGCTCCATGGGCGAAGCTAGAGAATACGTGCGCATCGACACCCCCGCATCCCACCCACTTACTCGCCCCTAAATCTACTCAAAGTGCAAAGGTGCCCCATACGGGTCACACCTTCCCACCGGGGAGTAAATCGGACCCATGCCGGCCCACGTGGCCGGGCTATCGCCCAGCTCGCTATAGGAGTCCTGTGAGCCTTTTATGTTCGCGTTGCAAGACCCCACCTCCACTTCACCACTGTGTTTCCTTGTCCGGTGCTAAGCCGCATTCATAGCTTATCTATGGCCGGTGGGCTCTTGTGCACAAAGCCGCATATAACGGGATAATCTGAGGGCTCTATCTAGGAGCATACTACAATAAGTAGCCCCAGGAGGTCTCTACCCCCCTTAATTCCCCATTTCGAGTAAATAACACTAGGCTAACAACCACCAATCCATCCATTACAAGCAGAACCAGTAATCAAAATATATAGAGAGAACCTACCTTTACAATCAAGGGTTAGTTCCAATGAAGTAACACAAAAGAGAGAATAGACCAACAACCCAAACAAGTGGTGCCCAGGGCGCTTATCCTAGAATTCACAACTACACTAGCCACCCACGTGTTTCGCGGCTCGACCCATTGTCGTTGGGGATCTCCATCTTCTTGATCTTGGTGTTCAACTTCACCACACAGTAAAAAGTACTTGGTCCGGTGGGCCCGGGATTGTGGGTAGGCTCAGCTCCTGCTCCTTCTTGGACTAATTTTGGGAGTCAATTAGCAATAGGGATCGGGGTTGACACCAATTTTGAAATCCCCATGTCGGCCAATCAATTAGGGGCGGTGCCTTCCCAAAGCATTTATTGGTCTAATTAACTCATTTAATATTAATCCCTAGATTATAGGTTATTATCCTTAATGATTAAATTAGCATAGCTAATTTAATCCCTTCTAGGTCAACCCCCCTATGTTACAATACCCCATGATGGCGTACCTTTATCGGGTGACGTGTCAGTACATTTATAGGTATACCGTATAATTACCATATAAATACGTTACGTATACCGTATAAATACGTGGAACGTCACATTCTCCCCTCCTTAAAAAAATGATGTTGTCCTCAGCATTGGGGTTAATTAATCAGAGACAGTTAGCTACGAAAACTGAATTAAGAAGAATATACTTAAGAAAGGGAGATAACTTATTATTTCAAACAGTAAAGCATTGAAGTTGAGAATAACAAAGTGTCAGCACCAAGGTGCATTTTACAAACTTATCAACAGACGAAGTTCAAGGACCGAGTCTGATTTTAAAACATCATAGACGACGAAAATAAGACATGTAAAACAAGCGAATCGGAAAAGTCGGGTCATCAGCAACCCTCTATACACGGCAGGCAAAGTCAACGCATCGCTTTCACCGCCCGCATACATGTCAATATATCATTTTCACAATTCAAAATAATTAGGTTGTGGTTGAAGGGTCCACCCCCTAGAAGAAATGAAAGAAAATTTATCTACAAGGAACCTATCATGCCTATGGTTCGCAATTCATTGCGGCGTAAAGAAGTTCATGCTTTACAAAGCAGTTCGTGGTCGCGGTTCACATTGACAAAGAAACCACGCCCTAAGGAACACGGAAGGTGATCCCATCATCGATAATCGTTGTTAACCACGATGCATCTACCCGCTACTAATTCTCGTGAATTAAGTCTTCAAGCTTACCGGGAGCGGGTTGATAGCATCGATTGATGGTGCGCCTTGAGATTTACGCATGAAATCGGGTAGTGCTTCTCAAGATCTGTTTGCATCACCCACGTAGCATCCTCCACCGGCAAGTGCTTCCACTTGACCAAGTATTGTAGCATTTGAGTCCTCCCGTCCGTTTTTATAAGCTCGATCAAGAAGAGTTTCAGGTATTATCTCTAGCTGCTCCTCCGGTCATTTCCGTGAGAGTTGGTGTTTCAAAACCTCCTCTGGATCAGGGTATGCTGCTTTAGAAGACTCACATGAAAACCTTGTGGATCTTTAAGCGGGGGTGGCAAGTCCGGTGATATGCTTGCTCCCCAATACGCTCATTGATTTTGAACGGTCCAGCCCATCCGGTGCCAACTTCTTGCAATTACCAATCTTAAGCTTGGCTTGTTTTTACTTTAATCTTAAGCCAAACCGATTAAGCCCACGGAAGACTCGTGGGGTCCAGGCTTATCTCGCTACACTCTTTTTTGACGAGCGTCAGCCTAGCAAGTAACCACGCACCTCGTCGACCAAAGCTTGCATCTCCGGGGAGGAGTTGTTGAGAAACCTCCACTTCGACACGGGGTTGTGCCATGTGTCGAGTAAGGCATTGATAACCATAATTTATCATGAAAGGAGACATTCGGAAGACTCCGTTTTCATCTTCATTATAGGCAAACTCTACTAGATAAATATAGTCACCCATTGGGATTGCTTACTCCACACATAACTTCAGTAGCATATCCTCTATGATACGGTTGCCTGGTCTGGCCCAACCATCCGTCATGCGAGGATGATATGCGGTACTCATAGCAAGCTTGGTGCGGATGGTGGTGAAGAAATCCTTCCGTAATGCACTTACAAATTTGGGATCCCTCGCCGGATACAATAACCCGTGGCATTCCGGCAACCCAAGATCTCCTTTGGCGAAAAGCAAGGCGGTGTCGAAGGCGTGTCGGTGGTATTATGGCAAGAAGTGAGCCATTTTTGATAATTTGTCGACGACCACCATTAGTGCATCATAGCCACGGAGAGTTCTTGGAAGGCCCACAATGAAATCCATGGTTATTACTTCCCATTTTGCGTGGGGGCACATCCAAAGGCTGCAGCTCCGAACTCTTAGTTGCTCCGCCTTTGGTTTGTCGACACACTTGACACCGCTTAATGTATCTAGCAATATCTTTCTTCATGGAAGGCCAAAAGTAACTAGAGCGGATTTTAAAATAGGTCTTCATAAAACCCCCAAGATGTCGGCTATAGGGTCAGCAGCGGTGTCATGGAGGATTAACTTACGCACTCGAAGTCCGAGGTACACACAACTTATCCTTTGTGATACAACAAATTGCCCTCTTTCTTTATATGAACGGAAAGAAAAGCGTTCTTTATCTGTCGTGCTTCCTTACTCAAACCAGTTCGCATTTCACCGGAACTCGGGATCCGTGGCCAAGGTCTCACGTTCTATCTGTTTCCCAAACTCACCGGGTGAGTGTAGAAATTGCATCGTGACAATGCATCCAAGAACCACATTGTGCTTTTGGGCTTATACATGATGTCAAAATCATATTCTTCAAGAAATTCCATCCATCTCCTCCGACGGAGGTTGAGGTTGGGTTGGGTGGATAAATAACGGAGACTTTGGTGATCCGTGGTCCAATCGGAATCTTCTCCCAAGGAGGTAGTGTGTCTCCATATTCGAAGAAAGCCAACAAATGCAGACTAACAACTCCACGATCATGGGTAGGACCGCCGTTCGGCTCTCGCGTTCATCTTCTTTGAATCATAGGCAATAACCCTGCCTTCTTGCATCAGGACTCCACCAGTGGCAATTTGACTGGCATCTGTGGCCACTAGTTTATCCTTGTCAGGATCGGGCAACGTGAGAACGGGTGCTGACGTTAAGGCATCTTTAAGCTGCTGGAAATTTCCCTGAACCTTAGTCTTCCAGTGCTCCATCCAATCCTTCACCTTCTCATGCTTTGTAAGGTTTGTAAGAGGTGCTGCAATCCTTGCAAAATCCTTTACAAACTTTCGATAGTATCCCGCTAATCCCAAGAAACTTGGACCTCGGGAGACATTTTCCGGAATAGGCCATTCCCTTACGGCCTCTATTTTTGCTGGATCTATAGCAATTCCCTCTGCAGAAATGATATGGCCCAAATAGTCAACCTTTGGAGTGGCAAACTTGCACTTAGAGAACTTGGCAAATAGCTGATGACGTCTTAACTTTTGTAGGGCCAATTTAAGATGTTTCTCATGCTCTTCTAGAGTCTTACTGTAGATGAGAATGTCGTCAAAGAAAATGACAACAAAATCATCCAAGTATTGTCGGAAAACATCGTTCATCAACCGCATAAACGTTGCGGGGGCATTAGTTAATCCGAAAGGCATAACGGTAAACTCATAATGCCCATATCTAGTGCGAAAAGCAGATTTATGGATGTCCTCCTCTTTAATCCTTATCTGATGATATCCCGAGCGAAGGTCAATCTTTGAAAAATATTTGGCCCCTTGCAACTGATCCATTAGATCATCTGCTCTTGGCAAAGCATAGCGGTTTTTGATGGTATGCTTGTTGAGTTGCCGATAATCAATACACATTCTCAAGGAGCCGTCCTTTTTCTTTACAAAAAGAATAGGGCCAAAGGGCTTAAACGCTAGGGTCGAATAAAACCTAGGTTTAGTAGCTCTCGAAGTTGCTTCTTAAGCTCTACCACCTAGGGGACTCATACGGTCTGCGGGCCTTCCGGTAGGCTTAGTGCACGGCTCTAAAGCTATCTCACATTCTACCCCTCTAAAAGGAGGAAGCTTCTGGATCTCGTCTGGGAAAAGATCGCTAAATTCATGGAGAATACTGGCAATCCCCCGTGGCAAGGTGTTGATTACTTGGTTTTGCTTAGCATCGACTCAATGGAAGCAAGTCTAATAAGGCGAGGAGCTTTTGCTTTGCAGATAGCTTTATCTAATCGGGTCGAATGGACATAGACCGCATGATAGGGTTGAATGGTTCACCTTTTTATAGTTACACGGGCTCCATTATCCGCGCTGAAGGTAACTTCTTCTCGCAGATCTATGTTGGCTTTTGCGGATGCCAAGAATTCCATTCCAACAATGAGGTCGATTTGCCAATATCCATTAACTCGCACCCATAGCAACCGGTGCTACCGGCAACCGTGATCTTAAGGTTGATGCGACCACCATAAGTATGTCTAACCTTACCATCGGCTAAAGTGACAGTCTCTGGCCGTGACCTTAGGGTTTCGGTTGGGCCAGGACCTGGCCATTCTAGGAGAAGCAAAATTATGTACTCCCCGTGGTCCATAAGAATTACAAAAGGCTTACCGCCTCATTTGGCCTATGGTGGAAATGACGGCAGGCTGACTTTCAAGATTGCCGCTTCTATAGCTGCAAGGATATGAGACGCGACCGCGGAATGTACTTTCGGGAGCCGCCCCGCCGCCACAGTAATGTTGACTCAATATCGCCCCGCCAAGGTCGGGCCATGGCCACCGGGGGCCCGGTAACATATGGGCAAGTCGCATGAAGTGTCCCGCCTCACCTGTAACATGCCTTATCCCTGCAAGTTGCCTTCCGCCAGCCTCTTTAGGAATGGATCGTGAAGAGGTTCAACTTCCTTACCCCGCATTGTTCTCGCTTTTACCGCGGTTAAAAGCGACTTTCTTCTCCGGCGACCGTAAGAGTTCTCACTGAGAGGGCCCCGGACTTGGAGAGCGGGTTTGTAAGGTGGACGGCCGTGGTCGCGGTGTAAGGAGCGGGACGCGGATATCGATTTCTTGGTATGTCCTCCTCGAGGCTCAATGCTTTAGCCTCTTGCCAGAATCGATTTCGGTCGATGGCCTTAACCATCCGTTTGATCGATGGTGCCAAACCCTCAATATAGCCTCCACCGCCCTTTTCTCATTCATACCCAAAATATACAGCCGTGCACATGAACTCATCCGTAGGCCTGTATCGGACATACTTTCTTCGCCCAAACAGCAGAAAGTCTCTGATTGGCTGGCATTTATGTGCACGAGGCACATAATGCCATTTGAAGGTCTTGGCAAACTTTCAAGTTGCATCTACTCCCGCCCGGATGTTTGCTCGCATAGCCCTTCCACCAACACGGCAGCTCGGTAAGGTTTGTGGTGGCAACCTTTCCCCAGATCCTTCTGCGCCATGCCATAGGACCCGCCGAACTCCTTCATTTCGTCGGCCTAGATTCGCATTCAAGCCGCTTCTAGATTTCCCATCAAATCGGGCCAATTTCCTATTCTTCCATATACTAGTTATGGCTGTATCAACTGCCTTCGCGGTACTCTTATCCCGGGCGCTTTGCATGGCCACCGATGATGCTGATGATGCGATGACACCGGCGGCGTAACTTTGAAGAGGTGGCACTGTCTCTAGAGGAGCTCCGGCTGGTTTAGAGTGGGACCTCTTCGCACGTATGCGTGACTAGTTAATTGGTGGGGACGGCCGGCCGTAGGTGGACTAGGTGGTAACGGAGGTTCCGGTAAAGGCCCTGCTAATACATGCTTTGTGGTGGGTTAGCATGCAAGACGAGGGCCTGTAATTTTAACCGTCTTTTCATCGATCAATTTTGTTCGTGTTAACCGACCGGGCGCTTGATGGGTGTCCGCCAGCGGCATTGCGCGGCAACCGCCTATATTAAACATAATGATGATATAAGAAAATATAACATAACGAAGAAGTGTTATAACAAAGTCATTCCGAGTAGTATCAAGAAACACAAAGTGAACACGAAAAAAGGACGGAAGATTCAATTTACAAAGTTGAGATAACGGTTACATCAAAGAAGTTTTATATGGAACACGCTTATAAACTTATAGTTATATAATACATATAGAGGCCTCGATACAAAGCCATTTCCTAGCCATGGTGAAGCATAGGAACACACAAACGGAAATTGTGGCTTAAGGGTTTGCGAGGGATACATGATGGTATTATAGCGCAAGACTCTCACGCACACTGGACGAAGCTTGTAGCGCGTGCCAAGCCCGATAATAACGGGTTGATAATCCCAAGTGGGGCTAATAATCGAAGGTTGAAGAGCTTCGCAAAGGCGTAGAAGATTTGCGAGAGATGATCATTAGCATCATCAAAAGCTTGATGGGGTCATATTCCAATAATCCCAAGTACGGGAAAGAGTCCATCTCGGATCATCGTAGCACGCTCGAAGAAGAGTAACTACTTCCATGCCCTTGTCGATCATAAGGTTGTTCGGGACCCTAAGCTCCGCTTATGTCATCGCCAACTTCCCGTCAGGATACTCGTTGTACCGGTTCCCCATAGTCCTGCTTCGGGAGGTCCCTGCTCATCCATTCTTATCGACGGGTGATCCTGTCCCGGTATTCCTCAAGTGTTTCTTCCGCAAGAAGACGGGAATAATTATATATACATTGGAAAACAATTTCCTTCCACTCCAGCTTTAAGGAAATTAATTAATCATTGAAAGGAGAAACAATGAAATGGTTTTTCAAAAGGCAAGAAACATAAGAAGATATCCCAATATATATAAAATTGAAAACGATATAGATTTTGGTGTTGGCCCACTAGAGGTAATGCCAATCAAAATTAACAAAATTTCACACGATGACCCAATGAAACCTAAAACTAAGAGGTCGATCCACAACATCTTGTGCTTGAGTATCAAACTGGGGCTCGGGTCGATGCCGTAGGAGTAACACGCTAGGATTAACCGATGAGGCAGCTGATGAAGCTATTTCTGAGGAACATTTGTAGCCATGGCACCGCAAACTGAGACTCATGTTCATCCAAGAACCAATCTCATGGTCAAACACCGCAATGGCAAGATCACTGTTCACTAGGATGATCTCGCCAAGGTTAGGGAGCTAATTTCTTGTGGCCGCATTTGTGGTGGAAAGGCCCTTAATGCCCATACCGCCTCGCGCTTCATGGGCAATTGCCTTAGCAGAAGAGAACCTGTCTCGCTTGTAAAGCCGATTGTGAAGAATCGAGTAATATGGCATTTCAACCCTCAACCATCGGATGGGTTGAAGAGGCCACCGACTCCAAGTTCTGGGGCGCCTCCTCCATGGCAAAATCCTTCTCTTCCCCGAAAGCATCTTGATTTTCATCACATAAATCCTCCATGGTTGGGTCGATCCAGCCTTTGACGCGACGGCGTCGTTGATGTTGGGCACATAGGGCCCCGTGAGCACGGAAAGCCGATTCAGAACCGAAGATGGGTTACCTCAATCATTAATCGGCGCCAAGGACAAGAGGTGCCGATAGGCTCAACATCAAGAGGTTGATAATTGAGCGGTGATGTATCTCCGGGCGATAATTGGGGCGAGAGTAATCAATGAAATCATGTCAATTCCGACAATATTCTACCAAATTACAGAGAAGGTGAGCGGTCCTCTGCTACCCTTATTGGCGATATGTCGATACGCCATTGAATGTCGCCGCCAGCGCAAGTAATCCCGATCCCCAACCTTGATGGTAGCAGTGTTTAACTCAATCCCACAAGTGCTTGGCCCCACGAGGTAAAGGCCTCTTTAGCTAACTCCTTCCATCGCATAAAATCAGCAAAAGTTTATCCGTTCGTCCTCCTCGGATCTGGAGGAAGTGGGGCCTTAGCTTGCTCTAAAGCGGTGTCGGGCACCATCTACATACCTGTCCATAATAAGAGCAAGGGCAAACTGGGCTTCAAAGTATAGCCCATTAGAGCAACAATCGATAATGGAAATGCTTTTTAGCACGCCCGATGATGCCCTTGAGGATGTCATAGTGGCATGATCATCTCCCAACATATGCTCCACAATATCTCTGCGGAAGATAAGGTTGGGGCTGCCCCCAAAGAATTCCCGCTTCAGGCAATATTTCCTCATCATAGAACCCTACAAAGGTCGATAGTCGTGGGGTGCCAAGATATTGTCGATGAGGTCGATCTAACTCGCAAACATAGGATCCAAGAGAGGGTAAGGAACCCTGGGATCCCATTGCTCGCCTCCCCATGTACCATGCTAGTCGGCCGTCAGAAGTCCATCACAGCAGGTGAAGATGGGAGGAAGAAGGGAAACAGAGTAAGAAATGATGAAACCCTAAAATGAATCAGTATTTAACTTGTCGGGCCGCGACTTCGAGGCGCCAAAATTTCATCATCTTTTTTTTTTTTTTTTTTTTTTCTTATTATTATTATTTTTATTTTTATTTTTTTTTTTAATTGTAGGAAAATTCACAATTCAAAATAAGAAGTCAAAACAGGTTTGTATTAATATATATCTTGATTTACATAGATACAAAATTGTGATGTACATAATTATGACCGTTCCCCACCGGATCCCGGCTAATCAGAGGTCTTTGTCATGATGGTTACCGCTTGGCATGGATGGCACATAGGTTTGCATCGCCAAAGAGGGCCACCAAGTAAGCCTCGTAGCCTCCTGAAGTGCGTTAGAATGGCATGAGTTGAAAAAAGCGGTCCGTCTTAAATTTTTGGCAATTTCTGGACCCGCAGGTGGAAAGGAAGTTTCGAATTAAACTCGCGGATTTCTGGTACTTCCTTATCTCTTCGGCGCCACGGTGCCGGGCTTGTAACGATGCCTCCTGGGTTGGGGTTCAGGGTAGAGTCTTCCCCGCCGTTCTGTGATGTCCGGCTTTACGGATGATGTTGTCAGCCCGGTTATCCCAAAATACTTCTGGCTGATTCTCCTCGAGCCCTGTCGATCCTTATAATTGCGCACCGTGATCTTTGTCTTCTTTTGTCTTCGCTGAACACCGCTTCTCGCGGTTGTTTCGCTGATGCCTTTCTTTCCTTCCTTTCCTCGTCGCTTCCTTTCTTCACGCCGGTTGTTCTCTTTGCTCTTTTCCTCCATTTCATTCCCCGTGATTCTTCGATTTTGTTTTGTTCTACTGTTGCCAACATGAATAGTATCTCACGGTTTATAGCCTCATTAACTGGTTACTGCGGCTTACCGAGGTGGGTTTGCCTCCGCTGCTTTCTTTGGTTATTCTAATCTCCGTTTTCTTGTGTTTCCTATGAAGTAACGTGGGGATTAGTTATCTCGTTCAACCGCCAAATTTTGAAAGTGATCTCATTGCGGAAATCTGAGGGGATCCCTGGCTTCGTGAGGGATACCTGTTATCTCCCTTCATATGAAAACGATGGATTGTATAGGCTCCTATCAAAGAGGCACATCGCCGCTTCCAGGTAGTGCAGATATCTGGGCCGGATCATCCAATGCTAACCACTGCATCCGCCTCTTGGGCCATTTGCAACCGATCGGGCTGCATTTGTAAAGGCCTCCTCCTCTAAGCTTGTTCATCCCCTGGCCCGGAAAGAACCGGCATACGGAGCGCCATCTTCTGTTCCAACTACTATGCAGGTCTCCGAATAGCGTTGAAGTTTGAACACAAAGCGCCATTATAGCAAAAGAGCTGTATGGGATTGACCCCTTCTTCAGAAGCGCTTCTGAAAATACTCGGTATTTCTTGATCTTCGCGATTCAAGGTCCGGCGGCCAATCTCGTAGGGCGGCAATTCAGCCATTCTCAAAGCTCTATAGGGGTTTTGGAATAAGGTTTACTTCACAGCGTATAAACTTGCTTGGGGTGTCTCCATCCTTATAGAGTAAGGCGCTGTGGGCGACTCGTAAAGCAGGGGAGAAAGGTAAGGGGCGAGGTTTTGGCTATGGCGTAGGGAAGCTTCAGTTCCGGCTATGGCGGCTGGCGAGCCTGGGCATGCTTAGGTGTTTAAGAAAAGTGAAAGAAAAGTCACTTTTAAATTTTTTAACCCTAAAAACTTTTTATGAAAAAGTGGCGGCTGCCGCCGAGGGTATGGCACCCTACTGACGTCGGCACGACGGCGCGAAATGGCAGCCCCCGGTACCACCGCCCATTTAGGGTTAGGTTTTTTTTTACGAGGTATGGCACCCCTACCCCCCAGGTTTCTATCGGCGCTAATCGACACCGTACCCCCCTTCACTTAGGGTTAGGGTTGGTGCGGTCGCACCCTCTTAATTACAATTAGACCACGCTAAAGCAAACATGGCTCGACATCCATTACACCACCCAAAAAACTCATACTACTCCAAATCCTCTCTAGCTAACCATCTATCGGTTAGTATGTGGCCGGGCAATAGTTTGGCTTCCCCAAAACCATGCTCGATACCACCGCGGACGCCCCTGAACATATACGACCTTCGGGACGTATACACACGGGACTTCCTCCCATGCATGCACCAACTTCCATGAGCAGCGTCTCCTAAATTATCGGGCCATCTATAATCACGCGTCCAAAGAAGGAGTTGGCGGGTCATCGTATTGCCCACGCTTCAATGGAATCTCCTACGCGGAAGCATGAATACAAGGGTTAGCACACGCGATAAATCGCATATAAATAACCACCCTAATTTAATTGTGTGGCATGTATCCATCCAAATACCAATGGCAAAGAATATGCATCTAAACCTAATAAAACACCCCAAACCCATGGTTCTACCCCGGCCCGGACTAAAGTGAGGATCGGTACGGCGGCTAGGCCTCAAGAGATCAAAGGATGAATCTTGACATGGCACACGGCATAGAACATTGGCTAGGGTTGTCCACTCCATCCCCCTCATGTGCACACACTTTGCATGGGTCAATTCCACGCCATGGCGTCGCTATAACCTTCCGAGCGTGCTCGAGGGGCATCCTCCCCGTTGAGCCTACCTGTGGTTCATGAAGCCCCCGGCCCCATGAGGCAGTCGCGAGTTTTTCCCCTTCCAATCACAAGGCTCCATGGCTAGCTAGAGAACACGCAAGCTTCCATCGCCGGACTGCGATCCGCATCACTTACTCTAAATCTACCAGTGCAAGGTGCCCCATTAATGTCACACCTTCCCAATCAGAGGTGTCGCACCCATACCCGCCCCCTACGCGGACCCAGCCATCGCTCAGCCTTCTCAAGCATAGGAGTCCTGTGAGCCTTATACCGCAACCCCACCTCCACTTCTTCACCATCAGGTTCTCGTCTCTGTGCTAAGCCAAGCACTATAGCATCTCCATGGCCCCAGGGCTTCAGGCACAGCCTTCATGAGATATGGTCTCGATAATATGTGGGTTCTGTCTAGAGCATACTACAATAAATAGCCTGCAGGTCTCTACCCCCTTTAATTCCCCATTTCCGAAAGTAACACCAGGCTAACAACCACCAATCCATCCATTACAAGCAGAACTTAATCAAAATATATAGAGAGAACTCACTCTTTACAATCATGGTTGGCCTTAATGAAGTAACACAAAGAGAGAATACCAACAACCCAAACAAAAGTCACTGTGGCGCTTTTATCCTGTAATTCACAACTACACTAG